>JASPKZ010007286.1:1200000-1572500 GCA_030220185.1 Diploptera punctata | reverse complement strand
AGATATGATTAGATACCGGTATAATAATAAATAATAACGAATAACCACCATTCTAACCTGCATGGTAGCGACGGTGTGCTCCGACTTGTGTATGATTTCGTAATTTTTGAATATGGCGCTTGTGGCCGTCAGCCAATCAGAGGCTGGTGATTTTTTAAAGTGTGATTTTTTGTATTAATTTATTAGGATATCGTGATCGAACGATATCCATGGTGTTCTTAATGATTGTTTTAAGCTAATACTGAGATATTGTTAGTTTAGTTTAATTTAAAATTATTATTATCGCGAATTATGTGTTAGCCATTCGCGTGGCTGTCTGGGGATGCCACGCCCCTTTTTTGAAAAAGTGTTATTTTGTTCGATTCGAAATATATAATTATATTATTTCTTTTCTGTGATATATTATGTGGTACTTGAATGCATTTGATGTATTTTCAATTAAGTTTGATTATTTATTTAAAATGCCTAAAAAGCAGTAGTGTCTCTGAGCAAATCAGGTGGCTGAGTGATGTTGCCAGGGAAGCTCGCATTGAAACTGCAGTATAATTATAATACTGGATATGAGGTGAGGTATGAAGTATTTTAATTTAATCATAATTGTGTACATTTTATTGGAAATTTATTATTTTATTTTATAAAAATATGTTACAGGTACTAACCCTAGGGGTTTGCGTTTTGACGGAGCTAGGAGCGGGCTCCTCAGCATGCTGCATGAGAACACTAAGACATTCGAGTTGTTGGTTCTCAGCTGCATCGTTGATGGGGCTTTTCCCGAATTTGTCGAGTATGAGACGTGCCCCATGTCTCAGGAGCCATCTGACCGTGTCCACGTGTCCCCTGCTGGCGGCGAAGTGCAGGGGAGTGGCTCCGTCTCCATCCCGCAGATTTGGATCCACCCCTTGCTCCTGTATCATCCACTTAAGGCAGGACAGACACCCCATCTGTGAAGCAGCGTGTACCGGCGCCATTCCATCCTTAGCTCGAACATACAAGGACCCTCCTGCTTGAGTCACCAGGAACTTTAGTACCTCAAGGTGGCCCTCCTGGGCCGCTAGGTACACCGGCGTGACGTCGTTGTCCATTTGTGTGTTGGCGCTGCAAAACAATGCAATATTAGAAAGGTCAGTAAAGTAATATTATTTTTACAAATGTACTTTATACGTGGACTGTAACAAAAATAGTGGCAACACTGCTGTAGAAGCGAAACCAGACGGAGTTAATTGTTGTAACTTCTGTCACATGTTAATATATGTCTGACCTATCTTACAGCAAATGGACTCGTCCGTACGTCTCAAAGCGCATGTGCTTTGGAGAGAAAAAGTTAGTCTCCTCTGAATTACCGCTCTAAGCTGTTGCGTTTCGCCCTGTTTACAAAGCACGAACAGCGATCTTGGTTGAAAATTCAATGTGCCATGGCTATACAGCACGGCAATGACATAAAGGTCTTGTGGAAGCATATGGGGAGAAGGCATTACCATACAGGACTGCTCGGACGGACATGGCACATCCTGTATCTGATCTGTACCATCGCTGGGAGTGGGAAGTGCTTTTCCATATACATATTCACAGGACTTTTTGATTATGATTTGGTCCCTAAGATGAAGGAACCACTTCGTGACATTTGATTGCTGACTGTTCCTGAGATTCTGCTGGCATTAAGGCGGTCAGTCAGAGACATCAACAGAACAGGAGCTGCTGCATTGAACTGCTGGGTACTATATTGAAAGACTGTATAAGTCTGTCACTTCTATACTAGTTTAATATACGGGGTGAATCATAAATATGGCTATACGTTTGATCGCATTATGTGATGAAAATATTACCATTACAGGAAATATGAAATTACCATAGGAAAGGCAATTATTCAAATTATAGCAATGGAATAAAACAAAACAGTGTAGAACTTACGTCATTAGTCAAAATGGCGTTGAATATGCAACAGCAAATTACAATTGCTGCATGGGCAATAACGTATGCTAATTAATGATCGTGAGGCCGCAAGACGGGCAAGACGTGATTTTAACGTAGCATTGCAGCCGTCGACTGTGGGGGAAGTGGAGAAAACGACTGCTGAAAACGGGAAGGATGCAGAAAATCAAACCTCCTGGAAGGCCTCGCATTAGCACGGATGCAGAAACAACGAAGAGAAATGTGGAGGCGTTCGACGCTAGCCCACAAAAATCAACCTGCCAAGCTGTACGTGAGCAGTGATTTGTTTTGTTTTGTTCTATTGTGTAATTTGAAGGATTACCTTTCCAATGATAACATCGTATTTCCTTTAATAATAATATTTTTCGTCACAAAATGCGATCAACATATAGCCATATTTCTGAATCACTCTGTATAAAATGAATGTTTGTTTCTTTGTTTGTTTGTTCATATTCTATGCGCGGCCATACCATTGATCCGATTTTGATGGGGGTTCTTGCAAAATGTTCAGGAGATTCTCGGGATGAGCATAGGTTATAAGGGAGTTGTAATACTCAACCTCTTCATCCCTAAAAAATCACCCTTTGTAGCGAGAAACGTGAAATGAAATCCCTATTTTGACGCTTAAATGGCTTACGCTGTCTAAACCATAACAAATACACCAAATTAATGTACACAGAATTGAATATCTCAAAAAAAAATCTACAAAAAAAGTCCGCAACAGCATATGTTTATCTTTTACAGATAACTCACAATAACCATTTTTGTCTTTCATTGATGCCAAGAAGATCGGGATAAGTAGATTCCCGGGCAAGCGTGCTCTGCCATACCATTCATCCGATTGTGATGGGGCTTTTTGAAAAAATGTTCAGGAGATTCCGGGGATGAACATAGGATATAAGAGAGTTGTAATACTCAACCCCTTCACCCCTAAACATCAACCTTTATAGTGAAAAACGTGAAATAAAGTCCCTATTTTGACGCTTAAATGGCTTACGCTACCTGAACCTTAACAAATACACCAAATTATTGTACACGGAACTGAATATCTCAAAAAAACTCTACAAAAAAGTCCACGGCAGCACATGTTTATCTTTTATGGATAACTCACAATAAAATTTTTGTCTTTCACTGATGCCAAGAAGATCGGGATAAGCTGATTCCCGGGCAAGCATAGCAGCTCAAGGCTGGTGGTAAAAACACAGTAACATTTATTTAGGAGTACCACGCACGCCGGGTATTAGCTAGCAATAAAAAAATAGTTGCCACTATTAAAGTTACAACCTAAGTATATCAGAAGTTAATAATTTATGCAGTGATCTCATTGAAAGTGCAGTCTGTCCGTGGAAAGTGTAGAGAAATTTGCGCTTCGTGTTAGTGGGAGACAGAACGGAGCCTAAAAGAGCGATGTCTAATCGGAAAGCTGGCACGGTGTTACGTTCTGAAGAGTTCGAAGCTCGATAGCGAAATGAGCAATGTCACGTGATCTGTTATCCCTCCTGCACTTTTTTTTCCGCGTTTGCCCGCCTCCTGCGTAGATGGCTTATTTCGAACAGCTTCTCTACATAATCTATCAGACTTCAGAGGCGCTTCTTGTCTTCTATTTCTTATACAGATATAAGTAAAATCTGCGTTTTTTCATAGCGCAGCTTCGTGCTGTGACGCTGTTACTTATATTTTCTGATCACATTTAATCTATCTTCTATTTATTAGACACGTGCAACTTGTCTACCGCTAGTACTAAACATAACAATGTATTTTTGTATGCAACAGATTAGAAACACTTACACTTTTCCCAGACTTAGAAGGGAACTATCAACCCAGGGAAGCCTTGTGGTCTACTGAGGCCATGTAAAAAAATACAAGCCGTTTTTAACTGCAAGGCACAAACATCGAAGTCGGAATCCAGCAATTGCATCCCACTGTATGGAGCAGGTGGACTCCCTGCATGAGGGGAGTGGAGGGCAGGTTGTGAGAATTTTCCAATCTACCAATTCATGAGTTGTATTACTTCCCTATGTTTAAATTAGATGTTTGGCACTGGATTTAAATGCCTTGCATTTAAAAACGGCATTTTTTAAAACTATGCTAGATAATAAATAGGGACAAAAGCAGACCTGAGGATATGGGTATTAAGAACGAGGAAACCCAGGGGGATGGTGGTGGGGCTCTTAAATGTACTAATGCGGGAAATAAAACCACTGTCCTGTATGTATACTACGTACAATATATATATATATATATATATATATATATATATTCAAAAGGTAGTGTTAATATACATTATACGAAACAAATCACTGCATTTTAAATGAATTGAACTTGATTTGAAACAATATAAAACAATAAATACGTACTTGCCATTTTATCACTGATTGGTGTCACGGCCTGCTGTAGTCTCGACTAATAAACATTGCCTACACTGTTAATGCTAATCGGTTGTTTATAATGAACGCAAATATTTCCAACAAAGATGTTGGCATTCTAATAAATTAAAAATATGCTAAGGTTAGGCTTACAGTAGTAGTCTATCAGTAATGGAACAAGAACTTTCAAATATGTTATAACGACATAATAAGAAAAAGTAGCAAATCCACACACGCTTATAATAATAATAATAATAATAATAATAATAATAATAATAATAATAATAATAATAATAATAATAATAATAATAATAAAACGTCATTAAAAGAACAAAACTATTTTATAAGTCCATACACGTAGAAATACATTATATAATGGAAATCGACAGCTAATGACAAATGAGGGAAATTTTGAGGAAGTGGCTGAATTCAAATACCTAGGAACAATAATCACAAACAGGAATGAGATGCACAAAGAAATTAAACATAGGCTCAATTCTGGAAATGCATGCTATTATGCATTGCAGATACTCTTGATGTCCCAACTCCTTTCAAAGAACGTTAAGCTGAAAATATATAAAACTATTATTCTACCAGTTATAGTATTATATGGGTGCGAAACATGGACTCTTACTTTAAGGGAGGGAAATGAGATTACGAGTATTTGAGAATAAAGTTCTAACGAAATTTTTTGGACCAAAGAGAGATGAACAGACAGGTGAATGGAGAAGACTACATAACAATGAACTACATGGTCTTTATAGGAAGCCAGATATAATAAGAACAGTTAAGTCTCGTAGACTGCGTTGGGCAGGACATGTTGCACATATGGGGTATGAAAGACTTGCATGGAAGCTTCCTTGTAGGAAAGCCAGAGAGAAAACGGCCAGTTGGTAGACCAAGAATGAGGTGGGAGAATAACATTAACTATGATTTGAGGGAAGTAGATTATACAGGGAATGATTGGAAAACATTAGCTCAGGATAGGGATGTATGGAGAGCTTATGTCCGCGCGGCCATGAACCTACGGGTTCGATAGTGCCAGTGAGTAAGTAAGTAAGTAAGTAAGTATACTACAAAGTAAAATGCTATATTGATTGGAAGTATGGAGAATGACACAAGAACATGTCAACAGAATAACTACAGTTGAAATGGATTTTTGGAGAAGAGCTGCCAGAAAATCTCGACTGGAAAAAAATTAGAAATACAGAAATTAGAAAATGGATGAATGCAGAAAGAAATATAATGGATGAGATTGAACACAGTAGGCTAAAATGGTATGGACACGTAAGAAGAATGAAGGCTGTCCATGCATGGAAAATTGAAAGAAGGAGCAGAAGAGAAAGATCAAGAAACAAGTTGGAAGAATAATTAACTAACTCACTTGCACTATCTAACCCGTAGGTTCATGGCCGCAAGGACATAAGCTCTCCATATATCCATATCCTGAGCCAATGTTTTCCAATCATCCCCTGTATAATCTACTTCCCTCAAATCATAGTTAATGTTATTTTCCCACCTCATTCTTGGTCTACCAACTGAGCGTTTTCCCTCTGGTTTTCCTACAAGAAGCTTCCATGCACGTCTTTCATTCCCCCATTCGTGCCATATGTCTTGCCCTCGCAGTCTACGAGACTTAACTGTTCTCATTATATCTGGCTTCCTATAAAGACCATTCACTGTTATGCAGTCTTCTCCATTTACCTGTCTGTTCATTTCTCTTTGGACCAAAAATTTTCCTAAGAATTTTATTCTCAAATACTCGTAATCTCCTTTCCTCCCTTAAAGTAAGAGTCCATGTTTCGCACCCATATAATATAACTGGTAGAATAGTAGTTTTAAATATTTTCAGTTTAACGTTTTTTGGACAAGCTGGGAGAATAACGTTCAAATTTCAATGAGAAAATTTGGTTAACAGATAAAGACACAGATGACAGAGAACGATGGAGAACTTTAAATAAGGGACATTTGTGAATGTCTATTACAAACTGATAGTCTGTAAGTCCGTAGTCATTTATGTATTTTTTTAAAATTCATGTTAATTACTACAATTGGTTGGAGAAAACCCTCAATGGTGAGGAAAATTCTCAAAATGAATGAAATAATAATAATAATAATAATAATAATAATAATAATAATAATAATAATAATAATAATAAAAATAATAATCTATCTATCTTCGGGTTTTTACAGCTGCTGCCGTCTTCCCGTGCCAAACCTCCAAAGCCTACGTACGATCTTGGGCATCTTCAATGCTTAGCCCTCTTGCTTGCATTAATGTCTTCATGTTTTCCTTCAATGTTAACTTTGGTCTCCCTCTTTTCTTCTTTCTGGTCGGAAGCCATTCATATAGTTGCTTCGGCCATCGCTCATCTTCCATTCTTAAAACATGTCCTAACCACTTTAATTCCTTCTCCTCAATTCTTTCAATTATGCTTTCTTCTGCTTCCATTATATTTCTCATTTCCATATTTGTGACATGTTCTAGCACTTCTGCGTAAATAATCCATTTCTAGAGCTATTAGTCTATTCTTGTAGTACTTATTGATTGTCCATACCTCATAATAATAATAATAATAATAATAATAATAATAATAATAATAATAATAATAATAATAATCAATTGAGTTGGTGTTTACTTGATGAAAATCCATATTTATTAATTAAATAAAAATAAAACGTAGTTTTATTTGATTTTCAAATTTATTATATAATTCAGTGACAGCTGTTTCGGTACACTGTACCTTCTTCAGACATGTTAACAGCTGTCACTGAATTATATAATAAATATGAAAATCAAATAAAACTAATTTTTATTTTTATTTAATTAATAATAAAAAAAATGTGCCGCGCCGTAGCCGAGCGGTTAAGGTAGGAAGCCTTGGCGCAGAGCTACGGGACTTGCGCTGGTTCGAGTCTCCATGGGGGAAGAAATTTTCTCATGGTATTTCGGCCAGTATGGGACCGGTGCCCACCCAGCATCGTGAGGCAATTGGGTAGCTACAATAAGTAGCGACTCCAGGTTGAGGAACCAGCTATAACGGCTGGGGGACTCGACATGCTAACCACATGTCACCCCTACACTGGCTGTTGATCATCTACCTCTGTGATTGACACATGTGGATTTGAAGGGCCAGCAGCCGGCTGGTAAAAGGGCAACCGCTGAAAAGTGGAAAGACCCTCAATCGGAATAATAATAATAATAATAATAATAATAATAATAATAATAATAATAATAATAATAATAATAATAATAATAACAATAATAATAATAATACACAACAGCTATAATAAGGCCCGTGCCACCTTGATGTTATTTCCATTTTGTCCTCGATACAAATATGTATGGTCGGCTGTGATATATAGTGTTTTATAAACAAATAAAAGAAATAGAAACTAGTGCATTGTAAGATTATAATCAGTATTTCTAATAGAATAAATTAGAGTGTTGCTTTACGGATACATGAACAAGAAGAGCGATGTGCCATATCTCGTACACTAACATCATTAGTTGCAAATGACTGGATATTGTACTTGTGTCTAATTACAACTCCAACCAATCAGACAAAATATTTAAAATATTCTAAGAAGATGAAGTAGAAAAATAAATAAGTTAAATGAAGAGGATGAATGCTATATGGCTGTGCATGACTAGAAACAACGAGACTTGGTTCTAGATCAGTTGTATTTACGACGCTAAATGCCCTAGTTTATCCTTTTTTGTTGCATTTCAACAAGTCATACTTACGTGTGTATTATATGTGTGTTACACAGTCCACGACTCCATATCTCTTCAGGCAATAAAAACGACATACATATTGGAAATATCTTATTCGCTGTGTGTGTATGTATATATATAATGAAAATTGCAGAGACTCTTGATGTCCCAACTCCTTTCAAAAAACGTTAAATTGAAAATATATAAAACTATTATTCTACCAGTTATATTATATGGGTGCGAAACATGGACTCTTACTTTAAGGGAGGAAAGGAGATTGCAAGTATTTGAGAATAAAGTACTTAGGAAAATTTTTGGACCAAAGAGAGATGAACACACAGGTGAATGGAGAAGACAGATATAATAAGAACAGTTAAGTCTCGTAGACTGCGATGGGCAGGACATGTTGCACGTATGGGGAATGAAATACTTGCATGGAAGCTTCTTGTAGGAAAGCCAGAGGGAAAACGCCCAGTTGGTAGACCAAGAATGAGGTGGGAGAATAACATGAACTATGATTTGAGGGAAGTAGATTACACAGGGAATGATTGGAAAGCATTAGCTCAGGATAGGTATGTATGGAGAGCTTATGTCCGCGCGGCCATGAACCTACGGGTTCGATAGTGCCAGTGAGTAAGTAAGTAAGTAAGTAAGTATATAAATGAAAATATTTTTAAATAATTAAATTTATTAGCTGTTGAAAGAATACTATCAGTGAGGTGTATAAGTTAGTTTGTTATTAAGAAATATTCTTTAGTTTGTTTTTGAATGATGTTATAGTTTGACAGTCTCTGATCTAGGGCGGAAGTGAATTCCATGTTTTGGCAAGTGAGACTGTAAAAGATAATGAAATACACAGTGTGATGAAGAGGGATACAAAGGAGAATGTGCTGATGGGATCGAGTGTAAAGATGTAATGTTTGTAAAGAATATGATAGAAAATACTTTGAAAAAATGTAATAGTTATAGAATTTCTATCATGGTCCATTGTTTCATATCTCAAAACTTACGTAGTGACTCTAGTATTATTGCAAATAAAACAGTTCTATAAGTATAAAAAAAAAATTACCGGTATTAAAGTATCTAATAGGATCCACTTTTCCAAAACATTCATTTTCTATTAATCTATTTAGATAAACTATAATATTCAGAAACAAAAAGCATATCTACATTATAGCGAATTGTTCCAATGTCACTAGAAATATCGCTTAATTAATTAATTTTATAGCTTACTAAAACACTTAAAGGAACGTTTCATTAAGTTTAACTATAAAATAAATAATTAGTACGTAATAAATAGAACACACGTATTTTCCTGATGATGTCATATTAAATTCCCACGCAAAGAATAAGTTTTGTTCAATTAAAGAGAAATCTTGTGTCCAATAATTCATTTTTGTAGCCTAAACCCAAAGACTTCAACATGTTCATAATTATTGCATACGTTTTATTTGTGGTATACGTAGATTTGATCACGTTACACCATCCCTGGAACAATTGTCATGGCTTCGTCTACAAGATCGTAGAACCATCCATTCCCTATGCCTTCTCTATAACATATTACACACATCATTACCTTATTATTTATCACACCGCTTCACTAGACTCTCTGATACACATAAATTAGATACCCGATCCCTTGAACACAGTGTCCTTTATATCCCTCCTCATCATACTACCTATTATTCGAAATCTTTTACAGTTTCTCTTGCTAGAACATGGAATTCACTTCCACCCTATGTCAGAGACTGCCAAACTTTACCATCTTTCAGAAACAAATTGAAAATAAAATTACTAACAAGAAACAACTCACTAATATTACTTTTAAAAATAATAATGTGTTTTTTTCATTATTTAATAAAAATAGACTTAAGATTCGTTAATATATTTACCTAATGCCTTGTATAAAAAGCGTAGATTAATTCATTGTAGTTTATTACTTTCTTTGTATTTTTTCTTCCTGTCTGTATTCATTCTATCATTAATTTAATTTTAATTGTATTTAATTTTATTGTATTATTACACATTATTTTCATTATTATTCAATTTGACAGATAATTAATTGTTTAGTATGACTATTATTGTAATTTTTTTGTATTTATATGTAACATATGTTTGTCCTGGTGAGTGGAAGAGAAGGCCACATGACCTTAACTCCACCAGGCTAAGTAAATCTATTCTATTCTATTCTAAATCTTTTATTTCTTACAGAGTTCGGTAATATATTAGGTCTTCACGTTTTTTTTTGCAAAGCCTGTTTCTCCACTTACGATATATTAATGCAAAACACCATATATAGACCTATATAAGGCGATGAAATCTCAAATTAAAAAAAAACTTGTTCTTTATTTTTTCCGAATTCTTGAGACGCAATAAAAATTAAATCACTGATAAAACCATGCATTTAAAATAATGTTCGTAATGTTGTGGAAATCATTACTGATTGTCAAAAAAAGTTATGACAATTTTGAATTTTTTAGAAGGGGTAAACTCGGTGCTTTAGTTGGGGGGGGGGATAACAGGGAGGGTCTCTCCAAATATTTGGGGAGATTTTTTTAAAGTATATTTCCTTACAATTTGCTATAACAATATTTCGGATCTATGCCTATATGTCCATAGTCTTTATCTTAAAACTCTCGTTCTATTGTGTATAATTTGCTTCATTATCATTTATCACCCATCATACCGGTCGGGGCAGTTTTTCTGGGTGAGGTTTTTATCGGGGTTTTTCCTCACCTGTAAGACAAATGTCACGAAAACTTTAAGGCCCAAACGGTCCCCGAAATCATATGGCCATCATAATCCTTATCATTATCATCATCATCATCATCCTTCACCGGTGTGGAAAGCAACGGGAAGCTACCACACCTACAATTCCCTAGTAAAGCTGCAAGCCTAGCATGAACTACTATGGATGGATATCATTGTGGTAACATAACTTCGCCTTCCAGGTACCGCAACCTAAGAAATAATTACAATTCTGCCAATGCCAGGGAAGAAAGCCAGAAATGTCATAAAAGACAACCTGGTGTCATTAGACAAAATAAAATAATAATAATAATAATAATAATAATAATAATAATAATAATAATAATAATAATAATAATAATTATTATTATTATTATTATTATATTATATTATTATTATTATTATTATTGATATTATTATTATTTATTTCATTTTTTTATTGCGGATGAGCCCATGTGGGACTACGCAAAGTACTTAGAGGCGATTCTTTTGAGCCCAAATTTCTTTCATTCTTTCGCTATGAGCTTGTTTTCTATCATCTGTCCAAGTTGTTCCAGTTTTTTTCTTCGGTTTGTCCTCTTGGTCAACTTGCCACTTATTCACCTTAATTCTAAATATATCTCTGTTTGGGATATCTTCTTTAGTAATTCCTGCCAATTTTAAGTCCTTTTTGACTTCATCAATCCACTTCATAGTATCCACTGGAGCTTTACTTCTGTTTTCGAAGAATTCCATTATCTGTTTTGTAAGCCTATTGAGCTCATTCGTTTAATATGGCCATATACTGTTAACCTTCGTTTTCTAATATCACTATGAATGTCTGTATATATTTTTATTTCCTTTTACTTCTGAGTCTAAATGCTTCACCTATGACTTGTGGACCTAAAACTTTTGTTATAACTTTGCATTCTTTTTTCACTATATTTTCGATATATTTTTTCTGTTCAAAATTAATGTTTCTGCTTCATAAAGGCACTCTGGTTTAATTACAGTGTTATAGTGTCGTAATTTTGTATGTAAAGATATGCATTTTTTATTTTAAGTGTTGTGAGTAAGCCGAAATCCTGTTTCCATTTTTTGACATCTACTTTTATTGGCTTTAGTTTCAATTCCATTTTCCTGAATTATTTCACCAAGATATTTAAATTGTGAAACTCGTTTATATTATTATTATTATTATTATTATTATTATTATTATTATTATTATTATTATTATTATTATTATTATTATTTGAATGGAAAGTTGGTAGATATCATCTATAAAGGCAAGTTCTCTTCTTTATTATTATTTTTCTCCCCAAAACTAAATCACTGATGAAACCGTATTACAATCGTAACTTACTGGTAATGTCAAAGATTGCTTAAGCATATGAAAGCAATATAAGGTATCAGAGACCCCAAACTTTTGTGTCTCGAGGCCACGTGCCATTTTTTATATTTTGGGTTACACCCCTTGCCTTTCTAAAACAGACTTTTTTTACAAATTTATCATAAGTAATGCCACGAGTGATTTCCAAATTCTCTAGATAAATTCACTCCTCACTTCGTGAGTCGTGAATTGGAAATCACTCGTGGCATTTGTTAGGACTATTTAACGAATAAAATTAAGCTGTTTACTCACAAATCATTATTTAACTATAGTTATTTAAAAATATTTATATATTTAATGTAAACGGCGATGTTTGAAAACAAATGAGAAGCGATAAGTATGCTTCACCTGCTTCTTTTCTTTATCACTGCAACCAGATCATACTATTTATTGCCAAAGAAACGCAATATTATAAGAATGCTCTCTAGTGGAGAAAAAATGAAACACATCAAACGATATATTAATTTATTTCTGATGTCCTATGATGTAAATATGACAATTATATTTTTCTGGATTGTTACCTGGGAAAAAATACATTTAAGAAAGTGCAAACAGTGGTTTCTTTTTTTGGTGGTATAATCAATTGCTACAAATATTTTTATATTAACTCCCACATGCGGCATGTGTTGACATTCATGCACTATATATACAATCTGGTAGCCGTATTTCTCACAGGCTCAGTCACTGCAAAATAATGGTCAGACCTGTTCAGAATATTAAAAAAGGAGGAGCCTTGTTTAATATGGTAATTATAACACTGATAAATATTTCGTGAAACACGACTCTGATTGGTTGTAAAACAAAAATCATTGAAATGTGATTGGCCATTGAGTCCCATTTGGGGCATGAGTTAAATAGTGAACAAATGAGTTATTGAAGTTGACGCTGTATCACTCACTTTTGTTTTCGTTGATATGAACCTCTTGCAGGTCAGAGTCGATACCTGGGGGTCGATATAGACAACTTTGGGAATGACTGGTGTAAATGAACGTCATGTGTTTATGAGGACAATCTTAGAAGCCGTGATCCGCTACGTTTGCGTGAAATACTGATTCAGTTCAGCGCCTAGCAACCGGAACTGCGACACACCTAACTTTTTTATTGCTAATTACAGATAATGCACACGCTCAGATTTGATCTTATGAGTGACAAACTCCCGTAAGTGAAGCTGCTAGGTTTATAAAAAGCTAAAAATATATCTTAATGCAGTATAATTTGTATTAAAAACCACATAGATTAATCAACAAACCTCTTTTAAGACCGATGTTTCCAGAAACCAGGCCTAAATAAATACTTACTTACTTACTTACTCACTGGCACTATCGAACCCGAAGGTTCATGGCCGCGCGGACATAAGCTCTCCATACATCCCTATCCTGAGCCAATGCTTTCCAATCATTCCCTGTATAATCTACTTCCCTTAAATCATAGTTAATGTTGTTCTCTCCCACCTCATTCTTGGTCTACCAACTGGGCGTTTTCCCTCTGGCTTTCCTACAAGAAGCTTCCATGCACGTCTTTCATTCCCCATATGCGCAACATGTCCTGCCCATCGCAGTCTACGAGACTTAACTGTTCTTATTATATCTGGCTTCCTATAAAGACCATGTAGTTAATTGTTATGAAGTCTTCTCCATTCACCTGTCTGTTCATCTCTCTTTGGTCCAAAAATTTTCCTAAGAACTTTATTCTCAAATACTCGTAATCTCCTTTCCTCCCTTAAAGTAAGAGTCCATGTTTCGCACCCATATAATATAACTGGTAGAATAATAGTTTTATATATCTTCAGCTTAACGTTTTTTGAAAGGATTTGGGACATCAAAAGTCTCTGCTATAGATATTTGTAATATGAAATAGAATAGAATATATTTATTTAGCCTGGTGGAGTTAAGGTCATGTGGCCTTCTCTTCCACTCACCAGGACAAACATATGTTACATATAAATACAAAAAAATACAATAATAGTCATACTAAACAATTATCTGTCAAATTGAATAATAATGAAAATAATGTCTAATAATACAATTAAATTAAATACAATTAAAATTAAATTAATGATAGAAAGAATAAGAAAGGAATAACAGCTCGAATCTACTATACATAAAAAGTAAAGAAAGAAAAAATACAAAGAAAGTAATAAACTACAATGAATAATTAATCTATGCTTTTTATACAAGGCATTAGGTAAATATATTAACGAATCTTAAATCTATTTTTATTAAATAATGAAAAAACACAAAATGTCACCAGAGAGTCAGTTATGAAGTTCTATGTTCTGTATTTACTGATACCAACATTACGTATCTCTCCAGTATAATAATAGTGATGACAATAATAATAATAATAATAATAATAATAATAATAATAATAATAATATAATAATAATAATAATAATAATAATAATTAATAATAATAATAATAATAATCATCATAGTCATCATCCGGTATCATGGCAGCTGCCGCCGTCTTCCGGAAACCAAACGCCATTCCTTTCTGTCCATCCATTGATCTTTCTCCAATCCTCTGATATTCATAGCTGCTTGCACCCCTTCTATCCAAGTTTTCTTCGGCCTTCCTCTCTTCTTTCTTTCTATTGGGATCCATTCCATAAACAATTTTAGGCAATCTTTGCTCTGGCATTCTTTTGACATGTCCATACCACTGTATATAATAATAATAAATAATAAAATAATAATAATAATAATAATAATAATAATAATACATGCACTGAAAGTCCAAATCTGTAATAATTAATTAAATTCAATAATTTATAGCAAAAATGATGTGTTCAGAATATAAAAACAAATGAACAATTACACGGCAGAGGACAAACAGTAAACTTAAATAATTAACTCAGTGGAACAACCTGACGTCATAAATTTCTTGTATTACTTCAGTTCTCATCTAGATTAAGTTTCTTTTTAATATTCTTACAGGAAAATTGAGTGTTTTTAATTCCCCCCACAGCCTTCATTCCTTTAAGCCATTATCTATAAGAAATCAGGTAGATGACAGGCATGATCGTGGCATCGTTGGTTAACCGATGCGATGGCAAATCCACTCTTAATTATGTTTCGTTTACAGTTTACATCCTTTCACATTAAAGGGAAAGTAGGTGAAAATTGTCAGCGATACAATGTGTCAGTTGTTCACTGATTATCTGATAAATGTTTTTATGTTTATTGATAGGAATTATAATTATAAATCGTGGTGTGAGACAAGCCCCTATCCCCAACACCCTTTGCAATTTATATCAATGAAGTAATATGTTGCTGGAACAAGAAATATAAATTTGCAATAAGAATATCAGAAAATAGAAAATTAAACACCCTATTGTTTGCAGATGATCAAATAATAATAGCAAATTCAGAAGATAATCTACAGAAAGGTCTGTATGGTTTAACAAAATTACAGAAGATATAGATTGACGATATCTACAGAGAAAACGAAAATTATGGCATTTCAAGGTGTAGATCCTGTCAGAAGTAAAATTGTATTGGACAATAAAATTTTGGAGCAGGTGAATAATTTTACATATCTAGGATGCAATATCTCATATGAAGAAGAAAAGGATGTAAATACAAAAATATCTAAATTTTAAAGAATTTTAGGGTTAATAAATTCTATCTTCAAGCCACAGTTAGTCCAAAAGCATTCAAGATTAAAAGTGTATAAAACACTGGCTCTTCCAACTCTTTTGTATGGTAGCGAAGTATGGATATTAAAACAGAAGGATATACAGAGACTTAGATCTGCTGAAATGAGATACCTTCGGAGGACTGCAGGATACACACTACTAGATCACAAAAAAAAAAAATGAAGTCATCTTAGAAGAATTACAGATGGAACCTTTAGAAAGCAAAATTTCTGATTATACGTCAAGATGGATGCAACATGTTCATCGGATGGAAGATCACAGGATACCCAAACAAATGTTAAGATATCAACCTGCAGGAAGAAGAAGGCCAGGACGTCCACTCAAAAGACTTTTGGATGGTGTTTCTCTTGAGGCCGAAACAGGTCAACAAATGGCCTAAATTCGTGAATGTACTATGATGATGATGATGATGTTTATTGATACTTGAATGTACGCTATGAAGTTGAAATGATGTAATTGAATAAATGTTTACATATAAATATTATGTAATCAATTAATTTGGCGTTTACTTGATGAAAATCCATTTTCGCATTAATTAAATAAAATAAAACTGTTAAACGTTTTATACGATTTTGATATTGATTTTTATATTATTCAACTGTTTGCGTGTGAAACCAAAACAAATAACAGTCAGAAGTCTAACTTCTCATTGTACTATTCAACTGTTTTGTGTGTGAAACAAAAAACAAAAGACAGACAGAAGTCTAACTTCTCATTATACTATTCAACTGTTTGTATGTGGAACAAAAAAACAAAAGACAGTCAGAAGTCTAACTTCTCATTATACTGTTCAACTGTTTGTATGTGTGAAACCAAAACAAAAGACAGTCAGAAGTCTAACTTCTCATTATACTATTCAACTGTTTGTGTGTATTTAAAAATACAAATTCGTTACAGCTGTTTCAGTACTTTGTACCTTCTTCAAACGAATACCACGATTACAAATAAATTGAAGAAGAGCAATAGGCTGTTAAATTCTCAACTGGATTTAAATGTACCTAACTAACTTACTGGCACTCTCGAAACCGTAGGTTCATGGTTGCGCGGAAATAAGCTCTCCATATATCCCTATCCTGACCTAATGTTTTCCAATCATTACCTGTATAATCTACTTCCTTCAAAATATAGTTAATGTTATTCTCCCACCTCAATCTTGGTCTACCAACTGGGCGTTTTCCCTCTGGTTTTCCTACAATATGCTTCCATGCACGTCTTTCATTCCCCATTCGTGCCTCATGTCCTGCCCATCGCAGTCTACGAGACTTAACTGTTCTTATTATATCTGGCTTCCTATAAAGACCATGTAGTTCACTGTTATGTAAGTCTTCTCCATTCATCTGTCAAAATTTTCCTAAGAACTTTATTCTTAAATAATAATAAATCACAATTAATTATTATTCCATAATATGTTATGAATAATATTATAATATCCTTCATTTTATCCGTCTTCCTCTGAACCCATTGTATAAATTATTCGCCGACATTAATTTTATAAAAAAAATGGTTGAAGATCGAGAAAATCTTCCCCCTTTGAATGTGGGTTTGATCCTAAAGATTCTGCTCGATTACCATTTTCGCTTCGATTATTTCTAATTGCAGTTATCTTCTTATTTTTTATGTAGAAATTGCCCTTTCAGTACCAATTAACGTGCCGAAGATGAAACATGTTTTGAAAGGCCTTCATGATTAATAATTTAACAAGTTTTTTTGATTAAAAATCAACTCTAATTGAGGAAGACGGATAGAATAAAAGTTACTATATTATTTATAACATTTTATAACATAACCTCAATTGTGGTAACAATGAACATTAAAAATATTATTATTATTCCATAATTAACTATTATCCTCGTATTATGTATCCATCCATAGTAATTCTGCCCGAGAGCAGGTCTTTCACTGCAATCATATCATTTTCATGCTATTCTTTACTGCTATACTAGGGAATTGTAAGTGTGGTAGCTTCCCGTTGCTTTCCACACCGGTGAAGGATGATGATGGTGATGATAATGATGGCCATATGATTTCGGAGACCGTTTGGGCCTTAAAGTTTTCTTGACATTTGTCTTACAGGTGAGGAAAACCCCGATAAAAACCTCACCCAGAAGAACTGTCCCGACCGGGTACCGAACCCGGGCCCGCTGCATGGCAAGCCAGCACGCTACCTCGAGACCACAGCGGTGGACTATTATGTATAACATTGCAAAATTATAAATGTGGTCCATCACATTTTTGTCATGGACATCTTCATCTCCACTTCACAACTTTAATCTTTGTGTGCGAAATGCAGGTCAACTACTTTCTGTATTTTATACATTAGTAGTATTTCTATTTTAACACTGATATTTAAATCAAATACACGACTTTATAAAACTAAATATATGGTCACATATAAAAATACATTATATAATGGAAATGGACAGCTAATGACAAATGAGGGAAATTTTGAGGAAGTGGCTGAATTCAAATACCTAGGAACAATAATCACAACAGGAATGAGATACACAAGGAAATTAAACATAGGCTCAATTCTGGAAATGCATGTTATTATGCATTACAGAGACTCTTGACTTCCCAACTCCTTTCAAAAAACGTTAAACTGAAAATATATAAAACTATTATTTCACCAGTTATATTATATGGGTGCGAAACATGGACTCTTACTTTAAGGGAGGAAAGGAGATTACGAGTATTTGAGAATAAAGCTCTTAGGAAAATTTTTGGATCAAAGAGAGATGAACAGACAGGTGAATGGAGAAGACTGAATAACAGTGAATTGCATGGTCTTTATAGGAAGCCAGATATAATAAGAACAGTTAAGTCTCGTAGACTACGATGGGCAGGACATGTTGTACGTATGGGGAATGAAAGACTTGCATGGAAGCTTCTTGTAGGAAAGCCAGAGGGAAAACGCCCAGTTGGTAGACCAAGAATGAGGTGGGAGAATAACATTAACTATGATTTGAGGGAAGTAGATTATACAGGGAATGATTGGAAAGCATTAGCTCAGGATAGGGATGTATGGAGAGCGTATGTCCGCGCGGCCATGAACCTACGGGTTCGATAGTGCCAGTGAGTAAGTAAGTAAGTCTCGTAGACTGCGATGGGCAGGGCATGTGGCATGGGGAATGAAATACGTGCATGGAAGATTCTTGTAGGAAAACCAGAGGGAAACGCCCAGTTGGTAGACCAAGAATGATGTGGGAGAATAACATTAACGATGATTTGAGGGAAGTAGATTATACAGGGGATGATTGGAAAACATTGGCTCAGGATAGGGATATATGGAGAACTTATGTCCGCGCGACCATGAACCTACGGGTTCGATAGTGCCAGTGAGTAAGTTAGTTAGTTAGTTACACGACACTATAAATTACATTAAAAATATTCTCATCGTCTTTTGAAGTAATGTATTCAGATGAAATTTCCAGATCAGGGAACTTACACAATCTCTGTGGAGTGAATTCAGGTCGATGCACATCTTCGTCCTTGTCAAATTGATCACGTACCTGATCAGATCTCTGCCATTGCGGCTGTCTTGACAAGTCACAGTTTGGGAAACACTGTCACTCTCGTATCGGGGACAAGTCGTTGTATCAGATTTTAAAAAACGAACTAAATTCTCTGTTATATGTTTACACTGGAACAAGAATATGGATGCTGCGAAGAACAAACATTAGCTTTCTAAACCTTTCACTCACCTACTTCAGATCTCCAGGGCTGTACACGCTGCACCACTTACTCCGCCGCTACCTGACAATCAAAATCATGTTCTGGACTCCTATTTTTACAAAAGGAAAACTTCCAATACGATTCTCCAAGTTCAACCAAACTCGCATTAATGTACGGGATGAATCATAAATATGGCTATACGTTTGATCGCGTTGTGTGATGAAAATATTACCATTACAGGAAATATGAAATTACAGTTGGAAAGGCAATTATTCAAATTACAACAATGGAATAAAACAAAACAGTGTATAACTTACATCATCATCATCATCATCATCATCATCATCATCATCATGAACAAATTCGTTTTAGGCCATGTGGCCTGTACGGTAAACCTAGCGAAGATGGTCTTGATCTTTCCACCGATGTTTTGGCCTTCCTTGGTCCCTATGTAACTTACATCATTAGTCAAAATGGCATTGAATATGCAACAGCAAATTACAATTGCTGCAAGGACAATAATTATCGTGAGGCCGCAAGGCGTGCATTGCAGCCGTCGACTGTGGGGAAGTGGAGAAAACGACTGCTGGAAACGGGAGGATGCAGAAAATCAAACCTCCTGGAAGGCCTCGCATTAGCACGGATGCAGAAACAAGGTAAGAGAATTGTGGAGGCGTTCGACACTAGCCCACAAAAATCAACCCACCAAGCTGCATGTGAGCAGTGATTTGTTTTGTTTTGTTCTATTGTTGTAATTTGAAGGATTCCCTTTCCAATTATAACCTCATATTTCCTTTAATAATAATATTTTCGTCAGAAAATGCGATCAAACGTATAGCCATATTTCTGAATCACTCTGTGTATAAAATACTAGCTAATACCCGGGGCGCGCTGCTTCGCCTAAATAAATGAAAGTTAATGTATTTTTATGTTTAGTTGAATAAGTAAAAGGAAACATGATTATAAATTTATATTTTTTAGATACACCGTGCTGATTGCCCGGCGTTGCCCGGGAATCTACTTATCCCGATCTTCTTGATATAAATAAGCTGAAATACGAAAACTAATGTTGAAGCAAGGAGATGCACTATCTCCTCTACTATTTAATTTTGTACTAGAGCATGCCATTAAATCTTTAGAGAATAAGGAAGGCTTACAACTGAATGGTATTAATAAGCTGTTAGTTTATGCTGATGATGTGGTTACTACTGGCCGATAGCGAGGAGATACTAAAGGCCAACACGCACACACTATTGAGTAACACTAAGAAATTAGGACTGGAAGTAAATATCAATAAAACTAATATATGGGTCACACGTAGAAATACATTATATAATGGAAATGGACAGCTAATGACAAATGAGGGAAATTTTGAGGAATTGGCTGAATTCAAATACCTAGGAACAATAATCACAAATAGAATGAGATGCACAAAGAAATTAAACATAGGCTCAATTCTGGAAATGCATGCTATTATGCATTGCAGAGACTTTTGATGTCCCAACTCCTTTCAAAAAACGTTAAGCTGAAAATATATAAAACTGTTATTCTACCAGTTATATTATATGGGTGCGAAACATGGACTCTTACTTTAAGGGAGGAAAGGAGATTACGAGTATTTGAGAATAAAGTTCTTAGGAAAATTTTTGGACCAAAGAGAGATGAACAGACAGGTGAATGGAGAAGACTACATAACAATGAACTACATGGTCTTTATAGGAAGCCAGATATAATAAGAACAGTTAAGTCCCGTAGACTGCGATGGGCAGGACATGTTGCGCGTATGGGAATGAAAGACGTGCATGGAAACTTCTTGTAGGAAAGTCAGAAGGAAAACGCCCAGTTGGTAGACCAAGAATGAAGTGGGAGAACAACATTAACTATGATTTGAGGGAAGTAGATTATACAGGAAATGATTGGAAAGCATTAGCTCAGGATAGGGATGTATGGAGAGCTTATGTCCGCGCGGCCATGAACCTACGGGTTCGATAGTGCCAGTGAGTAAGTAAGTAAGTAATGTTTTATGTTTAGTTAGATAAGTGAAAGGAAGCATTCTTATCGTAATTATTTTTAGATACCCCGTGCTGATTACCCGGCGTTGTCCGGGAATTTACTCATCCCGATCTTCTTGGCATTAAATGAGCTGAAAGACGAAAATTAATTCACTTCTTATAATTATTTGAATAAGTAAAATGAAAAATAATTATAAATGTATATCGGAATTATTTTAAGATTTCCGTGCTGATTACCCGGTGTTGCCAGGGAGTCAACTTATCTCGATCTTCTAGGCATAAATGAGCTAAAAGACAAAATTCTTTACTGTCCGTAAAAGAATACCCGCCATGTGCTTCTATGCTTGCACAGGAATCTACGTACTTGTCTCGATCTTCTTGGCATCAATCAAAGACAAAAATTGTTAT
This sequence comes from Diploptera punctata, assembly GCA_030220185.1. Classification (NCBI taxonomy): domain Eukaryota; kingdom Metazoa; phylum Arthropoda; class Insecta; order Blattodea; family Blaberidae; genus Diploptera; species Diploptera punctata. The sequence goes on along the minus strand of JASPKZ010007286.1, from coordinate 1,550,620 downwards.
TGTGAGTTATCCGTAAGAGATAAACATATGCTGTCGCGGACTTTTTTGTAGAGCTTTTTGAGATATTCAATTCTGTATACATTAAATTTGTGTATTTGTTATGGTTTAGGCAGCGTAAGCCATTTAAGCGTCCAAAGAGCTACTTTGCCACTACAAATGGCGATTTTTAAGAGTGTAGGAGTTCAGTATCACAACTCTCTTATAGCCTATGTTCATCCCGGGAATCTCCTGAATCTTTTGCAAAAAGCCCTATCACAATCGGATCAACGGTATGGCCGCGCATAAAGTACGAACAAACAAACCAACAAACGAACATTCATTTTTATATTAGATTATCCATTTTGTATCACCTTTAAATCTAGTGCCATGAGATTGTGTTTTTTTAGAATAATTCTTCTCTCTTCTTCATCATCCAGTGATTAAACATGTTGGCTCGTTCCGGTTTCATGAAAGCTAGAATTTGTTAAAGTTGTTCAGACCATCTTCTGTGTGGGCGTCCCACATTTCTCCTTCCGTGCGGTTAATAATTTTGGAAATCTTTCTTCTGGCATTCTATCAATATGTTATTTCCAGGCTTTCCTATATTTAATTATTCGATCTGTAAGTTTGAAAATATTTAGTTCCCTTCTTATATCTTCATTTCTTTTCTTAACCACTAGAGTATATCCTGCTATATTTCTTAAAAATCTCATCTCAACTGCTTCCAATCTTTGATCTTGTCTTTTAGTGATCGTCTAACGTTCAGATCGATACATCAATACAGGAACAGCCATTACTTTACAAAATGTATTTTTTGTTCCTTTTCTTGTGTTTTTAAGGATTCTTTAACAGTGCCACACATAAGATTGAATTTGTTTATTTTATCATTAATATCTCCAATTTTAAAATAGAACATTTTAGAATAATTACAGTTACTAAATAATAATTCGTTTCCGTTGCTTTGGCGTGGTCGAGTCTATACCGGTATCATCACAGGTTGTTTACCTCCAGTTATAGCAGCACTATTGCTGTATCGCACGGATGTAGATACTAATCATGTGAGGAACAAACAGCAAATGAAAGGTTTACCAGCTTACTTAGGATAATAGCTGCAGTCTCCTAGACGCCACAGACTGGCGTGAAGCGAGTGTAACGCGGGATGACACGGCATTAGTTCGCAAATAATCCATAAATGAAGCAGGTCAATGTTCTGCTGTGTTGTATAGTGCATGTTGCTATTATTTTGTTGGTATTTTGATTTAATTTAGTTGTTTATTTTATTCTAATGTAAGTATTTAGTTAGGTGAGCTGTATAGAAATAAGCTGGGTTTATATAGTAGGAACCAATACCTCGTGTACCGTACACTGCGCATGCTTGGTTGAAACTTTTTTATTCGATCCTCTCTCGCTCCTCTTTCTCTTTCACGCTGGAACAGACGGAATTTCTCGCACGGTGAGCTGTCTAGTGTTTATACCATAATAATCCTAAATCTGAAGTTAAAATAATACAGTGCGATCAGTATAGCATTGGACATCGTGATCCTATGCTGATCCGTTCCCCGTCGCGAATGCGCCAGTAGTGCCAGTGAAATCCCCGCGGCTGCTGTCCAATGCCATACTGATCGCACTGTATTTTCTTTGTCTATTCAGCCACAAAATTAAACTACTGTATGTATAAAAATATGTAGAAGGTGTGGTGAAATTTCTATTATTTGAATTTGTTTAATTTTTTTATTTTTGTTTCAATATGAGTGTTGATCTTATGATGCACACCAATAAAATTATATCACCAGCACCACTGGTGACAGTAGACATATTTTCAAAAAAAAATATTGGGAAATTCTTAGGGAAAAGATAATTAGAAAGGCTTGGGCATTTGTGGTAGAAAAAATTCGGATGAATCTTACAAGCCGGGTATCGTAGATCTGAACTGGATTCAGTTAACTGAGCATAGGACCGAAGAAAGGGATTTAGTGAATGGAAAATTGAACCTAAAGGTTCCGTAACCTGCATAGTTAGCGATGATGATGGTGATGATTTAGTTACACTTGTTTTCGTATAGATGCCATTTTGAGTGGTCCGTGGTCAGCGTTCCGCCTCATACTGACATCCAGGAAACCAAGGTAGTACTAGGACGGGAAATTCGGTACATTTTGCTTAGATGCCTTTTCATTCAGACTTAAGGATTTTTTACGAGCCTGAAAATCTTCATATTCGGGACCCATGGCTTAAAGTCCCTCCCTTAGGACTTGCTCCTTGGATTTTTCCATCCTAAAAAATCCATCGACCCGGCCGGGTTTGAACCCGCGACCCTCGGGACTAGAGGCAAGCAGCTGAACCACTAGTCCACCGCGGCCGATAATAATAATAATAATAATAATAATAATAATAATAATAATAATAATAATAATAATAAAATAATAATAATTAATAATAATAACAATACCTGAGTTCCGAAGAAGATTCCACAAGTAGCTTCACGCAGTCGAGGCAGCCTCGCGCAGCGGCATAATGAAGGGCGAGCGCGCCGTTGTTGCTGCGCTCCAGCGCCGGCATCTCAGCCTCCCAGAGCAGCCAGCGTAATACGTGTACTCTTCCGTACCTAAACACACACATTTTTCACCATTAAAATTTCTCTTGTTAGTCCAAAAGCCTGTCATTGTCATTTTAATACAATGCTATAGACCCGTGTATTACAGAAAAGCATATTGCTCTATCGTGGGTTTAAGTAAAGTAAAGTAAAGTAAAGTGATCCCATTACAGGCCTCGGGAGGCCCTTGGGGTAGTAGGAGGTTAAGGCTCCCACTTTTTCTAGACAATCGGCACTTGATGTCAGCCGGGTTGTCAGCCCTGCGTGACGGCCGCCTTTACCCCCAGAACAAGCGTCTGGTACTCATTTACGTTAGAGGCTGATCGACCCCAGGGCCATAGTGCCGCCAGAGGGTTTGGGTCAGTTTAAAAATCCTGACCCCCAACGGGACTTGAACCCTCGACCCTCCGGCTTGTAGCTCAGTGCCTTAACCACTACGCTACGGCGTGCCCCCTATCGTGGGTTTACAACTAACAATCTCATAAGATTTGCTGATATGAAATTACAAACGGAATCAATCATGGAATATGTACAAAAATATAGAAACAACTGAAAATCTCACGTAAGAAGAATAAGCCACGTCAAATCTTAAATTACCAGCCACCAGACAAGAGATCTTTGGGCAGACCCTTCAAACGTTGGATTGAGATTGTAACAGACCCCTAGGTCTATCACATGAAAGGAGACGATACTAACGTCTTCGAGAAGAAATACAGAGTGTCCCAAATTGATGTATACACTCTTTGAAACGTTATTTCTCAGCAACGAAATGAGACAGAAATACAATTTTTGTTGTGTTTGATCCACAAGGCACTGGAAAAGCATAGCAATACGTTCATCGATCTTCACGTCTTTATAAACAACAATGGGGACGATATTATCATTCGATGAACGTAGATTTAGATTTATATTTAGATTTATTTAGATTTATTTATTTAGCCTGGTGGAGTTAAGGCCGTGTGGCCTTCTCTTCCACTCACCAGGACAAACATATATTACAACAGAATATAACAATCTTAATTATCTCTAATATTAAACACTAAGTAAAAATTTGATCAAAATATAATATCTAATATATTACGATCTATGCTACAACCAGTTAATATTAGTTAAAATTAAGACCAAAACTAATAATAAAATGTATACAAGCAAGGCCATATTAAATTGTCCCTGTCTAATGTATATAAAAAACAAAGGATAATAATGATATATAGAAAACTAATTTTACGATTATACAATATTTAAAACAAAACAAATAAAAATATTTGTTATTCTTAATATTATTTTCATAAATAATTAAATATATTAATATTTCTAAAAGAATATTATCAGTGAGGTGTATAAGTTAGTTTGTTATTAAATAATTCTTTAGTTTGTTTTTGAAGGATGTTATAGTTTGACAGTCTCTGACATACGGCGGAAGGGAATTCCATGTTTTGGTAAGTGAGACCGTAAAAGATAATGAATAATATACAGTGTGATGAGGCGGGATATAAAGGACAATGTGCTGATGGGATCGAGTGTCAAGATTATGTGTGTCGGATAGTCTGATGAAGCAGCGTGATAAATAATTAGGCGATGATGTGTGAAGTATTTTATAGAGAAGGGATAGGGAATGGACAGTTCTACGATCTCTCAGACGAAGCCACGATAATTGTTCCAGGAACGGTGTAACATGGTCAAATTTGCGAATACCACAAATAAAACGTGCGCAAGAATTATGAACACGTTGAAGTGTTTGAGTGGAACGTAAGTGGATACTGAAGTGTTATTGGAAAGTGGAGAATGTTGTTGAAGTGCAACGACGTTGGATGGTTGAATTTGGGACACCACCACCAACAAGGGTAACAATAACAAGAATCCGAGACAAGTCTGAAGACAATGGAACGGTGCAAGATATGTTGAAAGGTCGGTGCGGAAGAAAGAGACGTTCCACTGATAACGAGAGTACCGTTCCATTGTCTTCAAACTTGTCTCGGATTCTTGTTATTGTTACCCTTGTTGGTGGTGGCGCCCCAAATTCAACCATCCAACGTCGTTGCACTTCAACAACATTCTCCACTTTCCAATAACACTTCAGTATCCACTTACGTTCATCGAATGATAATCTCGCCGCCATTGTTGTTTATTAAGACGTCAAGATCGATCGACGTGTTGCCATTCTTTTCCAGTGTCTTGTGGATCAAACACAACAAAAATTATATTTCTGTCTCATTTCGTTGCTGAGAAATAACGTTTCAAAGAGTGTATACATCAATTTTTGGGACACTCTGTAGTAGAACAAGTGGACAGTACCGATACGAGTATTTACTGTAAGCAGCTGCTGAAAACAGGATGAATCCTGGAGTAATAAACACATTTCTTGAGGACCCTATAACGCTTACATGTCAATACTTATGAGCTTGTTCTTACGGTTAGTAGCAGGTGTGATAATTTTGGACTAACTCACTGGCGCTATCAAACCCTTAGGTTCATGGCCGCGCGGACATAAGCTCTCCATAGATCCCTACCTTGAGATAATGTTTTCCAATCATTCCCTGTATAATCTACTTCCTTCAAATCGTAGTTAATGTTATTCTCCCACTTCATTCTTGGTTTACCTACTGAGCGTTTTCCCTCTGGTTTTCCCACAAGAAGCTTCCATGCACGTTTTTCATTCCCAATTCGTGCCACATGTCTGCCCATCGCAGTCTAACAGACTTAACTGTTCTTATTATATCTGGTTTCCTATAAAGACGTGCAGATCAATTCTGGACAGAAAAAGAAGTGAAGATATTAGAAAAGACTTAAATATTTTGAATTTAACAAATAGAGTTGACAATATGAGAAATTACTGGATTGAACATGTTAAAAAATGCCTACAGACAGAATCCCTCAGCTGTTATTAAAGTAGAAACCAATAGGACATAGAAGTGTTGGACGCCCATTTACTAGATGGGAAGATTAATTAAATTCCACTTGATGTGAAAACAGGTCAAAAGGCCAAATTTCATTAAATATAAAGAGAAGAACAAGACTTATGAGCTTATTTTTGTCGACCGGGGAGTTTTGGAAACATTTGAATACGAATAAATGTCTTGACATTGTCTTACTGATGGAGGAAACCCCGAAAAAATTCACCCAGGAAACTTTGTCCCGATCGGGGATCGAATTCTGGCCTGCTATATTTGAGGCACGACGTTAACACTAGACCACAGCAGTGGAGAATTTCACCTCTAATTTCACTAAATTCATAAAGATTAAGAGTAAATGTAATTACAGAAAAATCTATAAATAAGTATACCTTTAGACTGCACATATCTTAATGAGCTAGTCTAGTTTGTTATATATAAAGTACCAAATCTAAACAATGTATTGCATATGCAGATGACATATTGATAACAGCCAGGAACATACCAACATTAATAGAAACTTTCCAGTTGCTGAAAGAAAAATCCAGTTGAATATGGATTAATAATAAATAATTCCAAAACAAAATACTTAAAATGTACAACAAGAAATGAAAAAAAATAAGTAATCTGAACATCAATTATACAAATATAGAAGAAGTAAAATCGTATAAATATCTTGGTTAAACTGTAAATGAAAAAAAACTATATAGAGGAAGAAATTAGTGAAAGAATTTCTTTGGGCAATAAAGCTTACTATGCAAATAGAATACTATTCAAAAGTAAACTTGTCTCCAGATTAACTAAAGTTAAACTGCATAATACAGTAATAAGACCGATGTAACTTATGGCTGTGGGTACTGAAGGAGTCTGATAAACAAAAACTATTCATCTTTGAAAGGAAGATCTTACGGAGAATTTTTGGACCAATTAGAGAAAGCGATGGCATATACGAATGAACTCTGAATTAAATAATCTAATACGAAATAAAAATGTAATAAACCACATTAAAGCTAAAAGATTGCGCTGGTTTGGACATATAAATAGAATGTAGGAAGACAAGCTTGTAAGAAGAATATACAAATGGAAACCAATATGCACCAGAACAGCTGGACGCCCAAATAACAGATGGCAGGATGATGTTATAATAGATATATTAGAAATGAAAATTGGAAATTGGCCAGTCTGTATCCAGGATAGATCTAGGTGGAGAAAAATTGTTGAGAAGGCCAAAACTTCAATGAGGTTGTAGTCGCCTACTAAAGAAGAAGAAGAAGTCTAGTTTGTTTAGTGATTAAATAAAACAAAACTGTTAAAGTTTTATACGATTTTCATATTTATTTTAATAAAGGGCTTCCAATATAAAACCGGACCGGCGTCACGGGGTTTCACCCGTCAGGCAGCGCTCTCTCCTCGTCCGCATATCACTCTGCCAGCCGCTCGTCCTTGAACTAGTCAGTTTACTATCGTTCGACAAGATGAGACGTCAGCTGACATTAGAGCAGCGCATTTATGTGTGTAAATGTTATTATAAATACGAATCAGCTCGTCGCGTTCGCGAGGAATTTATTCGGAAATTCCCTGGACAATATCCTCCTTCCAGATCGACAATCCACGATCTTGTGACTAATTGTGACTGTTTCAGTACTTTGTACCTTCTTCAGTTGTAACGAATTTGTATTAAAATATATATGAAAATGGTGTAAAACTTTAACAATTTTGGTTTATTTAATCACTAAAAAGTAAAGTAAAAGTAAAGTGATCCCACTACAGGCCTCAGGAGGCCCTTGGGGTAGTAGGAGGTTAAGGCTCCCACTTTTTCTTGACAGTCGGCACTTGATGTCAGCCGGGTTGTCAGCCCTGCGTGACGGCCGCCTTTACCCCAGAACAAGCGTCTGGTACTCATTTCAGTTAGAGGCTGAGTCGACCCCAGGGCCATAGTGCCGCCAGAAGGTTTGGGTCAGTTTAAAAATCCTGACCCCACCGGGACTCGAACCCTCGACCTTTCGGCTTGTAGTGCAGCGCCTTAACCACTACGCTACGGCGTGCCCCATTTAATCACTAAACATAATGGATTTTATAGTGGAATGCAGGCTTTCACGGCCGGTAATCATGGTAGTAAAAGATTCCGGGCTATGTGGCCGTGGTCTATAACTGGCGTTTCTTCCAGACGTTTCTCCCTCAACTGCGGAGGGCATCTTCAGTGGCGAGTCTACGACAGGGAAACAACAGCTTCTAGCGCTCGCCACTGAAGATGCCCTCCGCAGTTGAGGGAGAAACGTCTGGAAGAAACGCCAGTTATAGACCACGGCCACATAGCCCGGAATCTTTTACTACCATAATGGATTTTCATCAAGTAAACACCAAATCAATTGATTACTTGATCTAGTTTGGATTCCTTTTACAATTGTATTACTTTTGAATTCCTAAAGTGGGGGGAAATGTATTTTATTTCGATCTGATACATGATAACTGTGTTTATAATTTTATTCTAGGAATTTATTTGCAAAATTACGTATTGTGCATTTTAAGAACATAATATATCATCATCATCATAGTACATTAACGAATTTAATCCATTTGTTGACCTGTTTCGGCCTCAAGAGAAACACCATCCAAAAGTCTTTTGAGTGGACGTCCTGGTCTTCTTCTTCCTGCAGGTTGATATCTTAACATTAGTTTGGGTATTCTGTGATCTTCCATTCGATGAACATGTTGTATCCATCTTGACTTATAATCAGAAATTTTGTTTTCTAAAGATTCCATGTGTAATTCTTCTAAGATGTCTTCATTTTTTTGTGATCTAGTAGTGTGTATCCTGCAGTCCTCCGAAGATATCTCATTTCAGCAGATCTAAGTCTCTGTATATCCTTCTGTTTCAACGTCCATACTTCGCTACCATACAAAAGAGTTGGAAGAGCCAGTGTTTTATACACTTTCAGTCTTGAATGCTTTTGGACTAAATGTGGCTTGAAGATAGAATTTATTAACCCTAAAATTCTTAAAAATTTAGATATTTTTGCATTTACATCCTTTTCTTCTTCATATGAGATATTGCATCCATAATATATTGTCATGTTAACTCGGTGATCAAAGAATCTTACTGAATCATTACGTATCATTTGAGAGATTTTAGAAAGTTGCAATAAATAGCCAAATAATTTATTTCACGTTAAATCACGATCCATGTATTAGCTTAATACAGTAATTATGGAGTTTCGTCTGTCTTTTTCCAAGAAGGACATCAATTACTTGTTTCGATAAAGAAGTCATGATAAAGATAATATAACTCATTATATGTAACCTATCAAGCGTAACTTAGAAATAATTATGTTATTTTAGCATTATCTTACTTTTTCTTTCATTACGATGTTAATAGAATATATCGCATTATGCCTATACTGTAGATTTCTACTCAAAAAGTAAAACACTGAAAATGTATACCTCATGAGAGGAGAAAAGATTTACTACATTAAAATATGTTTTGTTTTATTTTGCGACTCTTCTGACAGAGCGCCATGGTCAGTTATGCTATAAGATAATATTGGAGAACTAGAGGTCCACAGTTCGATTCCTGGTTCAGACATTAATTTTTCTTTTCACAATATCATTATAATATTATAATATGATCCATTATTGGAACTGTGTTAAAATAACAGTATTGGAAAATGTTAAATAACATCGTTTACTGCTTATAAAAGTGGTGGTGTAAAATTCTCAAATATAGATACTTCTAAACGAAGCCGGCATTTGGCGATGGTGGTGTCACCTACCTGACAGCGGACGAAACGAGAATTATAGATTTGTATATGTGGAAAGAATTGTTAATGTTTGTGACAGGTCTAGAATGGTGTAGTAGGCTGCACACTAGTCTGGAGAACTAGAGGTCCACGGTTCGATTCCTGGTTCAGACATTAATTTTTCTTTTCACAATATCATTATAATATTAACATATAACTAACTAACTCACTAGTACTATCGAACCCGTAGGTTCATGGCCGCACGGACATAAGCTCTCCATACATCACTATCCTGAGCTAATGTTTTCCAATCATCCCCTGTATAATCTACTTCCCCAAATTATTATTTGTTATTCTCCCACCTCATTATTGGTTTACCAACTAGGCGTTTTCCCTCTGGTTTTCCTACAAGAAGCTTCCATGCGCCTCTTTCATTCCCCATTCGTGCCACAAGTCCTGCCAATCGCAGTCTACGAGACTTAACTATTATTATTATTATTATTATTATTATTATATCTGGCTTCCTATAAAGACCATGTAGTTCATTTTTATGTAGTCTTCTCCATTCACATGCCTGTTCATCTCTCTTCGGTCCAAAAAATTTGCTAAAAACTTTATTCTCAAATACTCGTAATCTCCTTTCCTCCCTTAAAGTAAGAGTCCATGTTTCGCTTACCATATAATATAACTGGTAGAACAATAGTTTTATATATTTTCAGTTTAACGTTTTTTTTAAGGAGTTGGGACGTCAAGAGTCTCTGTAATGCATAATAGCACGCATTTCCAGAATTGAGCCTATGTTTAATTTCTTTGTGCATCTCATTCCTATTTGTGATTATTGTTCCTAGATATTTGAATTCTGCCACCTCCTCAAAATTTCCCTCATTTGTATTAGCTGTCCGTTTCCATTATATTGCAACACATGTAGTATGTATTATTCAACTGTTTGTATGTAGAACCAAGACAAAAGACTGTCGTATGTCTTACCATGCAATATACTACGTAGCAATCTTAACTTATAAGGTTCTATATATGAATCTTTTTTTTTTAATCCAATGCCCCAGGTTGTCATTTCGACATTTCTGCTGTTCTCTCCTGGCAGTGGTTTAATTGTAACCCACTTCTGAAGTTGGGGCGCTTAGAAGGCGGAGTTACGTTAACCCGATGATATGATAGATGATAAATGATAATGAAGTGCCAGGAGAGTTGTTAACCTAAATTCCAGACCATAGGCAACCACAGGAATAATTCCCTTTAAGGAAAAATTCCTATGGTTTGACCGGGAATCGAATCCGGGACCTCATGAACAGTAGTCAGAAACGCTGACCACTTGCCCATGAGACTGGTCACATATGAATCTTTTACCGAGCGAATTGGCTCAAGCAGTAGCGTTTCAGACTAAAATTCGGGAGGTCCCGGGTTCAAATCCCGGTACCAAAAAATCTGACAGAGTTATTTTTCCGGTTTTCCTTAATCGTCCAAGGCAAATGCTGGTATGCAATTGCATTATCAAAACCAACTTGTCTTATTCATAGTTTCATAATATTATTAAAAGTAAGTAAATATACGTTATATGACCTTGGAAATTAAAGCATCTGTAAATAAGAAAAAATGCTTCCTGTTCATAAGATGATTAACAATATAGACTTCATGTTTTTATTTTACTCTTATTTTGAGTTATATAACGTCATATAGCGTTTGGAATATTTTCTTGTATCCAAATCTACTGTGTATAAGCCTGGCAGGCCTAATGTGTTTTCCGTATAAGTTGCATTATTTAGTTTAAATTAAATTCTAAAATGGTGGTTAATTATTAGATTAAATTAAAACCTAGTATTTATATTAATGACTGATCAAAACACTAAAAAGCCAGTTAAGATGATCGAATTTGGAATTTGAAATTGAGACTTCCCAAATACTGAACTCAAGGGCTACTGGCTCAGATAATTTGCTCACTACAATCTATGTTTCCTCTTTAGCCTTTTGGGCGCTAGTCCCTAAACCGCAGAATAAGATTAGAAGCCCTCAACTCATGCGTATTCCCGGTCTTAACATATGGCTGCCAAACCTTGGCCCTAACAGAGAGGCAAAGGAGGAGCATTGAAATCTGCCAAAGGAAGATGGAGAGGAAGATAGTGGGTGTCTCACTCCGGGATAAGATTTCCAACATGGCGCTACAGAAAATTACAACTTCAAAGAACATTACTCAAAAAGCCCTCCAAACAAAGTGGACATGGGGCGGTCATGTAACAAGACAACAACAAGGCAGATGGGCGAGGGAAACCACCATGTGGGACCCCTACATTGGAAGACGAACACGAGGTCGGCCAAGAAGAAGATGGGCAGACACGTTCAAACCGATGTTGGGAGGACATTGGTCAACCACAGCCCGCAACAGGAACAAGTGAAAACAACTAGCGAACAATCTAAAAATTGACTAAAATTCTTAATAAACTGCAGTGAAGTGCACAAGTGAAAGACTCTATAAACATAATTTAATACACAAGTGATCTTCTTGGTGATAAAATATTAAAATATATATGCAGTCAATATGCCCATTTCACCAATTAATGTTTTAAAATGTTTTATTGACTCAGTCAATATCTGGTCTTGAGAATGACAGCTTGACTGTAGAAACTTGTTGACCATTTTAAAACATTAATTGGTGAAATGGGCATATTGACCGCATATATATTTTTATAAACATAATGTTCACGTGAATTAGCTCACCACGTGAACCACTTAAAACTTTAAAATTGAGCCCCCTCTTGTAGGAGGCCCTAGCCCTTCATGGGACATAGTGGCTACATTCATTCAAGCATATATAGAAACTCTAATATCTAAGTTCATGGTATCAGAAGCTTTCTGTTATATATAATACGCTGTATATTATATCGATTGTTACTTTTTTTGTATAAGTTACTTACTTACTTACTCACTGGCACTATCGAACCCCTAGTTCATGGCCGCGCGGACATAAGCTCTCCATACATCCCTATCCTGAGCCAATATTTTCCAATCATTCCCTGTATAATCTACTTCCTTCAAATCGTGGTTAATGTTATTCTCCCACCTCATTCTTAGTCTACCAACTGGGCGTTTTTCCCTCGTGTTATCCTACATGAAGCTTCAATGCACGTCTTTCATTCCCCATTCGTGCCACATGTCCTGCCCATCGCAGTCTACGAGACTTAACTGTTCTTATTATATCTGGCTTCCTATAAAGACCATGTAGTTCATTGTTATGTAGTTTTCTCCATTCACCTGTCTGTTCAACTCTCGTTGGTCCAAAAATGTTCCTAAGAACTTTTTTCTCAAATACTTGTAATCTCCTTTCCTCCCTTAAAGTAAGAGTCCATGTTTCACACCCATATAATATAACTGGTAGAATAATAGTTTTATATATTTTCAGTTTACCGGTTTTTGAAAGGAGTTGGGACAACATAAGTTCCTGTAATGCGTAACAGCACGCATTTCCAGTTTTTGTATAAGTCTATTGCTTTAATTTTAATGATTTTGGAGAAGATAATAAATGGCACGTGATAGTGAAGTGAGTTTTCCTTAATCCTTGAGGAAAATCACGGAAAAACTATCAGTTACGTCGGTCCCAATATTTGAATTCAGCGCCTTTCAAGTATGCTACATTTAAACCGGCTGATCTAACTTGCTAACGAAATAGAATCTTTAATCATAATCGGGACGCGCCGTAACGTAGTGGTTAAGGCACTGCGCTACAAGCCGGAAGGTTGAGGGTTAGAGTCCCGTGGGATCAGGATTTTTAAACTGACTCAAACCTCCTGGGAGCACTATGGTCCTGAGGTCGACTCAGCCTCTAATGGAAATGAGTACCAGACGCTTTTCCTGGGGGTAAAGGCGGCCGTCACGCAGGGCTGACATCTGGTGCCGTTTGTCTAGAAAAAGTGGGAGCCTTAACCTCCTATTACCCCAAGGGCCTCCCGAGGCCTGTAGTGGGATAACTTTAAAATCATATAATCAGGAAATGTAATATAGATAAACTACAATTAAGTGTACTAAACTGACACGTCTTGAACAGCGTGAGACTGTCAAATAAGATACAGTGATTGTGATTTTATTAAGAACTGATCACAACTGTGTTACAAAACTCCTTTGAAGTAACTTACACACGACGTGAAATGAACATCTGTATATAACTGTATATGACACAGTAATTCCAAGATCGCCAACAACTGGACAACCGGATTCATAATCATTTTCGTATTAACTTACAGACGAAATTTAGGCCTACATAGATGTTTCATAAATTCTTAAATTGGCTTTTTAAAAGTAAAATAGGGTAAATAAATTTGAACTGTCTTCAATGAAGATATATTTAGGATATAATATCCTTAAAGTAATAATAGTAATAATGTAGGCAAACTTTAAAGCAAAATGTAGTACTACTGGCCGATAGCGAGGAGATACTAAAGGACAACACATTCACACTATTGAGTAACACTAAGAAATTAGGACTGGAAGTAAATATCAATAAAACTAAATATATGGTCACACGTAAAAATACATTATATAATGGAAATGGACAGCTAATGACAAATGAGGGAAATTTTGAGGAAGTGGTTGAATTCAAATACCTAGGAACAATAATCACAAATAGAAATGAGATGCACAAAGAAATTAAACATAGGCTCAATTCTGGAAATGCGTGCTATTATGCATTACAGAGACTCTTGATGTCCCAACTCCTTTCAAAAAACGTTAAACTGAAAATATATAAAACTATTATTCTACCAGTTACATTATATGGGTGCGAAACATGGACTCTTATTTTAAGGGAGGAAAAGAGATTACAAGTATTTGAGAATAAAGTACTTAGGACAATTTTTGGACCAAAGAGAGATGAACAGACATGTGAATGGAGAAGAGTACATAACAATTAACTACATGGTCTTTATAGGAAGCCAGATATAATAAAAACAGATAAACTGCGATGGACAGGATTATGTTGCACGTATGGGGAATGAAACACTTGCATGGAAGCTTCTTGTAGGAAAGCCAGAGGGAAAACGCCCAATTGGTAGACCAAGAATGAGGTGGGAGAATAACATTAACTATGATTTGAGAGAAGTAGATTATACAGGGGATGATTGGAAAGCATTAGCTCAGGATAGGGATCTATGGAGAGCTTATGTCCGCGCGGCCATTAACCTACGGGTTCGATAGTGCGAGTAAGTAAGTAAGTAAACTTTAAAGCAAAATACAATTTAAACATACTTGAAAACAATATAGGCTAACATCTGATCTACTTCAAGGCTAATACATAACTGTAAGCCGGCTTCAAATTAATTTAGCCTATAATGTAGGTAACAAGAACAAAGATTGGAAGCAGCTGAGATGAGATTTTTAAGAAATATAGGAACATATACTCTGCTGGATAAGAAAATAAATGAAGATATAAGAAAGGAACTAAATATTTTCAAACTTACAGATCGAATCATTAAATATACGAACGACTGGAAAGAACATATTGATAGAATGCCAGAAGGAAGATTTCCAAAATTATTGCTAAATTATAAACCGCACGGAAGGAGAAATGTTGGACGTCCACACAGAAGATGGTCTGAACAATTTTAACAATTCTAGCTTTCATGAAACCGGAACGAGCCAACAGGCTTAATCCCTGGATGATGATGATGATGATGATGAATGTAGCTATATTTCAAAATAATATGTAGGAAGGCCTATACAATACTTTTATCGCCCGAAAATGTTGATATATTTTGGTATCAAACATTGCAAATCTTAATACGTTTATTTTTTATTTATTCTTTTTTTTTTTTTTTGCAATGCCTCGGTTCTGTGGGCCTATATGAATTTTGCCCATGGATAAATTCGTATTAATCTATGTGTTTTTTATTCAATGCCTCAGATTCTCATTTCGAGATTTCTGATGTTCTCTCCTGGCATGACATACTTGTAACCCACTTCTGAGGTTGGGGCGCAATGAAGGCGGGGTTACGTTCCCCCGATCATATGAGAGTTTATGATGATAGTAATCATGCACTAGATAGGCCTTAAACTAAACTTAATATATTTTTTTAATACAGTAGAAAGTAACACTAAGAGGGTTTATTTAATAATTAAGTTATTTGTTCTGTCTATTCTTAACTCTTATGGTTGTTCTTATTGAACGTAATTATGTTTCAAGGCTTGTTAGCCCCATCTTCAGCTAAATCAGCCTTGTAATATATGTTTAACAAAAGACAGAACAAATAATTTGAATATTAAACTTAATGTAATTAGGATGACTATTTAACTCATGCCCCAAATGGGAGTCAATGACAAATCACGTTTCAATGAATTTTGTTTTACAACCAATCACAGTCGTATTTCACCTCGATATTTATCGAATCCTCTTACCAAAATAAAGAAAGCTCCTACTTTTTAATGTTCTGAACAGTCAACACTTTTGAAATTCATATTAAAGCACCGTTGAGGTTATGTAATAAGATGTTAATTATATTATTTTTACCTGCTAAGTCAGTCGTCCTCAACTAAATTATTAAACTTTTTCAAGTTATTCTAATATGGAGGCCTTTCGAAAACAATGTTTCATCTTCTGCGTTTTAACTGATCAGTTCCAGTTAAAACGCAGAAGATGAAACATTGTTTTCGAAAGGCCTCCAGATTAGAATAACTTGAAGAAGTTTAATAATTTAGTTGAGGACGACTGATTTACCAGGTAAAAATTATTTAATTAACATCTTATTCTGAACAGGTCAGAGTATTATTTTGCAGACACTCACTCTCTGACAAATAATGCGTTGAATATAGCAAATAATGAACAGATTCCTTCGAACTACACATTTGATAATTGTGTGTTCAATAATTGTGTTTTTAAATAATGATTTTACTGAGTTGTTTACTAAAAAATTAATAATTATTAATTATAATGTTGATTATAATATACAGTTTGCTGTGTTTCATTTTTTCTCCACTAGGGTGCATTCTTACAATTTTGCGATCCTATTTGGCAATAAATAATATGAAGGGCTCAGCTGTAAAACATGGTAACTGACAAATTATTGAAAATTGAGTTGTAGCATGTAAACTGTAATATGTGATCTCTTGAAAGCATTTGGTGAATTTAGTTTTTATTTACCGTGACAATACATCTGCTATCTATTGAAAGATGTAAAAACTACATGCACCAAATGTTTCAAGAGGTCGCATATTACAGTTTACATGCTACATCTCAATTTTCAAGAATTTGTCAGTTACTATGTTTTACAGCCGAGCCCTTCATATGATCAAGTTGCAGTGACGAACAAAATGAAACATAACCAAATATTTATTATTTGTTTTCGAACATCGCCGTTTACATTAAATATGTAAATACTTTAAAATAACTATATTTAAATAATGATTTGTGAGTAAACAGCTTAATTTGATTCGTTAAATAGTCCTTACAAATGCCACTTTTGATTTCCAAATCCTCTAGATAAATTGAAAATCACTCGTGGCATTGCTTATGATAATGATGGCCAGATGGCGTTCGGAGACCGTTTCCTGACATGTATCTTACAGGTGAGAAAAAAAAAACAAAAAACCTCACACAGGAAAATTGTCCCGACCGGGGATTGAACCCGGGCCCGTTGCGTGACAAGGCAGCACGCTGCCTCGAGACCACAGCGGTGGACAATATAGAGGTCCTTCTTGGTGATGATAAAATAAGCTACATATTATTATTATCAATAAAAACACAATCAATTGTTTGGTGATTGGGTTTTTGTTTGGAACATATCGTATTAATGTACAAGGTTGTGCCGTAATATTCTATAAAACAACACAGCGTGTTACGGTCCAGAAACAGTTTGAAAATGACAGCGCACCTGAAGTTCTGCACTTTGAGCGAGGATGAAGATTCAGCGCCCTTCCAACACTTGAACTTGCGTTTCTTTTTCTTTCTCTTCTTGGGGCTCCAAGCCCCAGCACGACGGAACAAGAGTGCCAAACAGTCGGAAGCCATTTGCACGACTGTGTGCGCTTCACTGGGCAACCGGAAATACGTCCCACAAAGGTCCTTGGCCGCGTCCGGCGGGGTTGAAATTCTAATTTTTAACCTAATGCAAGTTTGTAGACATATTTCTGCACTCCCAACTTGTATGTAAAAAATAAGCTAAGTGCATCTTGTTCCAACATCCTTATAACGCCGCAATGGATAGTTTTATTAGCGGTTGACGCCAAAGGGTTTTTTAAGCTCATTCCTCTAAAGCAGAGCCGCCCAAACTTATTTCTATCGCGGGCCAAATGGAAGAAACATCAAAGTGGCACGGGCCATAGGCCGTATTACAGATGTTGTGGATTGTTATTATTATTATTATTATTATTATTATTATTATTATTATTATATTATTAGCGGCCGTGGTGGACTAGTGGTTATGCTCCTTGCCTCTGGTCCCGAGGGTCGCGGGTTCAAACCCGGCCGTGGTCGATGGATTTTTTTTAGGACGGAAAAATCCAAGGAGCAAGTCCTCCGGGAGGGACTTTAAGCCGTGGGTCCCGAGTCTGAAGATTTTCAGGCTCGTAAAAAATCCTTAAGCCTGAATGAAAAGGCCTCTAAGCAAAATTTACCGAATTTTCCCGTCCTAGTACTACCTTGGTTTCCTAGATGTCAGTATGAGGCGGAACGCTGACCACGTACCACTCAAAATGACATCTATACGAAAACAAGTGTAACTAAAATAGTATGGTTCAAATTCTTCCCTGTAGGGGGAGAGCGCCTAAATCTCTGTAAAGGGAAAACATAGGCTTACAATACAATGCAATTACTATTATTATTATTATTATTATTATTATTATTATTATTATTATTATTATTATTATTATTATTATTATTAGCGACCGCGGTGGACTAGTGGTTATGCTCCTTGCCTCTGGTCCCGAGGGTCGCGGGTTCAAACCCGGCCGTGGTCGATGGATTTTTTTAGGACGGAAAAATCCAAGGAGCAAGTCCTCCGGGAGGGACTTTAAGCCGTGGGTCCCGAGTCTGAAGATTTTCAGGCTCGTAAAAAATCCTTAAGCCTGAATGAAAAGGCCTCTAAGCAAAATTTACCGAATTTTCCCGTCCTAGTACTACCTTGGTTTCCTAGATGTCAGTATGAGGCGGAACGCTGACCACGGACCACTCAAAATGACATCTATACGAAAACAAGTGTAACTAAAATAGTATGGTTCAAATTCTTCCCTGTAGGGGGAGAGCGTCTAAATCTCTGTAAAGGGAAAACATAGGCTTACAATACAATGCAATTACTATTATTATTATTATTATTATTATTATTATTATTATTATTATTATTATTATTATTATCATCATCATTATTTATTTATTTATTTAACAGGTTTCACGGTATCTTCCTGCTCTCAGTTAATCTACTGTCATTTTCCTCCATATCTCTATCATTCCAATCTCCATCGTCCAATCCTTTTTTCTTGTTGCTCTAAACACCTCAATCCATGTTATATTTGGCAGCCCTCTTCTTCTTCTTCTTCTTCTTCTTCTTGGACCAAGTGGCACCAAATCTTGTATTCTTCTTCGGAATATGTGTGCTACCCTTTTTACATGACCATGCAATTTTATTGTTTATTATTATTATTATTATTATTATTATTATTATTATTATTACTGTTATAAGCATGTATTGGTAGCTACTTTTCTTGTTATGTCGTGATAACATATTTCACAAATTCTTGTTTCATTACTATTAGACTAATATTATGGGCCTATATATTTTAATTAATTAGAATGCTACAGGCCTACAAGGGCCGAACAGAAAGTGATGGAGGGCCGTAGTTTGGGTGTCCCTGCTCTAAAGCGATATTTTAGCTCTAATTTAATAGTATATTACGATGCGAGGTTGGGAAGTGGTTTTTACAGAATCGAGAAAATCGCTCGGTTATTAATTTCTGAAATTCTGTAAAACACTTCACAAACGTGCGTTGTACATTATTATTTGCGCGATGGTGTTTTCAAAATAATAAATAATAGTAAAATAATGACATCTTCGTTGGAAATATTTGTATTCATTATAAACAATTGACTAACGTTAACAGTGTAGGCAATGTTTATTAGTTGAAACAACAGGAGGCCTTGAGAACAATTATTGATAACATGGCCGCAAGTATGTATTTATTGTTTTATATTGTTTCAAATAAAGTTCAGTTCATTTAAAATGCAGTGATTTGTTTCGTATAATGTATATTAACACTACCTTTTGGATATTTTCTGTATATACATTGTACGTAGTATATATAGAGGGCAGTGGTTTTACTTCCCATCTAGGCCCAGCCGTCCACCCCCTTGGGATACCTCGGTCGTCATGACCATACTCCCAAGTCCTAGTTCTAGTCCTCCCTATCCTATGTTCGCGCCCACGTTCAAGTTCTCGGTCCTTAAACCAACACCCAGGGAGAGAGTGTTGGAGTTCGCAGTTCTGGGAATTGCTGAGCTACATAGTACATCAGGTCACTCAATCCTGACGACCCCACAGTTGGTCCACGGGCTCCATGAGCCTAGCCGGGAGGACTGCTGTCACAGATCCACCGACCATTCCCCTGTTCTGCCTCCAGGGACGTGTCCTGCAGCCGTTGTAAGACCGGCTAGGGCTACAAGCCCAACAGTGTGAGACTTTTAGTACATCCAGGTGCTCATCTCCTGGCGACCCCACAGTTTGTCGACGGGCCCGTAGGCCGAGCCAGGAACCAGTACAGTAGCTCCCCTCTGGACTGGTCCGGGCCGAGCCCTGGTGTGTGCCCCAGGGACGCCTTCTGCAGCTGTTGTGGGCCAGCACGGAGCTCGCAAGCTCCAACAGATGAGCAATTAGTACGACAAGGCGCTCAACTCTTGCCGACCCACTAATGGTTCACGAGTCCCTTGGACTTAACCGGGAGGACTGTCTAGCAGATCCACCGATCTTTCCCCCAGTGCACCAGCTGGGGACGTGTTTGGTTGCTGAAGTGGGTCCAGCCTGAGCTATAGTACGTCAGGTCGCTCAACTCCTGACGACCTCACAGATTGTCCTTGGGTCACTCGGTTCCAGAGTCGGCGCTAAGTCCCACCTTCAAAGACCGCGCTTCCTCCTTTCCCGTGCTTATTGACCTGGTGGTAATTCCCAGCATTACGCCCGGTATTGTCCCAACCAGCCCGTTCGCAAGACTAAGCCTAGTCGTGCCGCTGCTGTGAGTCAGCCCACTGAGCAATGTAGGCATCCAGGGAGCTCATCGCCCATGGTGCCCCCACAAAGGTCCTCGGGATTAACCAAGAGAAGGGAGCTGCTGATCTCCACAATCTCCCACCGCCTCGCCACGACGGCCGCTGCTCCCGTTGTGGGCCGGGACATTTGAGCTTTAGTACAACAGGGCGCTCGTCTCCTGTTGACCCCCACTTATGGTCCGCGAGTCCATCGGACTTGGAAGGGAGGACTGACTAGCAGATCCACCGACCTTTTCCCCACTACGCCACCGAGGGGACGCGATTTGCTGCCGAAGTGGGCGCAGCACGAGCTATGTAGTGCATCAGGTCGCTCGAGTCCTGACGACCTCACAAATGGCCCGCGGGTCCGGTCTGGCCTAGCCAGGAGGAGTGCAAGCAAACCACCGACCGTTCCCCTATCCACCACCCGGGGACGCGCCCTGTTGCTGTTGTGAGCACAGCTGGGGCCCGATAAACGGACCCCCAGGGGGGTTTTACTTCCCACACGTGGGTGTAAATGTAATAGTACAGTATAGTTATTTAGGTTGGCAACCCCAAAATGTAGGAGGTTGAACCTTCAATAATGGTCGCCATTGCTGGTAAGTACGACAAAACGCGCTATCGCGCAAAAACAATACTCCAACACCGATAGAAGAAAATTATATAGACTATAACATAAAAGATCATTCACCAAAAATTAAAATAAAATAAAAATTGAATAAAATCTAGGAATATTACGTAATCCAAATTAATGACAAGATACGGATATGTAGCCAATGAAGAAGTGCGTGTATTAAATAATATCAACTTCCCTCACATCTCGTAGATACTCCCAGGAATTTTTAATGATTGTATTGTCCCGCGCCGTAGTCGAGTGGTTAAGGCAAGACGCCTTGGCGCAGAGCTACGAGACTTACGCTGGTTCGGGTCTCCATGGGGGAAGATATTTTCTCATGGAATTTCGGCCAGTATGAGACCGGTACCCACCCAGCATCGTGAGGCCTAACCTCGAAACCCGTCATTACGCAAAAGTTTGGCGAAGCCCTTGAAGTATTTTGCGAACCCCCTGGGAGTTCGTGAACTGCAGGTGGAAAACGAAGCATTACAGGGACTCTTGTCCCAACTCCTTTCAAAAAACGTAAAAGTGAAAATATATGAAACAGTTATTCTCCCAGTTATATTATATGGATGCGAAACATGGACTCTTACTTTAAGGGAGGAAAGGAGATTACGAGTATTTGAGAATAAAGTTCTTAGGAAAATGTTTGGGCCAAAAAGAGGTGAACATACAGGTGAATGGAGAAAACTACATAATAGTGAGCTACACGATATGTCTACAGAGTTTGGATCAACGTTCAAATTATAATAAAATTACTTTAAATAAACTCTTAAAAAAATCAATTTTTAAATTAAAATTATTAACTTTTATTTTGAAAATGTTCCAAAATATCTTACCACTTCATAAAGTTAATCTTCTTCTTCTTCTTGCTTTCAAGATTAGGCCAATGCCTGTTATGATCCTATAAAAAAATTTCCCTCCAGCGTTTCATAGGACGGCCCAGAGATCTTCGTCCTCTTAGTATATAATTATAAACAGCTTTGGGGATCCGATTTGAACTCATTCTTTCAAGATGGTGTTTCCAATTTAGTTGTTCTTGTATTGTAAGCCCGTGTTTCCATTAACAGAGATTTAGGCGCTCTCCCCCTACAGGGGAAGAATTTGAACCATACTAATTTAGTTACACTTGTTTTCGTATAGATGTCATTTTGAGTGGTCCGTGGTCAGCGTTCCGCCTCATGCTGACATCTAGGAAACCAAGGTAGTACTAGGGACGGGAAAATTCTGTAAATTTTGCTTAGAGGCCTTTTCATTCAGCCTTAATGATCTTTCACGCGCCTGAAAATCTTCAGACTCGGGACCCACGACTTAAAGTCCCTCCCGGAGGACTTGCTCCTTGGATTTTTCCATCCTAAAAAATCCATCGACCCCGGCCGGGTTTGGACCCGCGACCATCGGGACCAGAGACAAGGAGCATAACCACTAGTCCACCGCGGCCGATAAGCCCTCGGGTCGATTCAGCCTCTAACGGAAATGAGTACCAGACGCTTGTTCTGGGGGTAAAGGCGGCCGTCACGCAGGGCTGACAACCCGGCTGACTCAAGTGCCGATTGTCTAGAAAAAGTGGGAGCCCCCCAAGGGCCTCCCGAGGCCTGTAGTGGGATCACTTTACTGTTTAATATATTCCAAAATTGGCGTAGTCTTCAATTCTTTTAAGATATCGGTGATCCTTTTCCGATTTGCATATAGTTCAAAACATAAAGTGACTAATTTTACCAATTCTAGTTCCAGAAATATTGATTTATTTTTATTTTTATATAATCGCTAATTACTATTTGAGATTATTTGTTCCATTACGTGTAATTATTACTGTGTGACAAAGGAATTGATTACTTTTCTGAACGTTTACAAATGTGTAGGAATTTATTTAAAATAGTCTTAATTGAGTAGAAAATATAAATGTGCATTTCTAATTTCTTTCTCGTGTGATATTCATTGGACAGTTGGTGTATTGATGGAAGACTCATCATTTTTATTTTCTGTTACACGAAGCTTCTTTTTTGTGTGAAATGACCTTAATTCGCCTCTCCATCTTATCCGCTATCTTCCTTCAGCTCATGAAATGTTCAAGTGGTCTCCGTCACCTCAACAACTGATGTGTTTTTCCATTTGTGCACATATTTAGATATTTACGTACATATTACATAATCAGTATATAATGGAAATGGACAGCTAATGCAAATGAGGGAAATTTTGAGGAAGTGGCTGAATTCAAATATCTAGGAACAATAATCACAAATAGGAATGAGATGCACAAAGAAATTAAACATAGGCTAAATTCTGGAAATGCGTGCTATTATGCATTACAGAGACTTTTGATGTCCCAACTCCATTCAAAAAACAAACTGAAAATATATAAAACTATTATTCTACCAGTTATATTATATGGGTGCGAAACATGGACTCTTACTTTAAGGGAGGAAAGGAGATTACAAGTATTTGAGAATAAAGTACTTAGGAAAATTTTTGGACCAAAGAGAGATGAACAGACAGGTGAATGGAGAAGACTACATAACAATGAACTACATGGTCTTTATAGGAAGCCAGATATAATAAGAACAGTTAAGTCTCGTATCGAATGGGGAATGAAAGACGTGCATGGAAGCTTCTTGTAGAAAACCAGAGGGAAAACGCCCAGTTGGTAGACCAAGAATGAGATGGGAGAATAACATTAACTATGATTTGAGGGAACTAGATTATGCAGGGAATGATTGGAAAACATTGGCTCAGGATAGGGATATATGGAGAGCTTATGTCCGCGCGGCCATGAATCTACGGGTTCGATAGTGCCAGTGAGTTAGTTAGTTAGTATATAATACATATATTTTAATTTAAAAAATGTGTGCAGATTTCATAATACAAAAATGTTCGTTCATTTGTGGTATAAGCGTAATAATATTTTATTATATAAAACGAAAGAATACCAAAAAGAACCTTCCTATATAATCCCAGAGGAACAAGAGATGTTGGCCGACACGTAGAAGATGGACTCCACTTTTAACTTCGCCGGAACAGGCTGCATAGCCTAAACCTTGTAGTAGAAGAAGAAGAAGAAACTTTCCTATTAGGGGATTGCCTCAAGGACAAAGTGATACAGACAATTAATTTTTGTAATTGATGAAATACATTTTGTAAATATATTTTAAAAAATTCAACTTGTAGGCCTGGTTGAAGTATACATACTATAAAGTAATTTTGTAAATATGGTTTCTTAAAATTGAAATTGATCCTCTACTGGCAGCGATGGCAATTCTAGAAAGATAAGCATTATTAATAGCTATATAGTACGAGAATTAACTCCTATAACTTCCAAAATCACTAAAGATAAGAACAAAGATTGGAAGCAATTGAGATTGATTTTTAAGAAATATAGCAGGATATACTCTGCTGAATAAGAAAAGACTGAAGATATAAGAAGGGAACTAAATATTTTCAAACTTTCTAACTCAGTAAAATCCATGGTGATTTTCCGTTGAGCTATTACTTCACAGTAATATAATGTACGGTTAAAAACTATAATATAGTTACCTTGTAGGTCCGTCTCCTCAATTTAAGTTCTTTTAAAAACTCTGTAGGCCTTTCGGGACTAGTCCCATCATCAGCAGAATGCATTAGGTCCGTTCTTGTTGACCCTTGTGCTTCAGCATTCTGCTGATGATGGGACTAGTCCCGAAAGGCCTACAGAGTTTTTAAAAGAACTTAAGTTGAGGAGACGGACCTACAAGGTAACTATATTATAGTTTTTAACCGTACATTATATTACTGTTACTAAACTCACTGGCACTATCGAATCCATAGGTTCATGGCCGCGCGGACATAAGCTCTCCATACATCCCTATCCTGAGCTAATGTTTTCCAATCATTCCCTGTATAGTCTACTTGCCTCAAATCATAGTTAATGTTGTTCTCTCACCGCATTGTTGGTCTACCAACTGGGCATTTTCACTCTGGTTTTCCTACAAGAAGCTTCCATGCACGTCTTTCATTTCCCATTCGTGACATATGTCCTGCCCATCACAGTCTACGAGACTTAACTGTTCTTATATCTGGCTTCCTACAAAGACCATGTGATTCACTGTTATGCAGTATTTTCTATTCACCTGTCTGTTCATCTCTCTTTGGTCCAAACATTTTTCTAAGAACTTTATTCTCAAATACTCATAATCTCCTTTCCTATCTTAAAGTAAGAGTCCATATTTCACATCCATATAATATAACTGGTAGAATAGTAGTTTTACAGACCGAATAATTAAATATAGGAACGCCTGGAAAGAATATGTTGATAGAATGCCAGAAGAAATATTTCCAAAATGATTGCTAAATCATAAACCACATGGAAGGAGAAATGTTTGACGCCCACACAGAAGATGGTCTGAACAGTTTTAACAATTCTAGCTTTCATGAAACCGGAACGAGCCAACAGGCTTAATCCCTGGATGATGATGAAGAAGAACTTCAAGAAAATTACAGAACTAACTTGAAACCAGAACCGAACGGAAAACTTTTTTCATAAAATGTGAGCCTATCTATAATTTCTACATTGTGAAAATGCATTTTATCTAAATCATACAAATTTTTTAATCACAAAACATCTTAGATGATTGACACAAATATAATTTGTCCAGTAATCGAAGGGGCTAATTGTTAAGTAAAACATAAAACATGTTTATCTGCGTCTTCTCAATAGTTTTCATCTCGAATTGCACATTTCCGTGCTATATTCTTCTAGTTGCCGCCATATTTAGATTGTGCTGATGTGTGCGATTGCAAACAATTGCAAAACGACCAATTGTTACGGTGAGCAATCTTCTCCCACGCATGTGCTTACTACTGTTTACTAAATAATGTGATTACAATACACCAAATTATTTAGCAACACTTGCTGTGAGGACACATGTACCCGTAGGCGTTGGTAGATACTATACCAGAAAAAGTTATTGAATCACTATATAATCCTCTAGTTTAAGCCTACTATCAACTTCATAGCAGGATAAACCTAGAAGGCCTTTAGTCTAGCTACTTACTTACTTACTTACTTACTTACTCACTTGGCACTATCGAACCCGTAGGTTCATGGCCGCGTGGACATAAGCTCTCCATACATCCCTATCCTGAGCTAATGCTTTCCAATCATTCCCTGTATAATATACTTCCCTCAAATCATAGTTAATGTTGTTCTCCCACCTCATTCTTGGTCTACAACAGGGCGTTTTCCTTCTGGCTTTCCTACAAGAAGTTTCCATGCACGTCTTCCATTCCCCATACGCGCAACATGTCCTGCCCATTGCAGTCTACGAGACTTAACTGTTCTTATTATATCTGGCTTCCTATAAAGACCATGTAGTTCATTGTTATGTAGTCTTCTCCATTCACCTGCCTGTCTAACATATAAAATAAATGTTCGTTTGCTTGTTCGTACTTTACGCGCGGCCACACCGTTGATCCGATTGTGATGAGGTTTTCTGCAAAATGTTCAGGAGATTCCCGGCATGAACATAGGATATAAGAGAGTTGTGATACTAAACTCCTACACCCTTAAAAATCGCTCTTTGTAGTGGAAAAGGTGAAAAAAAAGAAGCTTTTTGGACGCTTAAATGGCTTACGTTGCCTAAACCATAACAAATACCGTACACAAAATTAATGTACACAGAATTGAAATACCTCAAAAAGCTCTACAAAAAAGTCCGCGACAGCATATGTTTATCTTTTACGGATAACTCATAATAACCCATTTTTGTCTTTCATTGATGCCAAGAAGATCGAGACAAGTACGTAGATTCCTGTGAAAGCATAGCAACATATGGCGGGTATTCTTTTGCAGATAACTCACAATAACGAATTTTGTCTTTTAGCTCATTTATGCCAAAAAGATCGAGATAAGTAGATTCCCGTGCAACACCGGAAATCAGTACGGGGAATCTTAAAATATTTACCATATACACTTATAATTATTTCTCATTATACTTATTCAACTAATTATAAGAAGTACATTAATCTTTGTCTTTCAGCTCATTTATGCCAAGAAGATCGGGATGAGTATATTCCCGGACAACGCCAGATAAACAGCACGGGGTGTCTAAAAATAATAACGATATACATTTTTTGTTTAACTTACTCACTCAACTAAACATAAAACACATTAATTTTCGTATTATTGCTCATTTACGTCAAGAAGATCGGGATAATTAGATTTCCGGGCAACGCCGGGTATCAGCACGGGGTATCTAAAAAAAATAAAATTATAATTATTTTTCCTTTGACTTATTCAACTAAACATAAAAGCACATTAATTTCCATTTATTTATGTGTAGCAGCACACGCCGGGTATTAGCTAGCAAGTTTATAAAAATTTATAGTGGGTCCGTAAACTTTTACTGTACTTAGGCCTATAAAGTTATGTTTTTAAGAGGAAGTAAAATTTGAATTGGAGTATATCTAAATTGCAATCTTAATTGATTGCATTCTTCTTCTTCTTCCTTCCAAGTATTAGGCCAAGGCCTGTTACGATCCTATAGAAAATTTCTGGGAAATTCACGTATAAGACTTGAAAGCATAATAATAGTCCCTTCGATTGGTTGCTGGCCAAAGGAAGGCAAGACCAGTGATGGGGCTGCCATCTTATAGCCTCTGGTCAGGCTTTTCTGGAGAAGAAAAGAAAATAAAGGAAAGAAGAAATGGAAGAAAGGAAAGACTCCCTAGCCCTCGGATGTCCTAATAGCGTCGGGGTCGAAAAAACAAGAGTTAACCAAGAGAGGTTAGATAGTAAAGTTAAAAGAGTGCAAAACACAAGCAAGTGGAAGAAATGTTTTGCTCAGCTTGGGCACCTTGTGGTCGCCATCCACATATCGCCTAGGTGAGGTCCCCTGAGGGTATTAATATTCCCTAATACCAAAGCACTTTTATGTATTAAATACTCAACAGACCACTTGGTTTTTTGTAGATGTTATTATTATTATTATTATTATGTAGATTTTCGCGTATATAAGTATCATTAATAACGTTTTCTTGGGTTTTTCGCGTCGTGGATTGAATATCGGTGTCTGGCCACTGATTCCAACGTTTCGGCAAGATCCCACATGCTATTATCAAGGAATATGAGCTTCGAGTCACTGGTTTAGATCTTATATAATAACTCATATTGAGTTTTCACAATGTGTTCAACTATATAGGCCTAAACCTAAACCGTGGATGGTGTACGGCTTCCGAAACGGACCACAGTGAAAACTCAATGTGTTTAATTATATAGGACCTAAACCAGTAATTCGAAGCTCATATTCCTTCATAATGGCATGTGGGATCGTACCGAATCGTTGGAATCCGTGGCCAGATGCCGATCTTGAATCCACGACGCGGAAAACTCAAGAAAACTTTATTATCATATATATATATATATATATATTTCATTTCCCTGTTCCATATTTGTTTGAGTCCACCCCTGTTGTCTCGAGGTAGCGTGCTGCCTTGTCAAGCAGCGGGCCCGGGTTCGATTCCCGGTCGGGACAGGATCCTGGGTGAGGTTTTTCGGGGTTTTTCCTCACCTGTAAGACAAATGTCAGGAAGCTTAGGGCCCAACGGTCCCCGAAAATTATCCGGCAATCATCATCATCCTTATCATTATCATCATCATCCTTCACCGGTGTGGAAAGCAACGGGAAGCTTCCACACCTATAATTCCCTAGTAAAGCTGCAGAGCGCGGCATAAAAATTACAGTGAAAGACCTGCCCTAGGGCAGAATTACTATAGATGGATGGATATTTGTAAGATATTTAGAGTGACTTAGAATTCGAATTAGAGAAAATATGTATTACTATATTTCTATTTCATTGTAGGTATTTTACGAATTTAGCGATTTCCGATTTGTTGTGTCAGCTCACCTGCACTTCAGTTGCAGTTCAGAGGTTTTGTTCGCAAAGTTTCATAGTGTTGTGTTATTTTAAATAAAACAAAATGTCAAAGGAAGATGCTACAACACGAAAGAAAATATTAATAAATATATTTTTTTATGATTTTTACATTTTGTTCCTAGAGACTTTACTTTTACCAATATCTGTTTATTATCAAATATATTAATTGATAAAGAGCACCTCACGCTTTTGATGGTAAAATTATTTATCCCAAGCGTGTTGGAAAATAAAATTATTTTTAATTTTTTTAGTTCAGTTTTCTAATAAAGCGTGCTGTTTTAGTTTTTTAAAACTACTATTTATTTTTTTATTTTTTTAGTTTTAATATTTTACAGAATAAGATAAAAATATAAATATTTTTAAATTCGATACTATTGTAGTATGAGCTAAAAGTAATATTTTAGTAAAAAAACCTCCCAGCCGGATTTGCACCAGCGACCTACGGATTACTGAAATTATATACCACTACAGTTCACCGCTCTACCAACTGAGCTCTTACAACGTTTGACTAAAAAGTCGACAAGTCCGCAACATATTATACCAGTTTTCATTTTTTTTTCTGATGATTCTGGCCAGGATTTTAGAAACAAAATATGAAATTATTGTATTGTCACGGGTCCTTTACAATTATACAAAGTTTCAAGTCGATCTAATGTTTCTAAGTGGGTGAAAATCGCGTTGAAAGATTCCGTTACATTGATACAGAAACACTTTTTTTGATTTTCTGATTATTCTGGCCAGGATTTTAGAAACAAAATATGAAATTATTGTATTGTCACGGGTCCTTTACAAGTATAAAAAGTTTCAAGTCGATCCAATGATTTTAAATGGGTGAAAATCGCGTTGAAAGATTCCGTTACATAGATAGATAGATACAGGTCAAGCTAATATAAAGCGTGTAAAAATTGAAGCAGTATTTGTTACATCAGAGGCGCTGAATTGGCGAGTTCTGTCAACTTTTCGGAACATGACGAAGAGTTATTTTTATGCCCGTCTAACTTTGAAAGAAGGCGGAAGTTACAAACACTGAAAAGTGACGTTTCCCTCACTGTGACAATGAGAGTGAAGGAAACACGATTAAGTGCATCTGTTCCAGTCACGATTCGTCAGATTCTGCGATTGGTAACACATTACCATATTCAATTTTCAATACTATATTCCCATTTTGATCATCCATAAAACCACATCGTTTCCCTACCAATGACCATGCTTTAGAGCAACGGTTCCAAACCTTTTTCGACTCGCAAACCCCTTCCACAATTATCTAAGCTGGGTAAACCACTGACTTTTAAATATACATACAGCAAACATGCATTCAATTTAATGCCAAGCAAAAGGTTTAATTTATTTATTTTGTAAGCCCATGTTTTCCCTTTACAGAGATTTAGGCGCTCTCCCCCTACAGGGAAGAATTTGAACCATATTAATTTTGATCCCTATTAGGTTCGTCTTCCGGGCATATAGGCCGTGGTCCAGTCGTTCTTCTACTCGACGTTTCGTCTACTGCTGCGGTAGACATCTTCAGGAGATACTGCGTGCTCTCTGTGAACTCCTCAACAGTCGGCTGCAGACTTGAGGAGTTCACAGAGAGCACGCAGTATCTCCTGAAGATGTCTACCGCAGCAGTAGACGAAACGTCGAGTAGAAGAACGACTGGACCACGGCCTATATGCCCGGAAGACGAACCTAATAGGGATCAAGACGCCGGCCGTGAAAGCCTACAGTTATACATATTAATTTTGTTACACTTGTTTTCGTACAGATGTCATTTTGAGTGGTCCGTGGTCAGCGTTCCGCCTCATACTGACATCTAGGAAACCAAGGTAGTACTAGGACGGGAAAATTCGGTAAATTTTTCTTAGAGGCCTTTTCATTCAGGCTTAAGGATCTTTTACGAGCCTGAAAATCTTCAGATTCGGGACCCACGGTTTAAAGTCCCTTCCGGAGGACTTGCTCCTTGGATTTTTCCGTCCTACAAAAATCCATCGACCCCGGCCAGGTTTGAACCCGCGACCCTCGGGACCAGAGGCAAGGAGCATAACCACTAGTCCACCGCGGCCGACTAAAAGGTTTAAAAAGCTTATATTAACTTAACCCTTAACGGTTAAAACCTAAAATTACTCTAGTTACGGCTTAAAAGTTACACAGCCTGAAGGAAGACGAGGCAGAGGAAGACCCAAAACCACTCCAAGACGCTAAATAAATATATTCTAAATAAATATATATTCTAAAACCTCCTGGAATCAGGGGATATGTGTATACATGAAGGAGAAACATCTACAGCCAGGAGATTGGATGGATCGACAAAATTGGCTATTGGGAATCGGGCGATGTCAAAGACATTAATCAACCGATCATCTAGCTATCTATAAATTACAATGCTTCCCTCAGTCCGCTTTCGAAGTATTTTCACTGTTATTTTGTTGCATTTTTCATAAGTAATGTTACGAGTGATTTCCAAATTATCGATAAATTGGAAATCAAGAGTGGCATTTGTCAGGACTATTTAACGAATAAAATTAAGCTGTTTACTCACAAATCATTATTTAAATATAGTTATTTTAAAATATTTATATATTTAATGTAAATGGCAATGTTTGAAAACAAATGAGAAACGATATACTTCATTTGCTTCTTTTGTTCATCACTGCAATCAGATCATATTATTTATTGCCAAAGGAAAGCAATATTGTAAGAATGCACCCTAGTGGAGAAAAAATGAAACACGTCAAACTGTTGTTAATTCATTTCTGATGTCCTATGATGCAAATATGACAATTATATTTTTGTGGGAAAAAATACATTTAAGAATGTGCAAAGATTGGTATATTTTTTTGGTATAATCAATTGCTACAAATGTTTTTATATTAACTCCCGCATGCGCTATGTGTTGACATTCATGCACTATATATACAATCTGGTAGCCGTATTTTAGTCACTGCAAAATAATGCTATTACCTATTCAGAATGTTAAAAAGGAGGTGCTTTCGTTATTATGATAAACTTTAGTTGGTAAATTCTAGGCGAAACACGACTGTGATTGGTTGTAAATAAAAAATCATTGAAACGTGATTGGTCATTGACTCCCATTTGGTTCATGAGTTAAATAGTCATAAGTAATGCCACGAGTGATTTCCAAATTATCG
The DNA here is from genome assembly GCA_030220185.1 of Diploptera punctata. NCBI lineage: Eukaryota > Metazoa > Arthropoda > Insecta > Blattodea > Blaberidae > Diploptera > Diploptera punctata. The sequence continues at coordinate 1,518,526 of JASPKZ010007286.1, read as the reverse complement.
ATAAATTCAAGACTCACAAAGTGAGGAGTAAATTTATCTAGAGAATTTAGAAATCAAGAGTGGCATTTGTTAGGACTATTTAACGAATAAAATTAAGCTGTTTACTCACAAATCATTATTAAACTATAGTTATTTTAAAATATTTATATATTTAATGTAAACGGCGATGTTTGAAAACAAATGAGAAACGATTGGTACGCTTCATTTGCTTCTTTTGTTCATCACTGGAACCAGATCATATTATCTATTGCCAAAAGGATCTCAATATTATAAGAATGCACCATAGTGGAGAAATTTATAAGCAACATTACTTACTTACTTACTCACTGGCACTATCGAACCCGTAGGTTCATGGCCGCGCGGACATAAGCTCTCCATACATCCCTATCCTGAGCTAATGCTTTCCAATCATTCCCTGTATAATCTACTTCCCTCAAATCATAGTTAATGTTATTCTCCCACCTCATTCTTGGTCTACCAACTGGGCGTTTTCCCTCTGACTTTCCTACAAGAAGCTTCCATGCAAGTCTTTCGTTCCCCATACGTGCAACATGTCCTGCCCATCGGACTTTACTGTTCTTAATAATATAATAATAATATAATAATAATAATAATAATAATAATAGCTTTATTTTACCTGGCAGAGTTAAGGCCTTAAGGCCTTGTCTACCACTCAACCAGGTTTAAAAAAATACAAACAAAAAATAGTCTTAAATCTAAATTACAATATATATATATATATAAACGATTACAAGTTATGAATACAATACAATTAATATTTATAATGTATTTTGATTTACTCTAAATTTAACGAATTAAATATATATGTACTATATATATATATATATATATATATATATATATAAACAGGAAAAGATTAATGACATAGTATAACATTAAATAAATAGAGAAAAATTAATTATTAGACAACAGGTAACTGTATAAGCGTGACTTAAAGGCACCAAGTGTGCGGCAACCCCTGATATCTTGAGGAAGGAGATTCCAGGAGCGGGCAGAGGCTACTGTGAAGGAAGTAGAATAGGAGGAAGTGCTATGAAGAGGAATTGTTAGCAGACTGCTATCTTGTGATCTAGTGTCAATATTGTGGTAAGAGAATAACTTCTCAAATCATGACGCCAGGTAAGTAGGGATGTAGGAATTCAGAAGCTTGAAAAGTAGTGAAAGAGAGTGCAATTTACGTCTGTCAGTAAGACGGAGCCAAGAGAGGTTATTAAAGTGTTCGGAAATATGGTCATAACGGCGGATATTGAAATGAATCGAACGCAAGCATTATGAACACGCTGCAGTCTTTGCGACAAGTCATAGTTTAGATCATTATATATAATGTCACAATAATCGAAGTGTGGTAACACAAGATTCTGCACAAGGATTTGTTTTAACGAAACTGGGAGAAAATTCTTTAAAACGTCTAAGATAATGTAAGATGGAGAAAGTCTTTTTACATATGTGTTTCACTTGTGTTTGCCAGGTTAAATTTGCGTCTAGATGTAGTCCAAGATCTATTACTGAAGAAGAATAAGGGATAATTATATTATTTATAGTAATGTTTGGTAGTGTAGATATGTCAAAGGTTGTAAGCAGATCTTTGTTGTCCCATTAGAATTACTTGTGACTTGTTAGGATTTAGATTTAGACCGATACTTGAAGACCAGTTAAAGATGGATATGAGATCGTCATTCATTTTTGTCAAGCTGTTATAGAGAGAATGAGGAGGTGAATGTAGGTAAATTTGGAGATCATCAGCGTAGAGGTGATAACGGCAGTGCTTTATACCTGGCTTCCTATAAAGACCATGTAGTTCATTGTTATGTAGTCTTCTCCATTCACCTGTCTCTTCATCTCTCTTTGGTCCAAAAATTTTCCTAAGTACTTTATTCTCAAATACATGTAATCTCCTTTCCTCCCTTAAAGTAAGAGTCCATGTTTCGCATCCATATAATATAACAGGTAGAATAATAGTTTTATATATTTTCAGTTTAACATTTTTTAAAGGAGTTGGGACATCAAGAGTCTCTGCAATGCATAATAGCACGCATTTATTTATAAGCAACATTATACATATTAATTAATTCCTGATGTCCTATGATGTAAATATGTCAATTATATTTTCTGCAACGTCATTTACTGGAAAATAATTCGTTTAACAAAGTACAAACAGTGGTTTCGTTTTTTGGTGGTATAATCAATTGCTACAAATGTTTTTATATTATCTCCCGCATGCGCTACCTACTGACATTCATGCACTATATATACAATCTGGTAGCCATATTTCTCAGAGGGTCAGTCACTGCAAAATAATACTATGACCTATTCAGAACGTTAAAAAGGAGGAGCTTTCTTTAATGTGATAAACTTCCGTTGATAAATTCGAGGCGAAACATGTGTGATTGGTTGTAAATAAAAAATAACTGAAATGTGATTGGTCATTGACTCCCTTTTGGGGCGTGAGTTAAATAGTCGATGTAAACAATTAACTCAAAGTGTCTGCATTTCACACTCATCAAGCTTATAAGAGCCTAGAATATAATAATAGGCATTATTGCAGCCAATGTTATTATTATTGATTTCGTACATCTCAATGATGGATAAATCATATTTGAAGAGAAAAAAATTATACGCTCAGACCGGGACTTGAACCCGGGACCCTTGGTTCTCTAGACCAAGTGCTCTACCAACTGAGCTACCTGAGTAAGTACCGATCTAAACGCAAATCCTTCTCTATATACATTGTAACTCCCGTCCACCAACCGCTATGAAGCCACGCTTCCATCCTGCAAATGGCGGCTCCTTTATTAAGAAGACATATTTGGGAATTATACATTACAGCCAATACGGCTTTTTCCATGTTATTATTATTGATTTCGTACATCTCAATGATGGATAAATCATATTTGAAGAGAAAAATTATACGCTCAGACCGGGACTTGAACCCGGGACCCTTGGTTCTCTAGCCAATGGTCATGTAGATATAATCTGTTTGCAGAGGTTGGGCATGTGAAGTTCGGAATCTCAGAACCTGGGTACATTTGTGACTAATTCTCTCTTTCTCTCTCTTTTTAAAGAGTACGTCTAAATAGAATATAAAAAGTAATTTGAATATGCAATAAATTTCAAATGGTAATAGATGATTGTGACAGGCATTGATGTGACTGACAAATTCTGAGGGCACAACAGGCAAATGATAGCCTAAATCTTTGAATGCTCAATGATGATCCATCCATAGTAATTCTGCCCGAAGGCAGGTCCTTCACTGCAATCATAGCATTTCCATGCTTGCAGCTTTACTAGGGAATTGTAGGTGTGGTAGCTTCCCGTTGCTTTCCACACCGGTGAAGGATGATGATGATGAAGATGATAATGATAAGGGTGATGATGATAATGATGGCCATATGATTTCGGTGATCATTTGGGCCTTAAAGTTTTCCTGACATTTGTCTTACAGGTGAGGAAAAACCCCGATAAAAACCTCACCCAGAAAAACTGCCCCGACCGGGGATCGAACCCGGGCCCGCTGCGTGACAAGGCAGCACGCTACCTCGAGACCACAGCGGTGGACTCAATGATGATTGCTATATATACATATAAACACACACAAACACGTGTGTGTGTATTTTCTCCCCTCTTCTTCCTTTAAATCCAATGCAATGCTTGTTTGTATAAAATACATTTTTTCGAGCTTCGGTCTCGGCTCTTGTTAAAGTTGGCCTAATTGAAAAAAAAACTGCAATATATATACACCAATCGAATATCCATCCATCCATAGTAATTCTGCCCTAGGGCGGATCCTTCACTGCAATCATAGCATTTTCATGCTATGCTTGCAGCTTTGCTAGGAAATTATAGGTGTGGTAGCTTCCCATTGCTTTCCACACCGGTGAAGGATGATGATGATGATGATAGCCATATGATTTCGGGGACCGTTTGGGCCTTAGAGTTTTCCTGACATTTATCTTACAGGTGAGGAAAAACCCCGATAAAAACCTCACCCAGAAAAACTGTGCCGACCGGGGTCGAACCCAGGCCCGCTGCGTGAGAAGGCAGCACGCTACCTCGAGACCACAGCGGTGGACCAATCGAATATAAACATTCTAAAGTGTCTTGAAATTACGGTAGAAACCCAATCAGAACTTACAAATAGCTTGGGGATATTTGAATTAATTTATAGTTTTCTATGACTTTCATAGATATGTAAAAAAAATGTTTAATTAGGTTGCGTGGAACGTTTGTAGGAAACACACTGTTGTGTTGAATAACATCTGAATAATTTTCTAATTGTCTGCAAACATGAATGAAATTTTGCGTGAGGGAAATTAAATTCACAGAGACAAGAACAGCAGTTATTTCTACTCTCTCTCACTTTCTACTGACATTTCTGTTTCTATGACACTTTTATAATTTTTTCGTTATTACTAGCTTTTTTACACGCTTTATATTAGCTTGACCTGTATCTATCTATATATCTATCTATCTATCTATGTAACGGAATCTTTCAACTCGATTTTCACCCACTTAAAATCATTGGATCGACTTGAAACTTTGTATACTTGTAAAAGACCCGTGACAATACAATAATTTCATATTTTGTTTCTAAAATCATGGCCAGAATCATCAGAAGAAAAAAAAATGAAAACTGGTATAATAGGTTGCGGACTTGTCGAGTTTTTAGTCAATCATTGTAAGAGCTCAGTTGGTAGAGCAGTGAACTCTAGAGAAATATAATTTCAGTAATCCATAGGTCGCTGGTCCAAATCCGGTTGGGAGATTTTTTTTAGAAGAGTATTACTTTTAGCTCATACTACAATAGTATCGATTTAAAGATATTTACATTTTTATCTTATTCTGTAAAATATTAAAACTAAAAACTAAAAAATAAATAATAGTTTTAAAAAACTAAAAGAACACGCTTTATTAGAAAACCGAACTTAAAAAAATGAAAAATAATTTTAATTTCCAACACGCTTGGGATAAATAATTTTATCATCAAAAGCGTGGGGTGCTCTTTATGATTTTTACATTTTCTTCTTATAGACTTTACTTTTACCAATATCTGTTTATTATCAAATATATTAATTGATAAAGAGCACCCCACGCTTTTGATGGTAAAATTATTTATCCCAAGCGTGTTGGAAATTAAAATTATTTTTTATTTTTTTAAGTTCTGTTTTCTAATAAAGCGTGTTCTTTTAGTTTTTTAAAACTATTATTTGTTTTTATTTAATTCACATATAATTGTTCCATGAGAATTACAAACAGAATCAGTCATGGAATATGTACAAAAATACAGAAACAACTGGAAATCTCATGTACGAAGAATGAGCAGAACAAGAATACCACGTCAGATCTTAAATTACCAGCCACAAGGCAAGAGATCTTTGGGCAGACCCTTCAAACGTTGGATTGAGACCGTAACAGACCACTAGGTCTATCACATGAAAGAAAGAAGAAGATCACTATTTATTCCTCACAGTTTTCTTTCGCAGATATTGTTCATTTCAGATACTTCAAACAATATTTAATTAAAATTATTAATTATTTAGTATATAGTGTAGACATGTTATCTTATATATAATTATATATAAAAATTAATGTTGGTTTGTTTGTTCGTATTTTATGCGCGGCCATACCGTTGATCCGATTTTGATGGGGTTTTTTGCAAAATGTTCAGAAGATTCCCGGGGTGATCATAGACTATAAGAGAGTTATGATATTCAATCCCTTCTTCACCCCTAAAAATCATCCTTTGTAGTGAAAAACGTGAAATAAAGACCCGATTTTGACGCTTAAATGGCTTTACGCTGCCTAAACCATAACAAATACACCAAATTAATGTACAAAGAATCGAACATCTCAAAAAAACTCTACAAAAAAGTCCGCGACAGCATATATCTTTTACGGATAGCTCACAATAAACATTTTTGTTTTTCATTGATGCCAAGAAGATCGGGATACGTCGATTCCCGGACAAGCGTGCTCTGCCATACTGTTCATCCGATTGAGATGGGGCTTTTTGAAAAATGTTCAGGAGATTCCAGGGATGAACATAGGCTATAAGAGACTTGTAATACTCAATCCCTTCGCCCCTAAAAATTACCCTTTATAGTGAAAAACGTGAAATAAAGTCCCTATTTTGACGCTTAAATGGCTTACGCTACCTAAACCATAACAAATACACCAAATTAATGTACAAAGAATTGAACATCCAAAAAAAAAGTCTACAAAAAAGTCCGCGACAGCATATGTTTATCTTTTACGGATAACTCATAATAAACATTTTTGTTTTTCATTGATGCCAAGAAGATCGGGATACGTCGATTCCCGGACAAGCGTGCTCTGCTATAAGTTACTGTTAATCTGATTGAGATGGAGCTTTTTGAAAAATGTTCAGGAGGCTATAAGAGACTTGTAATACTCAATCCCTTCGCCCCTAAAAATCAACCTTTATAATGAAAAACGCGAAATAAAGTCCCTATTTTGACGCTTAAATGCCTTACGCTGCCTAAACCATAACAAATACACCAAATTAATGTACAAAGAATTGAACATCTAAAAAAAAAACCCTACAAAAAATTCCGCGACAGCATATGTTTTTCTTCTACGGATAACTCACAATAACCATTTTTGTCTTTCATTGATGCCAAGGATATGGGGATAAGCAGATTTCCGAACAGTGCACGGCTGGTGGTAAAAACACATTAATATTTATTTAGGAGTAGCAGCGCACGCCGGGTATTAGCTAGTATATTAATATAAATCCATGACACGACAGCTCCAAAGAGATCATACGACTGAAATAGTAGCAGATTACTCTAAGGTAGTAATTTGGTTAAAATGAAACAATCCATCATAATTTAATCGTTATCTTAACCATATCTGATTGTAATATTTTAAAATTAAATTAGCTACTAAGTTGTCATATTGATGCTGTATAGGCCTAAATCTCGTAAAAACGCTATCTTTACATATAATAATGGGTCCACGCAGTGGTCTCGAGGCAGCGTTCTGCCTCATCACGCAGCGGACCCGGGTTCGATCCCCGGTCGTGACAAGATTTCCTGGGTGTGGATTATTTTCGGGGTTTTTCCTCACCTGTAAGATAAATATCAGTAAACTTTAAGGCCCAAACGGTCCGCGAATACCATATGGCCATCATTATCATCAATATCATATTCATTAATTAAATAAAAATAAAACGTAGTTTTATTTGATTTTCATATTTATTATATAATTCAGTGACAGCTGTTTCGGTACACTGTTACCTTCTTCAGACATGTTAACAAATTATGAATTGTGTTCCAACTGATCTAAGCAACAGATACAACAATATTTATTTAAATTTTTAATTTAACAAAGGGGATTCATTCAAATCAAGTTGAGAATTTAACAGTTTTTTACTACTTTTAAACTTATTAATTTCTACAGCCTCCAAAAGATCTAACTTCTTACCCTTATTATGAGAGCATATAACAGAAATTTAGAAAATTCAAACTATGCTAACCACCTATTCCAATTTAATCATTGTTTCGATCCAAATTTTGAAATTTTACATATTTGTGATAAGGGTAAGAAGTTAGATCTTTTGGAGGCTGTAGAAATTAATAAGTTTAAAAGTAGTAAAAAACTGTTAAATTCTCAACTTGATTTGAATGAATCTCCTTTGTTAAATTAAAAAAATTAAATAAATATTGTTGTATTGTTGCTTAGATCAGTTGGAACACAATTCATAATTTGTTAACATGTCTGAAGAAGGTACAGTGTACCGAAACAGCTGTCACTGAATTATATAATAAATTTGAAAATCAAATAAAACTACGTTTTATTTTTATTTAATTAATAAATATGTATTTTCATCAAGTAAACACCAACTCAATTGATTAAATATCATATTCGCCTAATTGGCTTAAGTTTAGTTTAAGGTCTCTCCTGGCGCATTATTACCATCATTTTCAACTCTCATATCATCAGGCCAGCGTAACCCCGCCTTCCAGGCGCCCAACCTCAGAAGTTGGTTAAAAGTACGCCATGCCAGGAGAGAATAGCAGAAATGTCGAAAACAGATTACCGTTTTTTGGATGTTTTAGTAATAGGCCCTACGAAACAAAGATATGACACTTGGACACAGAGTTAACAGGAAAATTACTCATACAGGCAGGTACCTAAACAAGCAGTCAAATCTTATTCCTAGGCAAAAATTTGGCTCTGGTTGACCGGGCAAACAGGATTTCTGAACGACAATATCTTCAAGCAGAAATTAATCATCTTAAAACAGCCTTCCAAGAAAACGGATATAGTAAAATTGATTTCAACCGTGCAGTAAATCCTAAAAACAACAGAACTATGAAAAAAATCAAAGGTAAGGTTTTTCTACCTTATGTTAAACCTATAACAGACAAAATAGGACGAATTCTGAAAAAGAAAATAGGATCCAGAATATCTACAAGCCTACATATAAAATTAGCAATGCATTAAACCCAGCAAAAGATAAACGAAAACCTTTAAGTACTGCTGGTATACATCATATTCCATGTAGTAGGGGCACGCCGTAGCGTAGTGGTTAAGGCACTGCGCTACAAGCCAGAAGGTCGAGGGTTCAAGTCCCGGTGGAGTCAGGATTTTTAAACTGACCCAAAACTTCTGGCGGCACTATGACCCTGGGGTCGACTCAGCCTCTAACGGAAATGAGTACCAGACGCTTGTTCTGGGGGTAAAGGCGGCCGTCACGCAGGGTTGACAACCCGGCTGACATCAAGTGCCGATTGTCCAGAAAAAGTGGGAGCCTTAACCTCCTACCACCCGAAGGGCCTCTTGAGGCCTGTAGTGGGATTAGGCCTACTTTACTTTGTGGTGAAGTGTACATAGGAACTACAAAACGGATGATGAGTACAAGAATACAAGAGAAATTGTAGGTTGAAACAAACTGAAAAATTGTCTGTAGCGGAACATTTAGTGAATAACAAAAAACATGCCAGAAAATTTGAAGAAACGCAAGTTTTGTCCAAAACACAACATTACTACACCAGACTTCACAGAGAGGCTATTGAAATTTACAAACAAACAATTCCTTTAACAAGAAAGAAGAAACCATGAAGATTAATAAAATTTGGATCCCGGCATTATATAACACGAGAATAAAACCTATGACTTACGCCAGTGACAACCAATCAAAAAATAGTCCCAAAGTAACGGGCCGTATAGAAAACATCACCACGCAATACTCAACTATAAATAAGGACACGATTTCCTTCGGGAAGCGCCTGCCTTTCAGCAACAGGACATTAACAACAGCGGGATAAATCACTCTAAACTACTCAGTATACTTGGACAAATATATGATTTCCATCCATAGTAATTCTGCCCGAAGGCAATCACTGCAATCATAACATTGTCATGCTATGCTTGCAGCTTTACTAGGGAATTGTAGGTGTGGTAGCTTACCGTTGCGTTCCACACCGGTGAAGGATGATGATGATAATGATGATGACGATGATAAGGATGATGATGATGGCCATATGATTTCGGGGACCGTTTGGGCCTTAAAGTTTTCCTGACGTTTGTCTTACAGGTGAGAAAAAACCCCGATAAAAGCCTCACCCAGAAAAACGGACCGGCCGGGGATCGAACCCGGGCCCGCTGCGTGACAAGGCAGCACGCTACCTCGAGAGCACAGCGATGATTTAACAGGGCTAAAACAGCCAGGAAAGGGACAGACTCCCTTCTGACCTCGGTCGGGGAATAGCCTGACTGGGACCCATCTGGAATCTGGGTTGCAGAGGTGGATTGAGAGATACTTAAAAAGAAGTAGAGCTCAGTTCAGCCGCGGGCCTGGTCACGGGGGAGGAAGGTGGACTGGATACATAAATGGGAGACCCTGCCCTTCCAATCACACACACGCCAGTCTGCCAACGCACAGCCAGTCTGCCGCCTACATTTGAAGAGTTAGGAGGTCATAGAGCACGCAGAATCTCCTGAGGATGTCTACCGCAGTAGTAGACGAAACGTCGAGTGTTAATAAAATCAGACCACGGCCATTTAGCTCGAAAGACATATAAGCTTGAATCAATACACCTGCCATGAAAGTCTACAATAGGCCTATTAAGTAACCGTTTAACCGGTGACTGTAGACCTATTCCAATTAATTTTCTAAAATTTTCCAGATACTGAATATTTTGTCAATATTATTGATCTATTTCGCCTAAAACCGTACTGGCAATTTCCAAAAATTTCACCTGCATATGAAATTAATATTGATAAAAGAATGTTGGATAAAATGTCGACAAAAGATAAATTCCAAGATAATAATTTAAATGTTTTGTCACATTTTTTTATAGATTGGAAAAATTCGGCTCTTTCCATTCACGTGGTGTTCCTTCGTTATTCAGATAAAATAATATGTTTATGTATTCCGTTGTACAATTTGTTAACCCATTCTCAAAATGTTTTTCTCTTATAATTTATTTAATTACTTACTTACTCACTGGCACTATCGAACCCGTAGGTTCATGGCCGCGCGGACATACGCTCTCCATACATCCCTATCCTGAGCTAATACTTTCCAATCATTCCCTGTATAATCTACTTCCCTCAAATCATAGTTAATGTTATTCTCCCACCTCATTCTTGGCCTACCAACTGGGCGTTTTTCCTCTGGCTTTCCTACAAAAAGCTTTCATGCACGTCTTTCATTCCCCATACGCGCAACATGTCCTGCCCATCGCAATCTAAGAGACTTAACTGTTCTTATTATATCTGGCTTCCTATAAAACCCATTTAGTTCACTGTTAAGTAGTCTTCTCCATTCACCTGTCTGTTCATCTCTCTTTGGTCTAAATTTTTTCCAAAGTACTTTATTCTCAATACTCGTAATCTCCTTTCCTCCCTTAAAGTAAGAGTCCATGTTTCGCATCCATATAATATAACTGGTAGAATAATAGTTTTATATATTTTTAGTTTAACATTTTTTTAAGGAGTTGGGACATCAAAAGTCTCTGCAATGCATAATAGCACGCATTTCCAGAATTGAGTTTATGTTTAATATCTTTGGGCATCTCATTCCTATTTGTGATTATTGTTCCTAGGTATTTGAATTCAGCCACTTCCTCAAAATTTCCCTCATTTGTCATTAGCTGTCCATTTCCATTATATAATGTATTTCTACGTGTGACCATATATTTAGTTTTATTGATATTTACTTCCAGTCCTAATGTCTTAGTGTTACTCAATAGTGTGTGCGTGTTGTCCTTTAGTATCTCCTCGCTATCGCCCAATAGTACTACATCATCAGCATAAACTAACAGCTTATTAATACCATTGAGTTGTAAGCGGTCCCGCGCCGTAGCCGAGCGGTTAAGGTAGGAAGGCTTGGCGCAGAGCTACGGGACTTGCGCTGGTTCGAGTCTCCATGGGGGAAGAAATTTTCTCATGGTATTTCGGCCAGTATGGGACCGGTGCCCACCCAGCATCGTGAGGCAATTGGGTAGCTACAATAAGTAGCGGCTCCTGGTTGAGGAACCAGCTGTTACGGCTGGGCGACTCGACATGCTAACCACATGTCACCCCTACACTGGCTGTTGATCATCTACCTCTGTGATTGACACATGTGGATGTGAAGGGCCAGCAGCCGGCTGGTAAAAGGGCAACCGCTGAAAAGTGGAAAGACCCTCAATCGGAGTTGTAAGCCTTCCTCATCCTCTAAAGATTTGATGGCATGCTCTAGTACAAAATTAAATAGTAGAGGAGATAGTACATCTCCTTGCTTTAACTCATTCTGGATTTCAAAAGTGTCCGAAAACTATTTGCCTACTCGCACCCTACTCTTTGTACCATTTAGACACATTCGTATAAGTCTAACTTTTTAGGAATTCCGAACTCCAGCAGGATTTTAATTATTTTTTATTATTTTTCCTTGTTCCTTTTATACTATTTGTTCCCTCTTTTTATGTTTTTCTCCATTTTTTACACAAGCACAGGACACACACCCAGAACCAAACAGGATGACTGAGACAGGGCTCTTAACTGAAGTTCGAAAGTCCCCAACATTTTTAAAATAAAAGTATCGTGAACACAAGGACGAGTTTGAAATTATCTGAATACAAATGTTAATAGAGGTTATTTTTGCAAGACATAAATTCTTCATATTTATGGAAACCGATTACAAGATACATCATTAAGTTATTTATAATGGATCCTTGGGAACAGTTCATCACTTTCACCATGCACGATACCGGTATTTAAAAAGTGAAAATTATTGATGTCAAAACAAAATTAATCTATATGAAATGCCACTGTAATATTTATTCATCTAGCGTCTCCTCTTAATTAAAGTTCAAACCAAACTTGTAGATTTTTTTTTAAATGGCGAACAGCACCTGGCTGGTTGCCGACACACATGAAGAAAACTTTCTCAGGTCAGATGAGTGCCAAGTTCAAAAGCTGACCATAGATTTCTATGGACTTAAGGTCATATGTCAAGGTCATTGATAAATTATCATAAGTAATGCCACGAGTGATTTCCAAATTACCGATAAATTCACGACTCACGAAGTCAGGAGTGAATTTATCTACAGAATTTGGAAATCAAGAATGACATTTGTTAGGACTACTTAACGAATAAAATTAAGCTGTTTACTCACAAATCATTATTTAACTATAAAAAGTAAAGTGATCCCACAACAGGCCCGGAGGCCCTTGGGGTAGTAGGAGGTTAAGACTCCCACTTTTTCTAGACAATCGGCACTTCATTTCAGCCTTGCGTGACGGCCGGCTATTGGGAATCGGACAATGTCAAAGACATTAATCAACCGATGATCTATATATAGGCCTATATAAAAATGTTGAACATTGTCATTTTCGGTGTCTACTAGATAGGATCGGTGAAGATCTGTAAATCATTTTTCAGATCCAAAAAAAAAGTATAATCTTTATATAAAATTACTCTTAAATCCGCCTTCATGTTAACATTTTTTAATATTTTCATGAAGAACCTCACACTCACACTCACTGGCACTATCGAACCCGTAGGTTCATGGCCGCGCGGACATATGCTCTCCATACATCCCTATCCTGAGCTAATACTTTCCAATCATTCCCTGTATAATCTACTTCCCTCAAATCATAGTTAATGTTATTCTCCCACCTCATTCTTGGTCTACCAACTGGGCGTTTTCCCTTTGGCTTTCCTACAAGAAGCTTCCATGCAAGTCTTTCATTCCCCATGCGTGCAACATGTCCTGCCCATCGCAGTCTACGAGACTTAACTGTTCTTATTATATCTGGCTTCCTATAAAGACCATGTAGTTCATTGTTATGTAGTCTTCTCCATTCACCTGTCTGTTCATCTCTCTTTGGTCCAAAATTTTTCCTAAGTACTTTATTCTCAAATACTTGTAATCTCCTTTCCTCCCTTAAAGTAAGAGTCCATGTTTCGCACCCATATAATATAACTGGTAGAATAATAGTTTTATATATTTTCAGTTTAACGTTTTTTGAAAGGAGTTGGGACATCAAGAGTCTCTGCAATGCATAATAGCACGCATTTCCAGAATTGAGCCTATGTTTAATTTCTTTCTGCATCTCATTCCTATTTGTGATTATTGTTCCCAGCTGAAGAACCTCAATATCTTCATTTCTTCGGAATTCGCTATTATTGAATGATGTGATCAGAGACGATAACAAGACTAATTAGAGAATGGGTCTTAGAATTAACTAAAGTCCTGGTGACCAGTTGACAAAATGTCTCCAAATTTTTAAAATTCCACGGAAATATTTATACTAACAGAGGAAGACTCGCATAAACGTAATGTTCGGAGGAAACTTTTAGAACAGCTACTTTTTTAATATTTAAAATCTGTGATGGACTGAAGAAAAGCTCTGTAAAGGAAAATAAATCTTATTGTAATATGTAGGACATGTCAATTAGATTAGTTATAGGCTAATCTTTCTTACAACTCAATGGTATTAATAAGCTGTTAGTTTATGCTGATGATGTTGTACTACTGGCCGATAGCGAGGAGATACTAAAGGCCAACACGCACACACTATTGAGTAACACTAAGAAATTAGGACTGGAAGTAAATATCAGTAAAACTAAATATATGGTCACACGTAGAAATACATTATATAATGCAAATGGACAGCTAATGACAAATGAGGGAAATTTTGAGGAAGTGGCTGAATTCAAATACCTAGGAACAATAATCACAAATAGGAATGAGATGCAAAAAGAAATTAAACATAGGCTCAATTCTGGAAATGCGTGCTATTATGCATTGCAGAGACTTTTGATGTCCCAACTCCTTTCAAAAAAGGTTAAAGCTGAAAATATATAAAACTATTATTCTACCAGTTATATTATATGGGTGCGAAACATGGACTCTTACTTTAAGGGAGGAAAGGAGATTACGAGTATTTGAGAATAAAGTTCTTAGGAAAATGTTTGGACCAAAGAGAGATGAACAGACAGGTGAATGGAGAAGACTACATAACAATGAACTACAGGGTCTTTATAGGAAGCCAGATATAATAAGAACAGTTAAGTCTCGTAGACTGCGATGGGCAGGACATGTTGCGCGTATGGGGAATGAAAGACGTGCATGGAAGCTTCTTGTAGGAAAGCCAGAGGGAAAACGGCCAGTTGGTAGACCAAGAATGAGGTGGGAGAACAACATTAACTATGATTTGAGGGAAGTAGATTATACAGGGAATGATTGGAAAGCATTAGCTCAGGATAGGGATATATGGAGAGCTTATGTCCGCACGGCCATGAACCTTCGGGTTCGATAGTGCCAGTAAGTAAGTAAGTAAGTATAGGCTAATCTTTTCTATTCCCGGCTTCCAAATTATGCTAAATATTAAAGTACTTTATTATAAATTATCATATCAATACAGCGTAACAAGTTCTGCTTCGGATAGTTTTCGTCCTTGTCGACTCAGAAATTAGACATCACAATTTTCGTACCGTTGTCATGAAGAGAAATTATGATTAAACTATGCTCCAATGGTTTTACCTTGGTACTGGTATTGGAACAGGAAATAAGTTGACCTCAGAGTCTCACAAATGACAAATGGGCAATGTTTTCACTGACCTTATACAGAATTTAACATGCATCTTCATGACATTACAACCAGAGCCAGGATTTCATGTAATTACATAAAATTCTGTTCATGTAAATGTAGTACCTCTGCCAGGTATTATTATTATTATTATTATTATTATTATTATTATTATTATTATTATTATTATTATTATTATTATTATTATTATTATTATTATTATTGTTATATGTAGTTATAAGATAAGCTAATAATTCGACGAACTGCACAGAAAGGATCCGTATTCTAAAGTTTTAAATTACATATTTCTGCATATTTTGGGCTATAATATATATTTCACATATTTTACATTATTTTAATATTGTTGCCGAATTATTATTTTAGTTACATAACAAGAAAGGAAAAGAAAAGATATAACTAACTAACTCACTGGTTCTATCGAACCCGTAGGTTCATAGCCGCGCGGACATAAGCTCTCAATATATTCCTATCCTGAGCTAATGTTTTGCAATCATCCCCTGTATAATCTATTTTTCTCAAATCATAGATGATGTTATTCTCTCACCTCATTCTTGGTCAACCATCATCATCATCATCATCACTCCAGGGATTAGGCAATTGCCCGTTCCGACTTCATAATGCATCAGCCCAACGTCTTCTAGGTCTTCCAACATCACGTCTTCCTCTTGCTTGATAATTTCTTGCTAACAATGGATATCTCTCCTTACTCATTCCATCCATGTGATCAATCCATTTCTGCCTGTAATTCGTGACCTTATCCAATAAAGGCTGTACTTTCAATGCTTCTTGACAACGAGGGAATGGCGTCTGTACCCATATTGGGCGGCCACATCTTCGTCAAGTCTTCAACGGTCAACAGGGCGACAAGGAATAGCACAGCTAAACTTGTAGGGCTTGAAGAGCGGAAGAAGCAGCCCTCTCTTGGGGGGTGGATACCCAGAGGAGCATGTTTGGAGGCTCAGAGGAAGCAGCCCTTCCACCATCCTTGTCCTGCGAAGCGCTCGTAACGCTTCCAGGAGACATTTATCTTACTGAGAAGCTTCATGGAAATCAGCCGGATTGTCTTGGTCAACCAACTGGCCGTTTTCCCTCTGGTTTTCCTACCAGAAGCTTGCATGCATCTCTTTTATCCTCCAAAGTTTTATTGTTGTGCTTCTCATACATTGCCGTCAATCCCATTCATTCGAAGTTAAATTGCACGAGTTCTATGCGGACAATGACTCGTTTTAAACGTTTTCCTTTCTTGTTCTCAAACGTTTAAGAATTTGTAACAATCAGTTGCATTCAAGTTAACCATGGCATTGGTTTCGTTTTCATTATCATCAAAGCTGAAAACTTGAATTGGCAGTGCTTTAACAACTGTTGATAAAACAGTCCTCCGCCAAACTTGTGATAAACGTACAGAGTGTACGATAAAATCTCAAATTGAGCAACATTTACGAAGCTATCTATATATTAGAAGTAAACAACGAGTTTCTTGAAGGAAAGAGGTTGCAGGGGCAGCCTACATGATCTGATAGTCTTCTTCTTCTTCGTTCCAAATATTAGGCCAAGGCCTGTTACGATCCTATAGAAAATTTTCCCTCCAGCGTTTGATAGGACGGCCCAGAGATCTTCGTCCTGTTGGTATATAATTATAAACAGCTTTGGGGATCCGATTTGAACTCATTCTTTCAATATGGTGTTTCCAATTTGGTAGGTACTGTTTAATATATTCCAAAATTGGCGTAGTTCATCTAATAGTGAATTTTATAAAGAACTGTGCTTGGAATTGGTTGCAGGAAATATACCATGGAACAAACTTCAGGTACCTAAATTTAGACATTTCTTACAAAAATACTGCATCCGCAATATTCCCGATGAGTACACTCTCAGCAAACATTACTAATTAATAAGTGTAAAGCACAAAATATGCATTATTAGTATATAGTTTATCTTGCTCATTTGTCACTCAGTTGGGTCAGGGATGATTGTCTGTTCTCGCACCATATGGCGTGGTATCTGTCACACTTTTTCCCGCACCACTCGCACTTACACTCGTTCGTCGGTTGGTAATATGTCTTGGTCTTACACACTTTGAAGTGGAAACCGTGCGTCGCTAGTCTTGTCACTGCATGTCGAAGGTCATACAGGGGTTCCATCCAGTCTTTGTGTACCATCGCGTCCGTGCAAAAGAAGTCATCCCATATCTCTCTGCGCTTCCTTTGCATGTCTTTCAGTAGTTTCTCATAGTTGGGGGTGGATTGCAGTAGAAGCTGTTGTCTCAAGTCCTCCAACAGCAAACATTACATGAATTCTTGTTTTGTTGACATAGGCCTATTAGAAAAAATCAGGGCTCGCATAGGCAAATCACCTCTGAAGCTGCATCAAAACCATATTTAATTTATTGTACATATTTGGATGTAATACATAGTTCAACGATTTCTAGATTCATTAATGATGGATTTCAGGTACTATGGCTACATAGCGTAACAGAATATAGGATCCTATTGATTTACACAGTTGCAGCTCCATACATGTTGAATGTGGAAAAATAATTTACTATTCTTTATCCAAACTTAGTGCATATTACATTTACGGCTCATGTATTGCAACGAATGGCAGACTGTCAGACATAAATTCCTAGAAGTAAATAGACCTACACTGATATCAGCAACGAAGAAGGTTTTCTTGAAATGTCCTTATAGTGTACAACGCTACAAGTAGCAGCTACCTGATGTACCTCAGCATCCGGAGCCAGTGATAACAAGGTGGACAACATCGATTGAAGTTGTGATTTTCTACAGTAAGCACTCCGAAGTTGTTAAGTCTGCGATGAACTTTTCATCTGATCCTGCAGTGTCTGTGAGTGAATCCATGTCAGCTTTCAACAGTTCTAAAGTGCTCATTTCAGTTTCATACATCACAAGTCACTCCAGCTGGCTTCTTGACAATATCAGTAAACTGGAGACTGCAAGTTATAGCAGGATTTTAATATCATAATAAGTATGGAAGTTTAAAGTTAATAATTTTGTATTTTAAAATTGTTTTAATATTTATATATAACTTAAATCATCTAAATAATTCATTGTTGAATAAAAATGTCTCAGTAACAATTAAAGAAATTGTATTACATAACAGTCTTTCTTAATAATGCTTTTAAAATTGTTTTAAGTCATTGTTGTCAGAATTATATAGCTTTCTGTTATAACTGTAATAAGAACACCTGCTTAACTTCATATTTTTAAATAAAAGTATACTAAATTCCTGATTGGATGTTAAAACAATTAACTTTTTGATTTAACAAATCAAATTTAAACCTGGTATTTAATGGACCATTAACCAACAGAATTTAAATATAACATCATGTGATGTAATACTGTTCTTTAAAATTATAAAAGAATTACCTAGTCACTCTTCATATAACTTTCCACAAAGATAGAAGCAAATAGAACTATACAGATAAAATGTGATATTTAATACAAGAAGAATAGTTGACTCAAGAAAAGAAAATAATTTAATTTTAATTGACGGTGAAGAATAATACCACCTATATTTACTTGATCTGCTGGGAAATTGAATAGTAAATAAATTTACAATTATTTCTACAAGAAACAGTTTTCAGTGATTGTGAAAGTGTTTTCCTATCCTGTGTACCAACTTACGACCCTAAGAATAGAATCCGGCTCTACCGAAAATCAAACCCAACCCGAACCAGTAATTGTTTTTTGGGACACCAATCCTTCAAAATGTTACTACAACATCGGGCATGAAGAGAGTTAGCTGCTTCAAAATATCGCCACAACGTGGGAAAAGAATTACTTCTTCAAAGTACACCTCTCCAAGAATCTGTGGGAATAGTTGAAGATGCAGTTCAGAAGGTCAGTGTTGTACTAGATTAAGTGGGTTGTGTAGTCTCCACTCGCAAGGAATTTGGGTAGCTAAAATAAGTAGCGGTTCCAGGTTGAGAAAACCAGCTATAATGGCTGCTAACCCGACATGCTGACCACATCTCACTCTATTCTTGCTGTATGATCATCTACCTCTGTGATTAGCACATGTAGATGTGAGGCCAGCAGTCGGATAGGCGGCCCAAATTTCAAAATAAAAAAAAGAAATATTTTAAGTAAAATGTTGACATATTTAAATCATTAACCAATTCTAAATTCACAATATAAAAGCCTTCTAGGCCTATCGCCTCATGGGGGGGATAAAAATTCTGCTAGACAGTGTTAGCTCGTTTTTTGAAACTGGTGTGCACAGGTTTGATTTTTTTTTTTTTTTTGCGCGAAGCCAAGGCGACCATGATTGAAAGTTCAATTTCCTAAATTTCGGGGTTGCCACCTAAATAATTATACTATAATATTACATATTAACTACTTCATGCGGGAAGTAAAACCACTGTCCTTTATGTATACTACGTACAATGTATATACAAAAATATACCCAAAAGGTAGTGTTAATATACATTATATGAAACAAATCACTGCATTATAAATTAACTGAACTTTATTTGAAACAATATAAAATAATTTCGTACTTGCCGCCATTATATGACTGATTGGTGTCACGGTCTGCTGTAGTCTCAACTAAATTATTTTCGGCATTTACCGCATAAACATTGGCCACACTGTTAACGTTAGTCAGTTGTTTATAATGAACGCAAATATTTCCAACAAAGATGTTATTATTTTACTATTCTTTAATATTTTGAAAGCACCATCGCGCAAAAAAAAATGTACAAAGCGTTTGAGAATGTTTTACAGAAGCTCGGAAATTAAAAACCTCGCTATCGCTCGGTTATTAATCATATCCCCTCTTCTGTAAAAACCACTTCCCAACCTAGCGTTATAATATACTATTAATAGGCCTATGTATTAAATATTTAAATACGAATAAGACTAAATGCTTAACAATATCAAAAGAATCAGTAAGATCAAAAAGAACAAGTATCAGAATTTACTTATTTAGGAGTGTTAATAACAAACACTACAAATGTAATAAAACAAGCTGATAAAGCAGCACAAATATCAGGATATATGAAAGATTTAATCTGGTGCAACAAACATAATGTCAACAGAAAGCAAAATCCGCATATACAAAACGATAGTTCGACCAGTTATTGTATGTGGTACAGAAACTGTGGTTGATACAACAAAAACTAAACAAATAATAAACACATGTGAAATGAAAATCTTAAGAACTATCCAGGGGAAAACATTATTTGATAAAATGCACAACACAGAAATTAGAGACAAATGTCAAATTCGAAACATAACCAAATTTATTAAAGATAGACGAAAATATTGGAAAGGTCATATAGAAAGAATGGAAGACAACCGACTTGCAAAAATAGCTAAAGAAGATAGACCAATGGACGAGAGAAGAACAAGAGGAAGACCAGCCAAGAAGATGAATACACATCGAATGCACATCCAATATGTCTTCCTCCGAGGAGTGATTTTGGGAATAAACAGGATGAAAATCCTACAAATTATGAAGAAGAAGAAGAAGAAATGTTTACAATAGTTACTTCTAGCAAAGCATGACACCGTTCTTGTGCATAACACGGAAAATTATTCGTAATTATATAAAATGGTCTATGACTTTTTTTAAAGACATTCTTTCAGTAACAGATGACAATCTGTTTTCAAATTTAGTATAGAAGGCCATGTATCGTGAATCAGCTGATTATCTTTCAGTTTGTCATAACACAGTTATAGCTGTTTCATCTTGAACAGATGACAACTGGTATATTAGAAATAGATGCACATTAACCACAATTTTTATCCATTATATAAAAATGAATGTTTGTTTGTTTGTTTGTTTGTTTGTTGGGTTTGTTTGTTCGTACTTTATGCGCGGCATACCGTTGATCCGATTGTGCTGGGGCTTTTTGCAAAATGTTCAGGAGATTCCCGGGATGAACATAGGCTATAAGAGAGTTGTGATACTCAACTCCTACACCCTTAAAAATCGCCCTTTGTAGTGAAAAACGTGAAAAAGTAGCTCTTTGGACGCTTAAATGGCTGACGCTGCCTAAACCATAACAAATACACAAAAGTAATGTACACAGAATTGAATATCTCAAAAAGCTCTACAAAAAAGTCCGCGACAGCATATGTTTATCTCTTACGGATAACTCACAATAACCATTTTTGTCTTTGATGCCAACAAGATCGAGAGAAGTACGTAGATTCCTGTGCAAGCATAGTAGCATTATAACGAATTTTGTCTTTTAGCTCATTTATGCCAAGAAGATCGAGATAAGTAGATTCCCGGGCAACACCGGGTAATCAGCACTAGGAATCTTAAAATAATTAAGATATACATTTATAATTATTTTCATTTTACTTATTCAACTAATCATAAAAAATACATTAATTTTTGTCTTTCAGCTCATTTATGCCAAGAAGATCGGGGTGAGTAGATTTCCGGACAACGCCGGGTAAACAGCACGGGGTATCTAAAAATAATTACGATATAAATTATTTCCTTTTACTTATTTAACTAAACATAAAACACATTAATTTTCGTTTTTCAGCTCATTTATGTCAAGAAGATTGGGATAAGTAGATTCCCGGGCAACGCCGGGTAATCAGCATGGGGTATCTAAAAATATAAATTTATAATTATTTTTCCTTTCAACTAAACATAAAATCACATTAATTTTCATTTATTTAGGCGTAGCAGCGCACGCCGGGTATTAGCTAGTATTAATAATAATCTGTTAAACTATTGCTTGAAAAAAGAAGAGAATTCAACTTAGAAACACATTTTGCTTTCATAGATTTTGAAAAAGCATTCGACACAGTCAAGAGATAAAAACTCTTAAATATATTGGAAGACAGAAATATACCAAATTTACTTCGGCAGAACATACAAAATATTTACAAAGACAACACCATGAAGATTAAATTAAATAACAGATTTTCTGAAGAAGGAATTATAAATCGTGGTGTGAGACAAGGCTGCCCCCTATCCCCAACACTCTTTGCAATTTATATCAATGAAGTAATATGTTGCTGGAACAAAACATATAAATTTGGAATAAGAATATCAGAAAATAGAAAATTAAACACCCTATTGTTTGCAGATGACCAAATAATAATAGCAAATTCCGAAGATAATCTACAGAAAAGTCTGTATGAACTTAACAAAATTACAGAAGAATATGGATTAAAGATATCTACAGAAAAAAACAAAAATTATGGCATTTCAAGGTGTAGATCCTGTCAGAAGTAAAATTGTACTGGACAATAACATTTTGGAGCAGGTGAATAATTTTACATATCTAGGATGCAATATCTCATATGAAGAAGAAAAGGATGTAAATGCAAAAATATCTAAATTTTTAAGAATTTTAGGGTTAATAAATTCTATCTTCATGGCACAGTTAGTCCAAAAGCATTCAAGACTGAAAGTGTTATAAACACTGGCTCTTCCAACTCTTTTGTATGGTAGCGAAGTATGGACGTTGAAACAGAAGGATATACAGAGACTTAGATCTGCTGAAATGAGATATCTTCGGAGGACTGCAGGATACACACTACTAGATCACAAAAAAAATGAAGACATCTTAGAAGAATTACACATGGAATCTTTAGAAAACAAAATTTCTGATTATAAGTCAAGATGGATGCAACATGTTCATCGAATGGAAGATCACAGAATACCCAAACTAATGTTAAGATATCAACCTGCAGGAAGAAGAAGACCAGGACGTCCACTCAAAACACTTCTGGATGGTGTTTCTCTTGAGGCCGAAACAGGTCAACAAATGGACTAAATTCGTGAATGTACTATGATGATGAATAATAATCTGGAACCTGTCGAGTACGTTCGGAGGGTACCCAATTTATGATTGGCTGCCTTATCACGTTCTATATGAAGTCCGAACGGAAGCGGACATATTTTAAGTATGTTCACTTTTTTTTTTCTTTTCTTTTACAATATTATGTGATTTTGTTGCATATTTTGTATCTTGTAGTTCCGCGCCGTGACCGAACAGCTTAAGGCACCAGTCCTTGGTGCACAGCTACCGAACGTGCGCTAGTTTGAGTCTCCTTACTCTTACTCACTGGCACTATCGAACCTATAGGTTCATGGCTGCGCGGACATAAGCTCTCCATACATTCCTATCCTGAGCTAATGCTTTCCAATCATTCCCTGTGTAATCTACTTCCCTCAAATCATAGTTAATGTTATTCCCCCACCTCATTCTTGGTCTACCAACTGGTCGTTTTCTCTCAGGATTTCCTACAAGAAGCTTCCATGCACCTCTTTCATTCCTCATTCGTGCCACATGTCCTGTCCAACGCAGTCTACGAGACTTAACTGTTCTTATTATATCTGGCTTCCTATAAAGATCTAGATCTTCGACTTGGCGTAACGTGCCGGCTGGAGTCCCCCAGGGCAGTGTTCTCGGACCTCTTCTTTTCTCAATCTACATAAATGATTTGCCAACTGTACTAAAGCACTGCCGTTATCACCTCTATGCTGATGATCTCCAAATTTACCTACATTCACCTCCTCATTCTCTCTATAACAGCTTGATGAAAATGAATGACGATCTCATATCCATCTTTAACTGGTCTTCAAGTATCGGTCTAAATCTAAATCCTAACAAGTCACAAGTAATTCTAATGGGACAACAAAGACTGCTTACAACCTTTGACATATCTACACTTCCAAACATTACTATAAATAATATAATTATCCCTTATTCTTCTTCAGTAATAGATCTTGGACTACATCTAGACGCAAATTTAACCTGGCAAACACAAGTGAAACACATATGTAAAAAGACTTTCTCCATCTTACATTATCTTAGACGTTTAAAGAATTTTCTCCCAGTTTCGTTAAAAACAAATCCTAGTGCAGAATCTTGTGTTACCACACTTCGATTATTGTGACATTATATATAATGATCTAAACTATGCCTTGTCGCAGAGACTGCAGCGTGTTCATAATGCTTGCATTCGATTCATTTTCAATATCCGCCGTTATGACCATATTTCCGAACACTTTAATAACCTCTCTTGGCTCCGTCTTACTGACAGACGTAAATTGCACTCTCTTTCGCTACTTTTCAAGCTTCTGAATTCCTACATTCCTACTTACCTGGCGTCCAGATTTGAGAAGTTATCCTCCTACCACAATATTGACACTAGATCACAAGATAGCAGTCTGCTAACAATTCCTCTTCATAGCACTTCCTCCTATTCTACTTCCTTCACAGTAGCCTCCGCCCGCTCCTGGAATCTCCTTCCTCAAGATATCAGGGGTTGCCACACACTTGGCACCTTTAAGTCACGCTTATACAGTTACCTGTTGTCTAATAATTAATTTTTCTCTATTTATTTAATTTTATACTATGTCATTAATCTTTTCCTCGTTTTTTTTTTATATCTTGTACATATTATATATTTAATTCGTTAAATTTATAGTAAATCAAAATACATTATAAATATTAATTGTATTGTATTCATAACTTGTAATCGTTTATATATATATATATATATATATATATATTAAAATATATTTTTGACATTTGGCAATGAAGGCAAATATGATATGAAAAGAAAAATGAATGCTTGAGTCGGGATTCGAACTCGAGTTCGAATCCCGACTCAAGCATTCATTTTTCTTTTCATATCATATATATATATATATATATATATATATATATATATATATATATTGTAATTTAGATTTAAGACTTTTCTTTTGTATTTTTTTAAACCTGGTTGAGTGGTAGACAAGGCCTTAAGGCCTTAACTCTGCCAGGTAAAATAAAGCTATTATTATTATTATTATTATTATTATTATTATTATTAT
The DNA here is from genome assembly GCA_030220185.1 of Diploptera punctata. Classification (NCBI taxonomy): domain Eukaryota; kingdom Metazoa; phylum Arthropoda; class Insecta; order Blattodea; family Blaberidae; genus Diploptera; species Diploptera punctata. Next base: position 1,493,620 of record JASPKZ010007286.1, on the reverse strand, counting down.
TATTATTATTATAAAGAATATGTAGTTCACTGTTTTGTAGTCTTCTCCATTCATCTGTCAGCTCGTCTCTCTTCGGTCCAAAAATTTTCCTGAGAAATTTACTCTCAAACACTCTCCATGAGGAAGAAATTTTCTCATGGAACCGGTGCCCACCCAGCATCTTGAGGAATTTGGGTAGCTAAAATAAGTAGGTTGAAAAAACCAGCACAACGGCTGGGGACCCAACATCCTGTAACTCATCACTCCTATAACGGCCGGATGATTACCTACCTCTGTAATTAAGACATCTGAATGTGTGACCAGCAGCTGACAGGAAGGCCAAACTGTCGCATTTTGGAGTTTAGTATATAATCTATTGTTATCTTTGGTTGTATAAATCTAAAACTAAAATCAAAAATCTATTTCAAATTGAGTTTAAAAGTTGTTGTTGGTTTTTATTAACAAATGGAATAGATTTATGTGCTTGTTGCAGTCATGTCTACTGTTTTAATAAATAATAATGCCTTAGAGTCAATTACATGAATATACGGAAGCCACCGCTATTCCAGAAGAGAAAAGAATAAATGTCGTGTACAATCGCCGGTGAAAGGCTCAATCTACTTGCGATGGGAGTGTTAGTTACATTGAACACTCATCTGCTAGTCAGTAACACCAACCAATCAGTATTGAGCCTCTGGATTAATTGAGCATTCGATATATATTTTTTTAGTTTACTCTTTGGAGTTGGTATCGGTCATAAAAATAGATATAATAGCATAAGTCGTATGATCATGTGGGGAAAATATATATATATATATATATATATATATATATATATATATATGTCCACCGCTGTGGTCTCGAGGTAGCGTGCTGCCTTGTCACGCAGCGGGCCCGGGTTCGATCCCCGCTCGGGACAGTTTTTCTGGGTGAGGTTTTTATCGGGGTTTTTCCTCACCTGTAAGACAAATGTCAGGAAAACTTTAAGGCCCAAACGGTCCCCGAAATCATATGGCCATCATCATCATTCATATTAATCTTATCATCATCATCCTTCACCGGTGTGGAAAGCAACGGGAAGCTACCACACCTATAATTCCCTAGTAAAGCTGCAAAGCATATCATGAAAATGCTATGATTGCAGTGAAATACCTGCCTTCGGGCAGAATTACTATGGATGGATATATATTTCCCCCCCCCCAAATGCCCCAGGTTTGTCTTCCGACAGAAAAATATTGCAATGGTGTCCACCTGGAAATAGACGGAAAGGAAGACATCGAAACTCGTAGATGTAAGAAATAAGAACTGGAATGAGAACAAGAGGACTGGAGGAATTGGGGTGGATGGATAGAGAGGAGTGCAGAAGGAAAATAAAACTTTAGGCACACAAAGATGTGTAAATATTGACAATCTGTATATAAATAAAATTGTTATTATTCTTTCTCAAATGCCACAGGTTTGTCTTTCGACATTCCTGGTGTTCTCTCCTGGCATGGTGTACTTGTAACCCACTTCTGAGGTTGGGGCGCCTGGAAGGCGGGGTTACGTTGCCCCGATGATATGATGGGTGATTATGATGATAGTGGTGCGCCAGGAGAGTCCCTAATCCTAAGCTTAACCTAAGATTAATATGAATGATGATGATTGCGATGGCATATGCGAGGCCTATGTCAATTCTGAGCGCTAATGAGAGAACAGAAATTACCCTAATAAATTGAATATGGTTATTCTGAACTGCAATGAGTGAAGAAAAAATATTGCACGAAAATGGGATGTTCTACTTTGACAATTCGACCTCGTCAAGAAAATGTCCTCAAGATTAGTATTTTAAGACTAGTTTGTTACATACAATACAATGGCAGTGCCTATTATTACTTATGGATCCGAAACATGGACAGTGACAACACAACAATCTGCCAGAATACAAGCTGCTGAAATGAGATTCCTCAGACCAATAGCAGGATATCAAAGAACAGATAAAAAACACAACACAGAAATAAGACAACAACTAAAAGTAGAGGAATTAAACACAACAATAGTGAAATACAGAACAAACTGGATAGAACACTTGACAAGGAAGACTGAGAATACCAAAAGCAGCATACAGCTATTCACGAGGAAGAAGAAGTTTGGGAAGACCAAAGAAAAGATGGAAACAGAAACAATTTGGAGCCGGAACAAGCTAGTAAATAAGCCTAAGCCGTAATGAAGAAGAAGAAGAATATTATGTTACATGATATGTATAGGAAGCCAGATATAATAAGAATAGTTAAGTCTCATAGGCTGCGATGGGCAGGACATGTGGCACGTATGGGGGATGAAAGAGGTGCATGGAAGCTTCTGGTAAGAAACCAGAGGGAAAAATCCAGTTAGTAGACCAAGAATGAGGAGGAAAACATTAGCTCAGGATAGGGATATATGGAGAGCTTATGTCAGCGCGGCCATGAACGTACTGTTTCGATAGAGCCAGTAAGGTAGTCAGTAATATAAATATCCATTTATCGAATATAAATCACAAATCGAGGATGACCTTAAGTTTCCAAAATAAAAGAAAAAATTTAGTAATTTTAGTAATTATTTAAGAAATTACAATGAAAATGTTACGTAATATGTATATAAACGAATGTTATTTTGTAACAACATAATCTCAAAGTTGGCCATGCGTTTATAACAGATATATTGTAACGCTACTAAAATTATTCAAGAGAGATTGGATATAGGCCTATATGTCTTTCTCTCGTTAAGACTTTACTTCGCATATCCCGTCAGTACGGCACATCTTAACATGATATAATATATAAAAATGAATGTTTGTTTGTTTGTTTGTTTGTACTCCATGCGCGGCCATACCGTTGATCCGATTGTAATGGGGCTTTTAGTAAAATGTTCAGGAGATTCCAGGGATGAACATAGGCTATAAGAGAGTTGTAATACTCAACTCCTACACCCTTAAAAATCGTCGTTTGTAGTGAAAACGTGAAAAAAGTAGCTATTTGGACGCTTAAATGGCTTACGCTGCCTAATCCATAACAAATACACAAAATTAATGTACACAGAATTGAATATCTCAAAAATCTCTACAAAAAAGTCCGCGACAGCATATGTTTATCTCTTACGGATAACTCACAATAACTATTTTTGTCTTTGATTGATGCCAAGAAGATCGAGACAAGTACGTAGATTCCTGTGTAAGCATAGTAGCACATGGCGGATATTCTTTTACGGATAAATCACAATAACGAATTTTGTCTTTTAACTCGTTTATATCAAGAAGATCGAGATAAGTAGATTCCCGGGGGCAACACCGGGTAATCAGCACGGGAATCTTAAAATAATTATGATATACATTTATAATTATTTTTCATTTTACTTATTCAACTAATTATAAGAAGTATATTCATTTTTGTCTTTCAGCTCATTTATGCCAAGAAGATCGGAATGAGTAAATTCCCGAACAACGCCGGGTAAACAGCACGGGGTATCTAAAGATAAATACGATATAAACTTTTCCTTTCACTTATTTAACTAAAAATAAAGCATGAATTTTCGTATTTCAGCTCATTTATGTCAAGAAGATCGGGATAAGTAGATTCCCGGGCAACGCCGGGTAATCAGCATGGGGAATCTAAAAAATATATAAATTTATAATAATGTTTCTTTTACTTATTCAACTAAATATAAAAGCACATTAATTTTCATTTATTTAGACGTTGCAGCGCAGGCTGGGTATTAGCTAGTAGGTTATAAAAATACGTGAAAGTACATACTATCGTATGTCAAGTTATGGAAACGAAGTTACATTCTTGTATCTGTTTCGAGACTGGATTAACTTCGGTGGTGATTTACTTCAAGCAATTAGCAGTACATGCATCCTTGATTCTGTACCATCACCTACAATTGAGCAATTAATGCACGTATGATATTTAGAATGGATTGTCTTCTCCATTGTGATGGAAGCCATATTGTCATTTGATAAAAATCATACGTTTATATTGTTATGGGAATGCAAGAATATATTATATGCAATTTTTCACTAGATATTATTTTTATAAATGATCATTATAAAATAATTATCTTTCACTAGTTTTTTGTTATAATTATAATACACAATTGTTTTTTTTATTTTAGTTTTACAACCACAATCCATTTGTTCCGCTCTGGTTATACAGAAACTGCACACAAGAGAGCAGCACTTACATTTCTGCTGATCCACTTAACACTAAGGTTTTCAGAAATCGAATATAATTTATATCTTCTGAAATAAATGAATATAATGTGCTATATAGTAATATATAAATGCTGACTTCACTCAAACTGGGGGAACATAAATAAACTAAATTCCGTTATTGTTAACTTGTTATTAAATGTTACAAGAAATAACGCCAATCGTACATTAGCCTATAATTTAATTTCATTAATTTATGTAGTATTTTATGTTTGATAACTATTGCTATCAGCCTTCCATGTATGCTTTACATTTTCTGGCTAAAATGTCGCGCGTTCGTTCGTTTTTGGCTTAAAAATGGATTCATTAGATTATTTTATTCTGATTTAATTTCATTGCTTCATGTCAGTGACAAGTAATGATAAAAATTAAAGCATACAGGAAAGGAAAAAAAGTTAAGTCTATTCTTTTTTTTCTCAAAATTACGCATGTCAAATAATTTGTACAATTTGTAAAAACAAAACAAAACAAAAACACTATATATATATATATATATATATATATCCACCGCTGTGGTCTCGTGCTGCCTTGTTAAGCAGCGGGCCCGGTCGGGGCAGTTTTTCTGGGTGAGGTTTTTATCGGGGTTTTTCCTCACCTGTAAGACAAATGTCAGGAAAACTTTAAGGCCCAAATGGTCCCCGAAATCATATGGCCATCATTATCATCCTTATCACTATCATCATCATCATCATCCTTCACCGGCGTGGAAAGCAACGGGAAGCTACCACACCTACAATTCCCTAGTAAAGCTACAAGCATAGCATGAAAATGCTATGATTGCAGTGAAGGACCTGCCTTCGGGCAGAATTACTGTGGATGGATATATATATATATATATATATATATATATATATATCATGTGGAGATGGATAAAAATTGCATAAAACATTTCCCTGAAATTTTTGTTAAACTATATTCATGATTATGACGTCAGATTGACAAAATAATATTAAATTAATGAAGTTCCAATCATACACTATACGTGTGCGCCAACAAACGCGAAGCGGTTTACGCTATGGAATCACGGGATGGAGTCAATATATACACGATATTTAACGAACATAAAAGCGAACCTAACGCAAATTTTAGTACTCAAACCTGTGAAAGACCAATCTAAAAGCTAATATAACGCAATTTAAGCACTCGAGTCTGTGAAAGAATGCAACGCCCAAAAATAAATAGTAAATTCTGAAATTGTGAAGTATATGTGTACAGTTAATTAGTGCATTTTCTATGTTGGCTGCACTGGAACATTGGCTTTGTTTTTTCTTAGAATATTCGTTAAAATCAATATGGCTGCTACGCCTTCAACTACGCAAATATCATATAAAATATATTGAAATAATCGTTAGAAAAAATTTAAAAATAATTGTAAACGGTGGGAAATAATTTAAAAAATGGAACCCTAAGAATAAAATTTGGCAGGAGTTTATGAAGGAATTAAAAAAAAAAGTCGCGTCAGAAGTTGTAAAGAATAGCCCTTTAATCTTATTAATCTGTTAATTCATTAATTACACTGGTCAACATGATTTTTGTCTCATGAGTAATAATAGTTGTACTCAATACAGTTTTTTATCGTGTTTTCAAATATATATTTGAAATTTCTCCATCACCCACAGTTCGTTTTATTTCAATTTCAATTAATGGATTTGAATAATTATTTTTTTAATAATAGTTTTTTTCGCCCATTTGTCCATTCTAAAATAAAACCAAATGAGCTAACTCAGGAGATTTCAGCTATGAAAAAGGGATATCCAGGCAAATGGAATCCTAATATGCTTACCAATTATTGTTGGACCATCAAGAGGGATGCTCCACAGGCGAAATATAGCAGAAAATCGTCATTTCTTACTTTCTAGGTGAGTCCGAATGTTCGAATATTGTGTAGTTACGAACGTAGAAAATATTAAAGTGTTTGCGTCTCTCGGAAACCTTGCGTGATGGAGAAAAACCGATATCATATTTGAATTCAGGAAAAAAACACTATCAGAATCACATATTTTTTCTTTCTGAGACCAAAAACGTTTATTTTTTGTTGCTCAGTGTAATTTACGGCGCTCCAGAACCACTCTAGAACAACATATTAGCATAAAATAACTTTAAACGAGAAAGTTTAACCAGTTTAATGATACGATTTGCAATTGTCATTTAACATGATTTTATAACTGGACAACTCCTCCTGGATGTCAGAAAGTGCCCATTTGCGTGTGGAAATATAGATCCACCATACAGAAAACACAATAGTTGTAAAGAACTGTCAGACTTACAGACGTACAGACAACAAGTGGAGGGATAAAGTAAATCATCCATAGTTTTAATAATCATGTTTGAACACCATTGAAGTTAAAATTGTTTCAATTTTAAGTTTCTACCTTATAAAACAATCGTCTTCAACTATAATAACTTCTGTTATAAACGTCGTCACGCTACTAAAATTCTAGGCCTTTCAAAGACATGCTTCATCCTCAGGAATTCTTATGGCACTGAAACGATTTGTACATTTCTTGTAAAGTGCTTTGGTTGTTGGGTGTGTTCTCATTTAGCATATTTTTATTTTCTGCTTTCTTGATCATTTCAATCTCTTCCAGGATATTTATTTTTGCTCTGGAAGAAACTGAAATTATCGAGGAAGTAGAAAATAAAAATATGCTAAATGAGAACACACCCAACAGCCAAAGCCTTCTGTAAGAAATATACGAATCATGAGAATTCCTGAAGATGAAGCATGTCTTTGAAATACCTTGAATTTTAATAGTGTGACGACGTTTATAATAGAAATTAGTATAGTTGAGGAAGACTGTTTTATAAGGTACAAATTTTAAATTAAAAATATAAGTAAATCAGGCAAAAATTCTAATACTTATACAAACTACGTCAAACTTATTTGGCATGTTGACAAAATTAATAAATAGACCCCTATATAGAATTATGTAAAAAAACAAATTTCGTATAGAAACTCCATATTTAGTACTAGAAGCTAGTTAAATGGCCATTTTACCATAATGTCTACGCAATAGTGGCTGAAAGACCGTTCATCTATGTGATTAACACATGTGGATGTGAGACCAGCAGCAGCTGGTAGGCCAAGGGCCTTCTAGGCCTGTCACAACACGGAGTTTAGTTTAATTTTTATCTTAGACAACAACTTTCAACATAAACAACGGACAATAAATGAACTAGTGTCATATTCCCTTCTTGCTCAAGACAAATTATTTTCTCCTGCATAGGCCTTTCACCGGATGATGTTAAAAGAACATTGTGACGCATTAAATTTAAAGCCCAAGGAATAGAAAATTATAACAATTCTCCTATAAAAAAATAACCTCCTTGCGACAAACCCTCATTTCTAATATCTCTTGAAAATGCCTCTAGTTTGTCCAAAGTCACCCATAGCCCTTGACGATTACAGACTCTTCCTTGTTTGTCTAAAACACTGGAACATGCAATGCACTCCCAACTAACATACTACGGAGTACCTCATCACAAATGACTTATGTTTAACGCCGGTCTGGTTTTAGAAAGGAATTTCTAACGAGCACCGCACTTCCTGACACTGTAAGGAAAAGTTTTGAAAGAACAACTGGAGTTTTGTGAGGACAGGAGTAACCCAAGGTAGAGTAGTCGTCCCATTTTTCTCTCTATGTATATTACATGTTTATTCCTGGGTGATGATTTTTACGGGATTTTTTCTCACTTGTAAGACAAATGTCAGAAAACTTTAAGGCCCAAACTGTCCCCGAACATAATTTGGTCATCATAATCATCATTATCATATTCGCCATGTTTAGTATGAATGTGTATGCATGGCGTGTTCGTGTTGTCTCGGAAGAGGCCCTGACATTGAGCTAATCACTTATTTGATACTAAATAACATTCCGAAGATGGAACATGTTCTCAAAGGCCTACATGGTTTTAACTAATCGACGAATTTGTTAAAACAGAAATTCATTTTAATTGAGGATGACATATATCGGGTATTTTAATATTTTTTTAAAAAATATATGACTGTTGTTATTATAAGTAAAGTCCGGATGTTAGGCACTTAAAAGGTTCAAAATAGGCGGGCAAAAGGGCACTCAAAAAATCAAAGTAGGCTCTTACAAAAATGGACTACAACATACTCGTAAAATTGTACAGCCTTACGTATGCTATCAATACCATACGAAGATATCAGAGATGATTTTGAAACTTGCTTTGCCTTTTTACAAAGAGCATACTTACGTTTTGCAGTCGCAGTGTGTACGTGCTGTGAAACATGGCACTTTTTCGCGCAATTCGCTGAAATTTTACGCACTTTGCAAAACAATGTCACTTGAGAATATTTCCGCACCAAATTCTTTCACGAAATTGGTCAGTTTGTCTTTTACTGTTTTACTCGTGTCCGTTCTTTAGGCATCGTGAAACAACTATTCTAAAGGTAAAAAAAAAAAAAAAAAAAAAAAACACATACGTACTTGTCGCACGACTTTGTCTTTGAAGCACGTGTCTGTGAACGAGGACTACAGACTGAATTCAGTGTTATCAACATCAAAAATAATAGATATGTGTCATGAAGTTTGTCCATTTCAATTAATTTCATTAAAATGCTAAGTTAATTACGATAAAAAATGACAAATAGGCATTCATAGGCATTGTAAGCTGAAATAGGCATTTATAGGTAAAATTAACTTCATGGAAAACAACTCTAGGGTCGTCGGTATGAACTTGTATGAAGTCACTTTTACAATACCTATAATAAATAACTGTAGGCATTTTCTCTAACATCCGGTCTCTACTTAAGTAATAATAATAATACTTACTTACTTACTTACTTACTTACTCACTGGCACTATCGAACCCGTAGGTTCTTTGGCATGGGTTCCCTGAAGTAGTCCCCGCCCGGAGAACCGAATGGGGGACTATTTGACCTCCGGAAAATTTTACCCCAGTAGAACCCATGTCCGCATTTCTTGACGGTTGTATTTTTACGGTGAAAGATCGTCACTCTTTCGACCAAGGTACTTATTTCGTCTGGCTTATCACCTTCGACCAGTCCGGCATGGGTAACCCTATCGGCAGCAATGCTACCGCCGGCATAGCTCTCAGGATCATTTAAGCACACAAGCCACTCCACCACGACAAGGTAAAGATACCATGGAATAATAATAATAATAATAATAATAATAATAATAATAATAATAATAATAATAATAATAATAATGTTTTATTTATTCTGGCAGAGTTAAAGCCATAAGGCCTTCTCTTCCACTCAACCAGCACAAATACAAATAAATATTTGACAAATACAGATATACACTATATTAATTATAAACAGTTAAAGATACAATAATGTAGCAATGTATATTTCATATAGGCTACAGTCCACCGCTGTGGTCTCGGGGTAGCGTGCTACCTTGTCACGCAGCGGGCCCGGGTTCGATCCCCGGTCGGGACAGTTTTTCTGGATGAGGTTTTTATCGGGGTTTTTCCTCACCTCTAAGACAAATGTCAGGAAAACTTTAAGGCCCAAACGGTCCCCGAAATCATATGGCCATCGCAATCATCATTATTCATATTCATCTTAAGTTAAGCTTAGGATTAGGGACTCTCCTGGCGCACCATTATCATCATCACCCATCATATCATCGGGGCAACGTAACCCCGCCTTCCAGGCGCCCCAACCTCAGAAGTGGGTTACAAGTACGCCATGCCAGGAGAGAAACCAGGAATGTCGAAAGACAAACCTGGGGTATTTTAAAAAAAACATGCACAAACAACATTTTATACGATAATAACAGTAATAATACTTACGATAATAATATTAATAATAATAATATAATAACAATAATAATAATTGTATTGCTGTTGTTCGAAAATAAAGAGAAGTGCTTACTCAATATCGATTGATGAGATCATGGGAACGAATGTTATGTGATCATTTGTGTGACAAGATAGTTCCCTTTCCGACTTGGTGTATCGGATTAATTGAATCAACCATCCGGATCGTCGCCTGATGAAGGCAGAGAGTGAATCGAAATTAACCTATAATCTGAAAGAAGTTGCCCGCCCGCCGGTCACACCAACTTTTCCTGCGGAGAAAGTTTCTGAGGAGAAAGAGTATCTTTTATGTAGGAAATGGTAGTAATTTCATTTTTACAGCTCTAGATTCATATCTAGTAGAAAATCTGCATACAATTGCCATCAACCAGGTTTCGCACTGTTTTATAAACTTGTTCGAGACGCATTAAGAGCTAAAATTAAATTATTAGGTTAGGTCTAAAAGTTATTACAATAAATCAAACCACCAAGTCGTTTGGCTCAAGCGGTAGCGTTTTGGGCTCGAATTCCGGAGGTCTCGGGTTCAACCTGACAGAGGTTTTTACTAGATATTTTCTAGTCATCAATGCAAATGCTGGTTTGTAATTTCTAGAGACTGGATTATATGCAACATAACAAGCTCGAAATATGCATGCAAATATGCATGAAAAATAATTAAAATATGCATAAAAAAGTCAATATATGCAATACCAAATAATAAAAAAAAATAATAATGATTATATTTATAAATTAACATAATAATTACTTACTTACTTTCTCACTGGCACTATCGAAACCATAGGTTCATGGCCGCGCGGACATAAGCTCTCCATACATCCCTATCCTGAGCTAATGCTTTTCAATCATTCCCTGTATAATATACTTCCCTCAAATCATGGTTAATGTTGCTCTCCCACCTCATTCTTGGTCTACCAACTGGGCGTTTTCCTTCTGGCTTTCCTACAAGAAGCTTCCATGCACGTATTTCATTCCCCATACGTGTAACATGTCCTGCCCATCGCAGTCTACGAGACTTAACTGTTCTTATTATATCTGGCTTCCTATAAAGACCATGTAGTTCATTGTTATGTAGTCTTCGCCATTCACCTGTCTGTTCATCTCTCGTTGGTCCAAAAATTTTCCTAAGAACTTTATTCTCAAAAACTCGTAATCTCATTTCCTCACTTAAAGTAAGAGTCCATGTTTCGCACCCATATAATATAACTGGTAGAATAATAGTTTTATATATTTTCAGTTTAACGTTTTTTGAAACGGGTTGGAACATCAAAAGTCTCTGCAATGCATAATAGCCATGAACCTACGGGTTCGATAGTGTCAGTGAGTAAGAGTAAGTAAGTATTATATATTTATTAATATTATGATTTATCACTGATAAATGATAAATTATCAATCAGTTTCAGGCAAAAAGTATTGTTCACAAATTAAAATATTCTACATTTTTCTGCTATTGTAAACAGAAACAATCAGGTACTGTTCCAAATGTTCGGTAGTAAGGTTGTGTCTTCGATCGCTCAAAATATGTTTATAAATAGAAAAGGACCGTTCTACGTCAATTGAAGTAATTGGGGAGTATTTGAATTTGAGTGCTATTTTGACACTTATTATTTCTGACAAAAGCTCGCCCGTCCCATTTATAAAACTATTAATTTGACATAAAGGTTCAAAGTGAAGCATGGACACTAAGAAACAACATGAAAGCAGAATAACGGCTTGTGAAATGAGATTCATGCGGAGAACAGCGGGTTACACCAGATGGGATCGGAAAAGGAACACCGATATTTTAAAAGAATTGAAGACTACGCAAATTTTGGAATATATTAAACAGTACCAACTAAATTGGAAACACCATCTTGAAAGAATGAGTTCAAATCGGATCCCCAAAGCTATTTATAATTATATACCAAGAGGACGAAGATCACTGGGCCGTCCTATGAAACGCTGGAGGGAAAATTTTCTATAGGATCGTAACAGGCCTTGGCCTAATACTTGGAAGGAAGGAAGAAGAAGAAGAAGAAGAAGAAGAAGAAGAAGAAGAAAGGTTCAAAGTCTGGGTTATCGTTCAAAATGTTTTCAAACTTTTCCTTAATCCATTCGCTTCAGGTTTAAATTCCCAATGCATTTCATCAGAAACCGGATTTAAGTTACCATACATTACATTGTCTAATTTCAGATATTGAAAACGAACAAAAGATAACGGTACTTGAGATCACAGTAAGGGTGAAGGCCAAAAGATATACCTTTACTATTGATAAATATTAATAAAATATTACCCTGCCAAGGGATGTACAAAGTATTGCAAAATATATAACAGGCAGAGTTAAGCGAGTGTACCTCGTCTTCTGAGACGAATGGGTTAAGTTTGCTTGGGAGTTCCTCTGGCAATAAGGAGTTCAGTTGACGGATTTTATCCATTGACTGAATAGAATCAATCAACGCCAAACCTCGAGTTTCAAGCTTTTTAATAATCGCAGGTGTATGGAAAAAATGAGAGCTAATCACAGTTATGTTTTTTTAATACTGCAATCGTTAAATGCTTCCTCGCACTGACAAATGCCAAAGCCCTCTGCACTATCAAAATCGTTTACTTGATGGCCACGAAATGTCCATTGTAAAACAACAGTAGAATTTTAAAATGTTGTCAATATAACGCGAAAATAAAAATAGACTTAGGATTTGTTAATATATTTACCTAATGCCTTGTATAAAAAGCGTAGATTAATTCATTGTAGTTTATTACTTTCTTTGTATTTTTTTCTCTTCTTTTTATGCATAGTAGATTCGAGATGTTATTCCTTTTTTATTCATTGTGTCATTAATTTAATTTTAATTGTATTTAGTTTCATTCTATTATTAGACATTAATTTCATTATTATTCAATATGACAGATAATTAATTGTTCAATGACTATTATTGTAACTTTTTTTTGTATTCATATGTAACATGTTTGTCCTGTTTAATATGACTATTATTGTAATTTTTTTTTGTATTCATATGTAACATGTTTGTCCTGTTTAATATGACTATTATTGTAATTTTTTTGTATTCATGTGTAACATATGTTTGTCCTGTTTTATATGACTATTATTGTATTTTTTTGTATTCATATGTAACATATGCTTGTTCTGGTGAGTGGAAGAGAAGGCCACATGGCCTTAACTCCACCAGGCTAAATAAATCTATTCTATTCTATTCTATTCTAAAATATGCGTTATCACTAGTTTTTAGTTGAAATATGCAATGACATGCGAAAAAGGTCTAAATGTGCAAATCCATATGCAACATGCAAATCCATATGCAACATGCAAATGCATATAATCCGGTCTCTATTAATTTAATTACCAGGCACTAATACATCATAACCAATATTTCATAGCATTACGGGGATTTAAACAAGTTAATTTATTCAGGCGACACATGGAAAACACGTAGAAATACATTATATAATGGAAATGGACAGCTAATGACAAATGAGGGAAATTTTGAGGAAGTGGCTGAATTCAAATACCTAGGAACAATAATCACAAATAGGAATGAGATGCACAAAGAAATTAAACATAGGCTCAATTCTGGAAATGCGTGCTATTATGCATTGCAGAGACTCTTGATGTCCCAACTCCTTTAAAAAAACGTTAAACTGAAAATATATAAAACTATTGTTCTACCAGTTATATTATGTGGGTGCGAAACATGGACTCTTACTTTAAGGGAGGAGAGGAGATTACAAGTATTTGAGAATAAAGTTCTTAGGAATTTTTTTGGACCAAAGAGAGATGAACAGACAATTGAATGGAGAAGACTACATAACAATGAACTACATGTTCTTTATAGGAAGCCACATATAATAATAATAATAATAATAATAATAATAATAATAATAATAATAATAATAATAATAATAATAATAATAAAGTGATCCCACAACAGGCCTCAGGAGGCCCTTCGGGTAGTGGGGAGGTTAAGGCTCCAACTTTTTCTAGACAATCGGCACTTTATGTCAGCCGGGTTGTCAGCCCTGCGTGACTGCCGCCTTTACCCCCAGAACAAGCGTCTGGTACTCATTTTAGTTAGAGGCTGAGTCGACCCCAGGGTCATGGTGTCGCCAGAGGGTTTGGGTCAGTTTAAAAATCCTGACCCCAACGGGACTTGAACCCTCGACCCTCCGGCTTGTAGCTCAGTGCCTTAGCCACTACGCTACGGCGTGCCCCAGCCAGATATAATAAGAACAGTTAAGTCTCGTAGACTGCGATGGGCAGGACATGTGACACGAATGGGGTATAAAAGACGTGCATGGAAGCTTCTTGTAGGAAAACTAGAGGGAAAACGCGCAGTTGGTAGACCAAGAATGAGGTGGGAGAATAACATTAACTATGATTTGAGGGAAATGGATTATACAGGGAATGATAGGGATGTATGAAGAGCTTATGTCCGCGCAGCCATGAACCTATGGGTTCGAGAGTGCCAGTGAGTTAGTCAGTTAACTCTTGACAGAATAAATAAAACAATAATAATAATAATTATTATTATTATTATTATTATTATTATTATTATTATTATTATTATTATTATTATTATTATTATTATTACTGTTTTAAGAACGTAAAATATAATTTATTTAATAACCTGCAAATGCATAGTATTATAATGTAATTCTCCCAAAATGAATAAATTCAATTTATTTGATTTAGTATTACGAAATTCTTGTATCTGATTGCATGTTATAATTTATTGTATTTACAGTTAGTACAGCTGGCAACAATGCTTGTTGCGTATTTCATTGAAAAATGAGGATGCGGGAAACAAACCGTAATACAAATCAATTATCTTAAATAAGTGTTACCAATGTTATTGAATAGGTAACAATAATTTAAACGGTTTGTAACAGTTTTCTTCGTTCTATAAAAGGTTTAATAACAATTTTCAAACAACTATCTGAAAGAAAGCTACTAGGTAGGATGCGATTTCTTTAACGATTTTTATTAATATTTGGGTACATTACAACATGTCCAATCTGTCACTTAAAATGCGTTGATACTTCTGGTTTGCCAATTAGAACACGGAAGCGCAACAATCACATAAACAAGAGACATCCTCAGGACATTAGCATGCTAATAAATTTACACATCACTCGATACTTCCTTGGTAAATAATCCAAAAATTACACTTGGCAAATATAATTTTTCTAATTCAGATAATACTTACTTACTCACTGGCACTATCGAACCCGTAGGTTCATGGCCGCGCGGACATATGCTCTCCATACATCCCTATCCTGAGCTAATACTTTCCAATCATTCCCTGTATAATCTACTTCCCTCAAATCATAGTTAATGTTATTCTCCCACCTCATTCTTGGTCTACCAACTGGGCGTTTTCCCTCTGGCTTTCCTACAAGAACCTTCCATGCAAGTCTTTCATTCTCCATACGTGCAACATGTCCTGCCCATCGCAGTCTACGAGACTTAACTGTTCTTATTATATCTGGCTTCCTATAAAGACCATGTAGTTCATTGTTATGCAGTCTTCTCCATTCTCCTGTCTGTTCATCTCTCTTTGGTCCAAAAATTTTCCTAAGTAACTTACTTTATTCTCAAATACTTTTAATCTCCTTTCCTCCCTTAAAGTAAGAGTCCATGTTTCGCATCCATATAATATAACTGGTAGAATAATAGTTTTATATATTTTCAGTTTAACGTTTTTTGAAAGGAGTTGGGATATCAAGAGTCTCTGCAATGCATAATAGCACGCATTTCCAGAATTGAGCCTATGTTTAATTTCTTTGTGTATCTCATTCCTATTTGTGATTATTGTTCCTAGGTATTTGAATTCAGCCACTTCCTCAAAATTTCCCTCATTTGTCATTAGCTGTCCATTTCCATTATATAATGAATTCCTACATGTGACCATATATTTAGTTTTATTGCTATTTACTTCCAGTCCTAATTTCTTAGTGTTACTCAATAGTGTGTGCGTGTTGTCCTTTAGTATCTCCTCGCTATCGGTCAATAATACTACATCACCAGCATAAACTAACAGCTTATTAATACCATTGAGTTGTAAGCCTTCCTCATTCTCTAAAGATTTAATGGCATGCTCTAGTACAAAATTAAATAGTAGAGGAGATAGTGCATCTCCTTGCTTCAACCCATTCTGGATTTCAAAAGTGTCTGAAATCTGTTTGCCTACACGCACCCTACTCTTTGTGCCATTTAGACACATTCGTATAAGTCTAATAACTTTTTAGGAATTCCGAACTCCAGCAGGATACTATATAACTTCTCCCTCTTAATTGAATCATATGCTTTTTTGTAGTCTACGTATAGTTGATGTACAGTACCATTATATTCCCATTTCTTTTCTAAAATCTGTCTTATACTAAAAATCTGATCTGTTGTGGACCTGTTTCTTCCAAATCCACATTGATGATCTCCTAAAATGTCATCAATAAATAGTTGATAATTAGTAAAGTAATTCCTGTAACGTGAATTATAGACTTTTATAATAAACTAGCTAATACCCAGCATGCGCTGCTACTCCTAAATAAATGTTAATGTGTTTTTACCACCAGCCGTGCGCAGTTATGCTTGCCCGGGAATCTGCTTATCCCGATATTCTTGGCATCAATGAAAGACAAAAATGGTTATTGTGAGTTATCCATAGAAGATAATCATATACTGTCGCGGACTTTTTTTATAGAGTTTTTTTGAGGTATTCGATTCTGTGTACAGTAATTTGGTGTATTTGTTATGGTTTAGGCAGCGTAAGTAATTTAAGCTTCAAAATAGGGACTTTATTTCACTTTTTCACTACAAAGTGTGATTTTTAGGGGTGAAGTGGTTGAGTATTACAACTCTCTTATAGCCTATGTTCATCCCCGGAATCTCCTGAACATTTTTCAAAAAGCCCCATCTCAATCGAATGAATGGTATGGCAGACCACGCTTTCCCGGGAATCTACTTATCCCGAACTTTTTGGCATCAATGAAAGACAAAAATGGTTATTGTGAGTTATCCATAAAATATAAAGATATGCTGTCGCGGACTTTTTTGTAGAGTTTTTTGAATTGTTCAATTCTGTGTACATTAATTTGATGTATTTGTTATGGTTTAGGCAGCGTAAGTCATTTAAGCTTCAAAATAGGGACTTTATTTCACTTTTTCACTACAAAGGGTGATTTTTAGGGATGAAGGGGTTGAATATCACAACTTTCTTATAGCCTATGTTCATCCCGGGAATCTCCTGAACATTTTGCGAAAAACCGTATCACAATCGGATCAACGGTATGGCCGCGCATAAAGTACGAACAAACATTCATTTTTATATATTAGATTACACTGGTCAACATGATTCTTGTCTCATGAGTACCAATAGTTGTACTTAATGCAGTTTTTTTATCGTGTTTTCAAATAGGTATTCGGAATTTCTCCATCACCCAAATTTTTTTTTATTTGAATTTCAATTAATGGATTTAAATAATTATTTTCTGCTTAACAAACATTAAAGGGATTGCGTCAAAATCAAAACATACAGTGGTGTACCCTGACTTGCAATCTGCAATGAGACCAGTTCCACACTGCGAAGAATTGCTCATACCAAAGCCTCCAGAACATGTGACATTAGATGAAGAGATCTCAGATTCTGATGGAAGTATGGAAGAAGAAGAAACAGATTTTGGTGATACAACTTTTGAACAAAGCTGTTCATCTGAGCCTCATTTATTGACCCAAGAAGATCTTAACGATCTCATACGAGATTTAAAGTTATCCAAAAACCAGTCTGAAATGCTTGGTTCCCGGCTAAAAGGATGGAATCTCTCGGAAGCCTTGTGTGATGGAGATAAACCGATATCATATTTGAATTCAGGAGAAAAAATAATACCAGAATCGCATATTTTTCTTTCTGAGATAAACAAAAATATGTTTTATTGCTCAGTGTTGTATGGTAGTTCAGCGGTACAGTGATATTTATATTATTTTGTAATTAATTTTTACAATTAAAATAATAATTGTATTTATATACAGATTGTTAATGTTTACACATATTTGTGTGCCTAAAGTTTTATTTTCCTTCTGCACTCGTCTCTATCCATCCACTCCATTTCCTCCACTCCTCTTGTTCTCATTCCAGTTCTTATTTCTTACATCTACGAGTTTCGATGTCTTCCTTTCCGTCTTCTTCCAGGTGGACACCATTCCAATATTTTTCTGGGTAACCTTTCTTCTTGCATTCGTCGTACTACGTGCCCATACCAATTTAATTGTGTGTATATTATATAATTTAGTATTGAATATCTAATATTAATTTCTTTCTCGTATGACAGTATTTCTTACTTTTTCTAATTTTGTACATCTTGTTGCTCTCCTCAAGAAATCCATTTCCATCGACATAAACTTTTGTTCTAAGTTTTTGTTGAATTTCCAAATTCCAGCTTCATATGTGACAGTACTTCTCACTATTGAAGTATATATATTATGTTATATTGAATTATATATTATTATTATTATTATTATTATCATCATCATCATTATTATTACTGAACATGGGTACTAGAAAAATGTATATTCATTGTAAAAACCGGAATAATAAAAATATTATTATTATTATTATTATTATTATTATTATTATTATTATTATTATTATTATTATTGAACATGGGTACCGGAAAAATGTATATTCATTGTAAAAACCGGAATAATAAAAATATTATTATTATTATTATTATTATTATTATTATTATTATTATTATTATTATTATTATTATTAATAGTAATAGTAATAATAATAATCGGATCATTTTGTTTCATTATTATGTTTGGCCTTTTCTAGTATTCAGTAACCCTCCATCCACAGTAATTCTGTCCGAAGGCAGGTCCTTCACTGCAATCATAGCATTTTCATGCTATGCTTGCAGCTTTACTAGGAATTGTGTAGGTGTGGTAGCTTCCCGTTGCTTTCCACACCGGTGAAGGATGATGATGATAATGATAAAGGTAAGGATGATAATGATAAGGATGATGGCCATATGATTTCGGGGACCGTTTGGGCCTTAAAGTTTTCCTGACATTTGTCTTACAGGTGAGGAAAAACCCCGATAAAAACCTCACCCAGAAAAACTGCCCCGACCGGGGATCGAACCCGGGCCCGCTGCGTGACAAGGCAGCACGCTACCTCGAGACCACAGCGGTGGACTCAGTAACCCTAAGAACTCCTAATAAAAAAGTGTTTTTCAATCATTAACTTATGACAGAATTGAACAAAATAAAAATTTCTAGAGTACAATGTAATAAAAAAACATTTGCAAGCTGATCGCACCTTAACACAGGACATCTCACTCTTATTTTTTACTCTCTCTCTCTCTCTCTCTCTCTCTCTCTCTCTCTCTCTCTCTCTCTCTCTCTCTCTCTCACCTGTTATTGGAATTCGCTATCAGTACATAATTCAGGCGCTGCCGGTCAATAGCCTCTTTCAAGAAAAAAATAGCATTTCTGAAAGCTCTACTATAATGTAACTTTTTATTGTTCATATCATAAGCCAGGCCAGCTATGAAGTAAATCGGCGTGAAGTTATGAATAGACCGCTCGGAGCGTGTATGTCGGCCCGGCTGGAAGTGGGACGCACGGTGCAATATCATCTCCGAGAGGACAATCTACCAAGTATAGCTAACTCACTAGGCCACTATCAAACCCGTAGGTTCTTGTTTCCGCGGACATAAGCTCTCCATACATCCCTATCTTGAGCTAATGTTTTCTAATCATCCCTGTATAGGCCTAATCTACTTCCCTCAAAACATGGTTAACGGTATTCTCCATCATTCTTGGTCTACCTGTAGTATGCTTTCGCATTAGTTTTCCTACCAGCAGTTCCCATGCCCCTCTTTCATTCTCCATCCGTGCCACATGTCCAGCCCATCGCTGTCTAAGAGACTTAGGCCTAACTGTTCTTATTATATCTGGTTTCCCATAAAGATTCACTGTTTCTACTCCTAATATTAGAACTAAAGCTCTCCACCGTAATCTGCTCCGAATTCCTAGAAAAGTCTCCAAGTTGTGCATAAATATATGCAAAATACTGTGAATAATAATAATAATAATAATAATAATAATAATAATAATAATACTTTATTTATTCTGGCAGAGTTAAGGCCATAAGGCCCTCTCTTCCACTCAACCAGCACAAATACAAATAAATATTTGACAAATATAGATATACACTATATTAATTATAAACATTTAAAGATACAATAAATGTAGCAATGTAAATGTCATGTACAAACAACATTTTATAGGGTAATAACAATAATGATACGATAATAATAATAATAATAATAATAATAATAATAATTATTATTATTATTATATAAATAGGATACATTATACGAGAAACACCAATTAATATATATACCTTACACTGGATAATAATGAAGTCGAGTTTAGAGCAAATATAAATTTAGATTTTTTTTAAAAGATGCCAATGTCCGGCAGCCCCTTATTTCTTGTGGTAGGGAATTCCAGTTGCGAGAAGTGAAGATGGTATATGACATGGAGTGATGTGATGTCCTATGTTGCGGTATATTAAGCAAGAGACTATGTTGTGATCTTGTGTTTAAGTTGTGAATTAAAGATAGTGGAAAGTAACGTATCTACAGTATTTAATTTTAGCTGCAAATTATGTAGATTACAATGTTTTGGTTAAAGGGAGAGGGATATATATACTAGCTGGCCCGGCGAACTTCGTATCGCCTTTAAATATTTTTACGTTAATTTTTCCGATGTTTTAATAGTTGTTCTGCATATTCGGGGCGGAAACATATCCAATAAATCAAAGATCGTAAAAATCGGTCTAGCCGTTCTTGAGTTATAAATCGTGTAACATAGGCCTATACCAATTTGCGAAAATTCACTTGATATCTTATCATTCATGGTCTCTAGAACTGATTCGCCATATTGTTCAATGTCCCTTCTCGGTCCAGTTAAATTTAAATTAAGTTGCTGTCTTTCAGCCAGATTACTTAAAACTAATACTTACACACGAAATTAATATTATTATCAATATATTGAAAATACAATAAACAATGAACACACTTAAATTACGAAATAATCAATATTTTTTGTAATTCAATTGAAATTCACGGTTGCAACAAAAAGCACGGCCACCTGGATCTCTCTTTGTTAAATATTAACCCATTCCTTACCAAATTACCTTACACCGCCATCTGTTAGAATCGTATGGAACTCACAGATAATTATAACTCTTTGTTAAATAATAAACAAGTAATTTGCAATAAAAAATAATGCGACTATAAATTTAGTTATAAACTACCCTAAGTCTCAAGTTGGATCAAACTGCACACAGTGTGCAAAATTTTATTAAAATCGGTTCAGTAGTTTAGGATTCCATCGCGGAGAAACAACGTGACACGTAATTTTTATATATTAAGATATAGTAGCCACTTTAAAGATGTAAAAAAATAATAATACAAGGGAGAATAAAATAAACAAAACAATATAGAATAGATTAAACAAAACTTAAGAAGGTAATTAAAGATATTGAAAAATAATATAAAAACGAAACAAATTTAGGAGAAAATTGCAAAATAAAACACACTCTGACACAAAGAATTAACGCATATGCGTTTGATATAAACAAAACATTTTATAATAAGTTAATACCAAACTGAAGAGAGTAACTAAATACATTAGGTAATAATAGGGCCTATAAGTTAAAGAAAAACAAATTTAGAAAAACGTTTCAAAATATAAAATGAAATTTGACACACAAATAATTATGTAAAGGAGAATGATATGAAAAAAATGTATATATAATTAATAGATTAATGCCAAACTGAAGAAAGTAGTTAATAGATTGGGAAATAATAATAATAATAATAATAAATAATAATAATAAAATAATATAATATAATAATAATAATAATAATAATAATAATATAATAATAATAATAATATAAACCAAAATAGGTTACTAGTTATGTATTATCTTAAAATATGTAAATAATGAATTTAATTGCTTTCTTAAATCTGTGTTTAGTTTGGTGGATTAGATATAAATAATTCGTTGCATAATTTTGGTCCTATATAGGCCTATCTACTATGTATAGAATTTAAAGTAATCCCACTACAGGCCTCGGGAGGCCCTTGGGGCAGTAGGAGGTTAAGGCTCCCACGTTTTCTAGACAATCGGCACTTGATGTCAACCGGGTTGTCAGCCCTGCGTGACGGCCGTCTTTACCCCAGAACAAGCGTCTGGTACTCATTTCCGTTAGAGGCTGAGTCGACCCCAGGGCCATAGTGCCGCCAGAAGGTTTTGGTCAGTTTAAAAATCCTGACCCCACCGGGACTTGAACCCTCGACCTTCCGACTTGCAGCGCAGTGCCTTAACCTCTCCGCTATGGCGTGAGGTAGGTATATATGTAGGAAAAAGTAGTATATTGTGTGGTGCTGTAAAAACTTGGATTATTCTCTTCAAATTCGTTTTTAATTTTATAGAAATAAGCAAGCAATATATGCTTAAAATGTTGTTCATTGTTTGCACGCAGGATTCAAGATAAATTAATTTTGTACGACTATTTAACTCATGTCGCAAATAGTAGTCATTGACCAATCACGTTTCAATGAATTCTGTTTTACACCAATGACAGTCGTGTTTCACCTCGCTCTTTATCGATTTCTCTTTATCAGCTCCTGCTTATGTGATAAAGAAAGCTCCTCCTTTTTTAATATTCTGAACAGGTTAGACCATTATTTTTCTCCAACAAATACATTGAATAAGGCAAATAATGAATAGATTCAGCGATTTTACTGAGTTGTTTATTCAAAATATAAATGATTAACCTATAATGTTGATTATAATAGTTTGATGTGTTTCATTATTTCTCCACTAGAGTGCATTCTTACAATATTGCGATTATATTTGGCAATAAATAATATTAAAATATATATGTAGTCAATATGCCCATTTCACCAATTAATGTTTTAAAATGGTCAACAAGTTTCTACAGCCAAGCTGTCATTCTCAAGACCAGATATTGACTGAAGACAGAATTGATAATAAGTAAAGAAACAAATTCAGTTAAAAACAAACTACGTCACATGACGCAATCATTCATAAGTGAACAATAAAACATACTAAAACTAATCCTCTTTTGTTTCAATTAGAGAAAAGAGGGCGCTGTACGGAATAGGGCCCTTGTCTTTATTCATTATTTTATCCTTATTTTTATAAATTTCCAAACTTTCAAGGACGTTAAGGAATTTGAAATCCATGACCGAACGAACCAGCCTAAGGTTACTTTTATTGATAGCATGACCGTACTCAGAAATATGTTGGGCAACTCCAGATTTTTCAATTCTGTTGAGTCTGAAATGGGCAATATGTTCATTAAATCTAGTTAAAATGGATCTTCTGGTTTGCCCAACATATTTCAAGTCACAGTCATTGCATCCAATTTCATAAATACCGGATTTCTCTATACAATCGACTTTATCTTTAGGGTTTCCAAGTACACTATTTAATGTCAAAGTGGAAGTAAAAATCAATTTAGTATCTAGTCCTTTGAATATCTTGTTCAAACCTCTAGTTAAAGAGGGAACGTACGGCAAAATTGCAAAATTAGCTTTATTAATAGGAGAATGGAAGGCTGTAGAATCAGTAATAAGTTTTCTAAATTCAAATTTACGAATCAAATTATCAATAATATTTCCATTGAAACCATTACACTTAGCGATATCTTTAATGGTTTGTAATTCCTTATTATATCTATTTTTACTTAACGGAAAAGTGGTAAGACGGTGAACTAAAAAATTGAAACTGGCCATTTTATGTTGATTACAATGGTACGAATCTGCCGTGATATATCTAAATGTACTGGTTTCTTTCCTATAAATATCAAATTCTAATCTATAATTATTTCTAATTATTATCATATCTAGAAAGGGCAGCCTTCCATTCTCCTCCTCTTCATAAGTAAAATTTATGCTGGGAGTCCGGTCATTTAATATTTCAACAAATTCCTGTACATTGCATTTTTTGGTATCAAAAATAGCAAAAATGTCGTCAACATATCTGAGCCAGAACCTGGGAAAATAATCTAATTCCTTTTCAAGCTCTGTCTCAAATCTGCTCATAAAAGTTTGGAAATTTATAAAAATAAGGATAAAATAATGAATAAAGACAAGGGCCCTATTCCGTACAGCGCCCTCTTTTCTCTAATTGAAACAAAAGAGGATTAGTTTAGTATGTTTTATTGTTCACTTATGAATGATTGCGTCATGTGACGTAGTTTGTTTTTAACTGAATTTGTTTCTTTACTTATTATCAATTCTGTCTTCAGTCAATATCTGGTCTTGAGAATGACAGCTTGGCTGTAGAAACTTGTTGACCATTTTAAAACATTAATTGGTGAAATGGGCATATTGACTACATATATATTTTAATATTATATCACCAAGAAGATCACTTGTGTATTAATAAATAATATGATCGAGTTGCAGTGAATATACATAACCTCACATTTCTAATTTGGTTTCAAACATCGCCGTTTACATTAACTATATAAATATTTTAAAACGCCGGTAACTATATTCAAATAATTATTTTTTAGTAAAGAGCTTAATTTTATTCGTTAAATAGTCCTAACAAATGCCACTCTTGATTTCTAAATTCTCTAGATAAATTCACTCCTCAATTCGTGAGTCGTGAATTTATCGATAATTTGGAAATCACTCGCGGCATTACTTATGATAATATAAGGATTTGTTCAAGCAGATTTTTATAATCCGTTTTTGCGATAATGTTATAGGAGAAAGGATGGAATGACAAATGAGGAAATTTTTGAGGAAGTGACCATTTCAAATAGGCCTACCTAGAAACAATAATCACAAATAGGAATGAGATGTACAAAGAAATTAAACATAGGCCCAATTCGGGAAATGCGTGCTATTATACATTACAGGGACTCTTGCCGTCCCAATGCCTTTAAAAAAATGTTAAACTGAAAATATATAAAACTATTATTTTACCAGTTACATTATATGGATGCGAAACATGGACTCTTACTTTAAGCGAGGAAACAAAATTAGGAATATTTGAGAATAAAGTTGGTAGGAAAAATTTGTGGACCAAAGAGAGATGAACAGACAGGTGAATGGAGGAGACTTCATAACAGTGAACTATGGTCTTTATAGGAAGCCAGATATAATAATAACAGTTAAGTGTCGAAGACTGCGATGGACAGGACATGTGGCACGAATGGAGAATGAAAGACGTGCATGGAAGCTTCTTGTAGGAAAACCAGAGGGAAAACGCCCAGTTGGTAGACCAAAAATGAGGTGGGAGAATAACATTAACTAATTATTTGAGGGAGGTGGATTATACAGGATATGATTGGAAAGCATTGACTCAGGATAAGTATGTATGGAGAGCTTATGTCCGCGTGGCCTTGAACCTACGGGTTCGATAGTGCCAGTGAGTAAGTAAGTAAGTGAGTATTCCAACTCAGTAGTCCGTACTGGATCATCAATAATTGAATCAAGAGCTAAGTAAGCAATACGCCTGACATAAATTTGCAAATATTATCTATAATAGATTTACGTAATCTGTTGCACAGCAAGGAAACGTGTTTGTCATACTTTAAATGTTTGTCCATTAAAGTACCAAGTTCAACTTCCTACATTTCGGGGTTGCCAACCTAAATAACTATGCTGTAATAAAATAACTGTACTGTAATAATACATATTACAAACCACGTGTGGGAAGTACAACCACTGCCCTCTATGTATACTACATACAATGTATATTCAAATAATATCCAAAAGGTAGTGTTAATATACATTGTACGAAACAAATCACTGCATTTTAAACGAACTGAACTTTATTTGAAACAATATGATCAATAAATGCGTACTTGGCGCCATTTTATCACTAACGGTCTAACGGCCTGCTGTAGTTTGAATAATAAACATTGTCCACACTGTTAACCTTAGTCAGTTGTCTACTACTTACTCACTGGCACTATCGAACCCGTAGGTTCATGGCCGCGCGGACATAAGCTCTCCATACATCCCTATCCTGAGCTAATGCTTTCCAATCATTCCCTGTATAATCTACTTCCCTCAAATCATAGTTAATGTTATTCTCCCACCTCATTCTTGGTCTACCAACTGGGTGTTTTCCCTCTGGCTTTCCTACAAGAAGCTTCCATGCAAGTCTTTCATTCCCCATACGTGCTACATGTCCTGCCCATCGCAGTCTACGAGACTTAACTGTTCTTATTATATCTGGCTTCCTATAAAGACCATGTAGTTCATTATTATGTAGTCTTCTCCATTCACCTGTCTGTTCATCTCTCTTTGGTCCAAAAATTTTTCTTCTAAGTACTTTATTCTCAAATATTTGTAATCTCCTTTCCTCCCTTAATGTAAGAGTCCATGTTTCGCACCCATATAATATAACGTCAGTTGTCTATAATGAACACAAATATTTCCAACAAAGATGCTATTATTTTACTATTATTTATTATTTTGAAAACGCCATCGCGCAAAAAAATAATGTGCAATGCACGTTTGTGAAGTGTTTTACAGAATCTCGGAAATTAAAAACCTCGGTATCGCTCGGTTTTTAAACATTTTCCTCGCTTCTGTAAAAACCTCGCATCGTAATATACTATTGTAAATAATAAATCACAGTTGAGTGGAAGATAATGCCCTATGACGTGTTTAAATAAATGTATTATATTATTATTATTATTATTATTATTGTTGTTAATTATATCACCCAGAGGACCACAATTGTTTCAGATGATAAAACCGATATCCGCGTATAGATAGGTATTATTTGAGAATTGATAGCGTTGTGAAGATATGCCCTTTACAACTGCAGCATCCATCCGTTTTCTCTGCTCCACTTTTAAGAATGCCGACTTTCATCGGAGCCGCGGGCTGCACAAGAAAGTGGCTGACCTTCAGATGCAAGAAGTAGCATCCGCGGCCTAGTTCCTACACCAGTTGCCAGATGTCACCTGGTTCCGCACTGGTTACATCTCCCGGAATGAGATGTGCCACCTATTCAACATCAACCCTTTTTTATTATTTATATATTTTATAGGCTTCGTGGTAATGTTCCAGAGTTGAACAGAATCACAGAGTTTTTTTTATACTGTAACAAAATACAGCATATAAACATTTGCCACATTCTTTACCAAGACAATAATACATATATTACTATTCTCCGAAACCTAAAAGAGGAAAGTTTACAATGTGTGAGAGACCTTAGCACTGAACCTAGTGACATCAATATTAATACTCGAAGTCTTCTACCAGATGCAAGGAAAATCAGGAAACAACTAAGAGACAAAGAAGCAGTTCTCTGGAGTCAACTTCCTCATAAAGGAAAATGCGTTGTTCTCTACAACGAATATACACCGGCAAATCAATGGATTCGTGATCATCAGGGATTGTCTTGTTCCGAATGGAGAGAAGCGATTAAAATGCAATCCAATGTCTCGGCGGTGCATTCTTTGCCGGGCAGGTCTAGGGACGATACCCTCTGTAGATGTTGTCGCAGAGAGCACGAAACCCTTGCACACGTCCTTGGGGCCTGTCCGTTTGAAGAATCACTGAGAAACATTCGGCACCGCACTATTCGAAACATGATGGCAGAAGCCTTGCGAGATTTTGGATACACAGTTTATGAGGAAGTTCATGGTGTGGCCACTAATGGAAGTAACACACGAATGGATATTATTGCAATTAGACCATCTTCTAAAATTCGTATGATATTAGATCCCACAATAGTGTCCAACTGAGGAAGTTGACTCTGAAAAGAAAGCCATATATGAGCCAACAATTGACTATTACATAGATAAATACCAACTATATATATATATATATATATATATATATATAGTATAATTGTCACAGGATTGATGATCGGGGCAAGAGGTACTACACCAGGATTCTTAGCCAAATTTTGGAATTCCTTATATTTGGACAGGGTGTATCTTTCTAAAATTGCCATCGCTGCCATTAGAGGATCAATTTCAATTTTAAGAAACCATATTTACAAAATTTCTACTGTATAGTATGTATAGCCTACTTCAATTACAATTTGATTTTTTTAAATGTATTTACAAAATGTTTTTCAACAATTCCAAAAATTAATTGTCTGTATCACCTTGTCCTTGAGGCAATCCTCTAATGAGGAAAGTTGTATATAATAAAAAAAATGGATAATGAAAATTCATAAATATTCCAGCAAAGGCATTCTTAATTATTTTAAAGTTCAACATCATATTGACAATTAAAACTATTTTGATTTGTTTTCCTTAATTTAATTTCAAGGTGTTTGAATATCTGTGGTCACATCGCGTCCAGGATCTTTAGGGTATATACCACAATTTGTTTAGGATTTTCATATCTCCCGAATCATGAAATTACGAATGATAAAATTGATAGTGGTAATGTAACTCCAAGCCAGCATTTGCCTGCACTGTTGAGGAAAACTGATATCAGATTGGTCGGTACCGGAATCTGATCTCGAAACACTTCGAATACAACTCTCAAACGATACCGCCTTAAGCCAATTCGTTTGAAACCGGTATTTTTTTATGATTAGATTAGATTAGATTTATTTAGCCTGATGGTGTTAAGGCCACGTGGCCTTCTCTTCCACTCACCAGGACAAACATATGTTACATCAGAATATAACAATCACAATTAACTCTAATATTAAATACTAAATAAAAATGTGATCAAAAAGATAATATCTATTATATTACGATCTATAATGCAACCAATTAATGTAAGTTAACATTAAGACTAAAAACTAATAATAAAGTGTATACAAGCAAAACATATTAAATTGTCCCTGTCTAATGTTTATAAAAAAACAAAGAAAAATAATGAGATATAGAAAACTAATTTTACGTTTGTACAATATTTAAAACAAAACAAAACAAAAGAAAATATTTGTTAATCTTAATATTATTTTCATAAATGATTAAATTTATTAATGGTTAAAAGAATACTATCAGTGAGGTGTATAAGTTAGTTTGTTATTAAATAATTCTTTAGTTTGTTTTTGAAGGATGTTATAGTTTGACAGTCTCTGACATAGGGCGGAAGGGAATTCCATGTTTTGGTAAGCGAGACCGTAAATGATAATGAATAATATACAGTGATATGAGGAGGGATATAAAGGACAATGTGCTGATGGGATCGAGTGTCAAGATTATGTGTGTCGGATAGTCTGATGAAGCGGCGTGATAAATAATTAGGCGATGTGATTGTAAAGATTTTTATCTTCTTTTATTACGGACTTTTTTTATAAGTGAACCATACATAATACTTCATAGTATCTTCAACAATATTAAAAATAAATAATATGCAAATAACTTTTTATTTTAATGCCTCCAGTTTTTGTCCTTAGACATTTCTAGAGTTCTCTTCTGGCATTGGCGTAATTGTAACTCACTTCTGAGATTGGGGCGCCTGGAAGGCGGGGTTACGTTGCCCCGATGATATGACGGGTGATGATGATGATAATGGTGCGCCAGGAGAGTCCCTAATCCTAAGCTTAATCTAAGATGAATATGAATAATGATGATTGCGATAGCCATATGATTTCGGGGACCGTTTGGGCCTTAAAGTTTTCCTGACATTTGTCTTACAGGTGAGGAAAAATCCCGATAAAAACCTCACTCTGAAAAACTGCCCCGACCGGGGATCGAACCCGGGCTAGCTGCCTCACAAGGCAGCACGCTACCTCGAGACCACAGCGGTGGACATATGCAAATAACTTTAAAGTTACAAATTTGTTTTAATTTGTCACCGTTAATATAGTTTCAAGTTCCATTTACAGAGAAAGTTTTCTTAGACTGCAGGGTTTGGAGCTTGTATTCGGAAGTCAGAATTATCTCCAGCAGCCATCAAAGTAAATAAATGCTAGTAGGGATTCCATTTCTTCATTAATAATTAAAACTAATGAACTTATACGGTCAGTAAAAAAATAAAAATAAATAAATATAAATTTTGTTCAGTACATTATGCATTGCAGAGACTCTTGATGTCCCAACTCCTTTCAAAAAACGTTAAACTGAAAATATATAAAACTATTATTCTACCAGTTACAGAGACTCTTGATGTCCCAACTCCTTTCAAAAAACGTTAAACTGAAAATATATAAAACTATTATTCTACCAGTTATATTATATGGGTGCGAAACATGGACTCTTGCTTTAAGGGAGGAAATGAGATTACGAGTTTTTGAGAATAAAGTTCTTAGGAAAATTTTTGGACCAACGAGAGATGAACAGACAGGTGAATGGAGAAGACTTCATAACAGTGAACTACATGGTCTTTATAGGAAGCCAGATATAATAAGAACAGTTAAGTCTGCGATGGGCAGGACATGTTGCACGTATGGGGAATGAAAGACTTGCATGGAAGCTTGTTGTAGGAAAGCCAGGGGGAAAACGCACAGTTGGCAGACCAAGAATGAGGTGGGAGAATAACATTAACTATGATTTGAGGGAAGTAGATTATACAGGGAATGATTGGAAAGCATTAGCTCAGGATAGGGATGTATGGAGAGCTTATGTCCGTGCGGCCATGAACCTACGGGTTCGATAGTGCCAGTGAGTAAGTAAGTAAGTACATATCTGAATTCATCATGTAAATTACACAATACAATTAACTGCACGCAGTAATTCAACATAGAGAACGGTATTACAAAGTTGATTTGTACACGCATCTTAGACGTCTCGCACCGTAGTCGAGCATTTAAGGCACAGCTACGGAACTTAGGATGGATCGAGTTCACATGGGGGAAGAAATTCTCTCATGGAATTTCGACCTTACGGAACCAGTACCCACCCAGCATCGTGATACATTTGGGAAGCTAAATTAAGTAGCGGCTTTATGTTCAAGTAGCTATAACGAATGCGGGACCGGATATGCTGATCAGGTGTCACCCCTAATAATGATCGCCCACCTCTATGATTAATACATAGAAGTGAGGCCAACAGCCGGCTGGTAGCCCACTTCTGAAGTTGAGGCGCCTAGAAGGCGGAGTTACCCCGATGATATGATGGGTGATGATGATGATGATAGTGGTGCGCCAGGAGAGTCCTTAATCCTAAACATAACCTAAATTCCAGACCATGGGCAACCACAAGAAAAATGCCTATGGTTTGATCGGGAATCGAACCCGGTACCTCATGAACAATAGTCAGAACGGCTGACCATTAGCCCATGAGGCTGGTCGTAAAATATACTGTTTTGTCATGGATTTATTTACCTCCATAGTTTGGCAAACAGATAAGAAGTGTGGAGTTGTACAACTAAAACTAGGGGTTTCAAGGAAAAGAGGTTTATATAGATAGACAGATCATCGGTTGATTAATGTCTTTGACATCGTCCGATTCCTAACAGCCAATTTTGTCGGTCCATCCAATCTCCTGGTTGTAGATGTTTCTCCTTCATATATACACATATTCCCTGACTCCAGGAGGTTTTAGGTCTTCCTCTGCTTCGTCTTCCCTCAGGTCTCCATTCCAAAACAGATTTTGGTAGTCGATCCTCTTTCATTCGCTGGACATGTCCGTACCATCTTAATTGCTGAGTTTTAATATAATCTAAAATAGTGTCTTCAATCTTCATTTTCTCCCTTATAACTGAGTTTCTAATTTTTTCTCTTCTTGAAATTCTTGCGGCCCTTCGTATAAAATCCATTTCCGTTGCCAAAAGATACTTATTTGTTTTTGTTGTTAATGGCCAAAGTTCTGCTCCATAAGTAATGATGCTTTTAACAATTGTATGATATATATTCATTTTATTTTTATTACTTATATTTTTATCCCACAACATTCCATTGAGGCAAGCAATTGCAAATTTTCCTTTATTATTTCTATTTCTTATTTCCTCTTCATAACTCCCATTTTTATTTATTTTAATTCCTAAATATGTGATCTCACTACAACATTTTATTGTTTCTCCAGTTAAATTTTGTTCTGGTTCACCAATTGATAAATGTTTAGTTGTTTTCATGTTTAAATTTAAACCCCATTTTTCATATTCTTCTATTACTTTTCTAGTCATATATTCTAAATCTTCATAATCTTGTACAATTAACAATTGATCATCTGCAAAATGTAAGTTGTATAAAGTTTTGTTGTTTGAAATAGGAATTCCCATGCTTGAACATTTTCTCCTCCAATTCTTTAATATTTCATGTACATATATTTTAAACAGAGTCGGTGATAGACAACAACCTTGACGAAGACCTTTATTTATCGTAAAACCATGTGACAATTTACTGCCAATTTTAATTTTAGACATATAATAACTAAAACATTATATTCTATTACTCCGAGATCCGGCTGCAAAATTACTACATTCATGAAGTATATAAACAAAATCAATTTTTTTCATAAAATTGTGAATGACTGAATACATTTTTGCCGAGTTGCCTATTAAAATTCGGCCGCTAGTATGTTTAATTAAAATATAATTATGTATGACCATATTTCCGAACACTTTAATAACCTCTCTTGGCTCCGTCTTACTGACAGACGTAAATTGCACTCTCTTTCGCTACTTTTCAAGCTTCTGAATTCCTACATTCCTACTTACCTGGCGTCCAGATTTGAGAAGTTATCCTCCTACCACAATATTGACACTAGGTCACAAGATAGCAGTCTGCTAACAATTCCTCTTCATAGCACTTCCTCCTATTCTACTTCCTTCACAGTAGCCTCCGCCCGCTCCTGGAATCTCCTTCCTCAAGATATCAGGGGTTGCCGCACACTTGGCACCTTTAAGTCACGCTTATACAGTTACCTGTTGTCTAATAATTAATTTTTATCTATTTATTTAATTTTATACTATGTCATTAATCTTTTCCTCGTTTTTTTATATATCTTGTACATATTATATATTTAATTCGTTAAATTTAGAGTAAATCAAAATACATTATAAATATTAATTGTATTGTATTCATAACTTGTAATCGTTTATATATATATATATATATATATATTGTAATTTAGATTTAAGACTTTTCTTTTGTATTTTTTTTAAACCTGGTTGAGTGGTAGACAAGGCCTTAAGGCCTTAACTCTGCCAGGTAAAATAAAGCTATTATTATTATTATTATTATTATTATTATTATTATTATTATTATTATTATTATTATTATTATTTATTCAAAATAATTTGATTCACTTGTTATTAAAATAAATTATAATCCAGTTCGCAGAAATCGATGTATAGAGCTTGAAAAGTTTTGGTTGCCATTGCACACTTGGCCGTAAACCTCCTCGCGGCTACAGCAGGCTGTGACACCAATCAGTAATAAAATGGCGGCAAGTACGTAATTATTGTTTTAATTATTTCAAATAAAGATCAGTTCATTTAAAATGCTTGATTTGTTTCGTATAATGTATATTAACACTACCTTTTGGGTATATTTTTG
Organism: Diploptera punctata; assembly: GCA_030220185.1. Lineage (NCBI taxonomy): Eukaryota > Metazoa > Arthropoda > Insecta > Blattodea > Blaberidae > Diploptera > Diploptera punctata. The sequence goes on along the minus strand of JASPKZ010007286.1, from coordinate 1,460,118 downwards.
TATATACATTGTACGTAGTATACATAAAGGACAGTGGTTTTACTTCCCACTGCGAGGGAACAATATAAAACAATAAATACGTACTTACCGCCATTTTATTACTGATTGATGTCACAGCCTGCTGTAGCCGCGAGGAGGTTTACGGCCAAGTGTGTAATGGCAACCAAAACTTTTCAAGGTCTATACATCGATTTCTGCGAACTGGATTATAATTTATTTTAATAACAAGAGAATCAAATTATTTTGAATAAATAAATAAATTATATTTTAATTAAACATACTGGCGGCCGAATTTTAATAGGCAACTCGGCAAAAATGTATTCAGTAATTCACAATTTTATGAAAAAATAATAATTTTGTTCATACACTCGATGAACGCAATAATCTTGCAGCCGGATCTCGGACTATAATATGCAATAGCGTTCATTTGAAAAGACACATGAATACAGATAACAATAGACATAGCCGACTCGGCCAACTAGTAACAACCAAAACTCATAGACGTGGAATCACAAAAAAAGTTGAACATCTCAAAATAAACATTAAATGATAAATAGTAATGTTTCTGCCATGATATGTTTTCATACTACAATATTTGTTCTACAATAATTTAAGGAATATTTACGATGTTTATAAGTCATTAATAGAAGTAGAAAGAGGACATTTTAAGTTGTCTTTATTTGTAAGATGAATTTGTAAACATCATCAAAAAGAAAGTTTTGAGCCACTTGTAGAAAGAAAGCTTCATAAATCTTATCAAATCTTGCATGTCCACTTTCCCGCAAAAATCTCAATTGATTAAAATTGGCGAATTCAGATTGGTTTGTATGCGGCGATACTTCATTATACAAAGCCATTTTGTACAGATTCATATCACAAAATCTTATCCACTGAAGGGAATTTATTCACATGTTATAGACTACACATTCTGTTTTAATCTTCTCTCCGTAGCGTAGTGGCTAAGGCACTGCGCTATAAGCCGGAAGATCGAGGTTCAAGTCCAGGTGGGTCAGGATTTTTAAACTTACTCGAAACTTCTGGTGGCACTATGGTCCTGGGGTCGACTCAGCCTCTAACGGAAATGAGTACCAGACACTTGTTCTGGGGGTAAAGGCGGCCGTCATGCAGGACTGACAACCCGGCTGACATCAAGTACCGATTGTCCAGAAAAAAGTGGAAGCTTTAACCTTCTACTACCCCAAGGGCCTCACGAGGCCTGTAGTGGGACTACTTTACTATAATCAACCGAACGAATTGGTTCAGGGAGGGAATGTTCCGGGACTTTACTGGAATTTTTCAGTCATCAAAGAAAATATTGAATTTTTATTATTGATTTTCATGAATGTGTTCAATTTAATCCTTGGCATGATGTGCCCTTATATGTTAAAATATCTATAAACAAGTAAAATTTAAAAAAATCATGTAGTTAATTGGACGGTGTTACGCAGAAAAAAAAACAATTCATTTATATGCTATTTTGTTTATCTAGAGATCATTCTACACAATTCAAAAAAGATCCAACCCTCATAAGGCAACTATTAGCATCTAAGATGACATGGTTGACAAGGACTGAAAGGTTCGAGTTACTTGTATCGGTAACGTTGCAACCAGTGGCCAGCGGCCAACCTTGAATCTTTGGCGCGGAAAACCCATGAAACCTTTTTTTATCGTACTTATATCCGTGAAAATCTACAATACAATATATATATATATTATATATATATATATATATATATATATATATATATATATGTATGTGTGTGTGTGTGTGTGTGCGTGCGTGATATAAATTATCCTATTACGTTCTGGTTTTCTCCTCTCATCGCGTCTTAGTGTTCCCGCTCAATTATCACACTCTATACAAAACTTTTTTTTTTTTTTCCAGAGGTAAACAGGTCCTGTTAAATGCTTCTTTAGCCATTCCACTGTGCTGTTTGATTTCTTGTATCTAGCTCTTGTTGCTGTTTAATAATAATAATAATAATAATAATAATAATAATAAACCTATTTAAGCCCTCCATGGTATCTTTACCTTGTCGTGGTGGAGTGGCTTGTGTGCTTAAATGATCCTGAGAGCTATGCCGGCGGTAGCATTGCTGCCGATAGGGTTACCCATGCCGGACTGGTCGAAGGTAATAAGCCAGACGAAATAAGTACCTTGGTCGAAAGAGTGACGATCTTTCACCGTAAAAATACAACCGTCAAGAAATGCGGACATGGGTTCTACTGGGGTAAAATTTTCCGGAGGTCAAATAGTCCCCCATTCGAAGACTACATAACAATGAACTACATGGTCTTTATAGGAAGCCAGATATAATAAGAACAGTTAAGTCCCGTAGACTGCGATGGGCAGGACATGTTGCGCGTATGGGGAATGAAAGACGTGCATGGAAACTTCTTGTAGGAAAGCCAGAAGGAAAACGCCCAGTTGGTAGACCAAGAATGAGGTGGGAGAACAACATTAACTATGATTTGAGGGAAGTAGATTATACAGGGAATGATTGGAAAGCATTAGCTCAGGATAGGGATGTATGGAGAGCCTATGTCCGTGCGGCCATGAACCTACGGGTTCGATAGTGCCAGTGAGCAAGTAAGTAATTAAACCTATTTAAGACATCAATATTAAGGAAAAAAGTTCTTATATTCTACTTAGCCAGTGAAATGAAATTTACAAAAAAAAATGCATCTACACAAACATTGTGAAACTAAAACTATTACCATTATAATATAGGCTAGTTAAAATTATAAATACATATAGACTAGGCCATAAAGAGTTTTTAGTTTACAAAATAACTCATTGCATTATATTAGCTTATATTTAAAAAGTATAATGTTGTTTTTATACGGATCATTATTATTATTATTATTATTATTATTATTATTATTATTATTATTATTATTATTATTATTATTATTATTATTATTAATAGTAGTAGTAGTAGTAGTACTTCCTCTCAATGTATTACAATTTTTTTAGTTTTTCGAGTCTTATTATAATTAATAAGTTAAAGTTAAAAATAAAGATCTGTTTAACAAACTTTATAAATGTAATTATATATGTGATGCAATTAAAAGAATATTTAAAAACACAAGAATGGAAACAAAACTAAAATTTTATAAAGCAGTGGCTGTCCCCTTACTATTGTATGATAGTGAATTTTGGGTTTTAACTAAAAGAGAAGAGAAGATCATAGAAGCAGCTGAAATGAGATTTCTGAGAAGTGTGGCTGGCTGCAAACTTCTAGATAAAAGAAGAAGTAAATATATTAGAAATTAGCTAAATATTTTTAAACTTTTAGATAAAATAAAAGAATCTAGAAAAAAACTGGAAATAGCATGTTCAAAGAATGAAAGATGATCGGATTCCAAAAATTATACTTAATTACAAACCAAGAGGAGGCAGGAATATTGGTAGACCGAATGTACGGTAAGCAATATTCAATATACATGTAAACCTATACCTTACTTACTTACTCACTGGCACTATCGAACCCGTAGGTTCATGGCCGCGCGGACATAAGCTCTCCATACATCCCTATCCTGAGCTAATGCTTTCCAATCATTCCCTGTATAATCTACTTCCCTCAAATCATAGTTAATGTTATTCTCCCACCTCATTCTTGGTCTACCAACTGGGCGTTTTCCCTCTGGCTTTCCTACAAGAAGCTTCCTTACAAGTCTTTCATTCCCCATACGTGCAACATGTCCTGCCCATCGCAGTCTACGAGACTTAACTGTTCTTATTATATCTGGCTTCCTATAAAGACCATGTAGTTCATTGTTATGTAGTCTTCTCCATTCACCTGTCTGTTCATCTCTCTTTGGTATCTCGGATAGCGGATAGGATCCTCCTTCTGACTAAAAAGCCCGTTCCAAATGCAGGTCTTTCTGTACCCCCATAGTATAATGCTAACCTTCCTGATTCCTGACTACCTTCTCCTGGCCACCCAACTTCCTGTAAAGCGACTATATCCAAGGGCGATTTATCTAATTCCCGCGTTAATATCTGTTACAGTTCCAGATATTTTCAATGTACTTATAAAGTTTTATACATAATAAAATGAATGCTAATCTTACCTAATAAGAAATCGTTTGAGCTACGGCCCTCAGCCCTCCCAATAAGGAGTAATTACAATTAGAGGCCCACCCAGGATCATTACTGTATAAACGCCAAATCTTGGTTCTATTCCCGGCGAGGTAGAGGATTTTAATTCTCCACTTTATGTCTGTGTCCCTTGTGTTGGGTTCTCCTATATTGCATTCAGCGACAGCCTGATATCTTGTTTACTACAGACAAAGGGATGCCGGTCTTTGCAATCATCTAAAGCGTGTCTACAGGCTAACAGCCGAAGGCAATGAACTTTAAGCCCCGAGGGAGGTGTAATTCTTAAAGAAGATTTATAAGTTGTAATTACATAGAAATATTCTAATTAGAGTAATTTAGTTTATATGCATTACAGTGATACTCATGACCAGCAGCCGGCCAGTTGGTCAAGGACCTTCTTAGACCTGTCGTGCCATGGAGTTATTCTGTTTCCGGTCATGTTAGATAGTACTGACGGTGGGATCCCGGACTTCAAGAAGTTGAGAATAACACTGGTCAACATGATTTTTGTCTCATGAGTACCAATAGTCGTACTTAATGCAGTTTTTTTATCGTCTTTCAAATATGTATTCGGAATTTCTCCATCACCCACAGTTTTTTATTTAAATTTCAATTAATAGATTTAAATAATTATTTTTTAATAAACGTTTTTTCGTCCATTTGTCCATTGTAAAATAAAACCAAATGAGCTAACTCAAATGGTTTCAGCTATGGAAAAGAGATATCAAGGCAAATGGAATCCTAATATGCTGGCCGATTATTGTTGGACCATCAAGAGGGATGCTCCACAGGCGAAATATAGCAGAAAATCGTCATTTCTTACTTTCTAGGTGAGTCCGAATGTTCGAATATTGTGTAGTTACGAATGTAGAAAATATTAAAGTGTTTGAAATTATAAAAACCTGTCTGTCGGAAACCTTGCTTGATGGAGAAAACCCGATATCATATTTGAATTCAGGAGAAAAAAATACTAACAGAATCTTTTTTTTTTTCTGAGACAAAAAAAGTTTCTTTTTTGTTGCTCAGTGTAATCAATGGATTGCTCTTGAGTACTTTGTGGACAGGTTTCATCGCTTCTCTTAAACTCTTCAATTGATAATTTGGCAGGCGATCTCTACTCATCTATTTGGGGTAACAGCTCCACATCTAACTGGTTTAGAACATACTTCATGAATAGCTCTTCTGCTTTCAGAAAAAAAGGATCATTTGTTTGAAAACAGTTACCAGCAGGGATATTGTTATGTCAGTGCCTTAAAGCAATCTGGATGTTTTGCTAATTTTACTTAGCTTTTTTTCCCCCCTCTCTCTCTCTTCTTAGATGCAGTGGTAACAAGTTTGTCTATTGCAATAATTGTATGTCAATTGTTAGAGTGGATTTTTTTTTTACTTTGTTCATGACAGATATTACAGTGTTCGCAGTGCAAATTATCTCACTTTTACATTCGAGAAGTACTTACTTACTTACTTACTCACTGGCACTATCGAACCCGTAGGTTCATGGCCGCGCGGACATGAGCTCTCCATACATCCCTATCCTGAGCTAATGCTTTCCAATCATTCCCTGTATAATCTACTTCCCTCAAATCATAGTTAATGTTGTTCTCCCACCTCATTCTTGGTCTACCAACTGGGCGTTTTCCTTCTGGCTTTGCTACAAGAAGTTTTCATGCACGTCTTTCATTCCCCATACGCGCAACATGTCCTGCCCATCGCAGTCTATGAGACTTAACTGTTCTTATTATATCTGGCTTCCTATAAAGACCATGTAGTTAATTGTTATGAAGTCTTCTCCATTCACCTGTCTCTTCATCTCTCTTTGGTCCAAACATTTTCCTAAGAACTTTATTCTCAAATACTCGTAATCTCCTTTCCTCCCTTAAAGTAAGAGTCCATGTTTCGCACCCATATAATGTAACTTGTAGAATAATAGTGGACGAATATATGGCACCTTGGGAAGAAGAAGGCAACAAGTGTAAAAATGTCATAAATTGGGTTAAGGCTACTATCTATCAGGAAAAATGGTTACAAATGTATTTCTTTACGGCCACAAATCACGTGCAAGAAAATGGAGACAGGATAAAATTGTATCCATATCAAAAATTAAATTTACTATACTTTTTTTTTAACTTTAATTGTGATTAACTCGGGAATAACGTTTTACACTTGTGGTCTTCTTCCCAAAGTGCGATATATTTTGTAGATGGATATTGTAAATACATTTCTTAAACTATATAAGTTAATATGCCTATTATAACACCAGATCCAGTAGACTTGACTAAAGATATTTCAGGTGAAAATTCTTCATTCTTATAACATTGTTTCACGTGTTTCGCTTCAATAAGCACGTCTCTAGATTGGATGACGTATGGAGTTCTTCTGCATTCCACGTTACGTATCGGAGGCAGCAATTATCTTAGGTCCATAAATCATCAACTGTTTTAAACGTAGCATAGTTTTACAGCATTTTGTACTGACTATTTAACTCATGTCCCAAATGGGAGTCAATGACCAATCACATTTCAATTATTTTTTATTTATAACCAGTCACAGTCGTTTTTCACCTCGATTTCATCAGTTTAATTTTCTTCTTCTTCTTCTTCTTCTTCTTCTTCTTCCTTCCAAGTATTAGGCCAAGGCCTGTTACGATCCTATAGAAAATTCCTGGGAAATTCTCGTATAAGACTTGAAAGCATAATAATAGTCCCTTCGATTGGTTGCTGGCCAAAGGAAGGCAAGACCAGTGATGGGGATGCCATCTTATAGCCTCTGGTCAGGCTTTTCTGGAGAAGAAAAGAAAATAAAGGAAACATGAAATGGAAGAAAGGAAAGACACCCTAGCCCTCGGATGCCCTAATAGCGTCGGGGTTGAAAAACAAGAGTTAACCAAGAGAGGTTAGATAGTAAAGTTAAAAGAGTGCAAAACACAAGTAAGTGGAAGAAATGTCTTGCACAGCTTGGGCACCTTGTGGTCGCCATCCACATATCTCCTAGATGAGGACCCCTTTTATCACTTTAAAATCAAGCTCCTCCTTTTTAGCATTCTGAATAGGTCATAGCATTATTTTGCAGTGACTACATATGGCTACCAGATTGTATATATAGTGCACAAATGTAAACACATAGTGCTTGCGGAAGGTAATATGAAAATATTTGTAGCAATTGATTACACCACAAAAAAAAACACTGTTTGTACTTTCTTAAACGTATTATTTACCGTGAAATAACGTTGCAGAAAAATATAACTGACATATTTACATCACAGGACATCAGAAATTAATTAATAACCTATAATGTTGGTTTTAAATTTCTGCACTAGGGTGCATTCTTACAATATTGCGATCATTTGGCAATAAATAATATGATCTGGTTGCAGTGATGAATAAATGAAGCATAGCAATCGTTCCTCATTTGTTTTCAAACATCGCCGTTTACATTAAATATATACATATTTTAAAATAACTATATTTAAATAATGATTTGTGAGTAAAGAGCTTAATTTTATTCGTTAAATAGTCCTAACAAATGCCACTCTTGGTTTCCAAATTCCCATAAGTAATGGCATTTGTTAGGACTATTTAACGAATAAAATTAAACTGTTTACTCACAAATCATTATTTAACTATAGTTATTTTAAAATATTGATTAATGTAAACGGCGATGTTTGAAAACAAATGAGAAACGATAGGTACGCTTCATCTGCTTCTTTTGTTTATCACTGCAACCAGATCATACTATTTATTGCCAAAGGAACGCAATATTGTAAGAATGCTCTCTAGTGGAGAAAAAATGAAACACATCAAACTGTATATTAATTCATTTCTGATGTGTATGATGTAAATATGACAAATATATTTTTCTGGATTATTACCTGGGAAGAAATACATTTAAGAAAGTGCAAACAGTGGTTTCTTTTTTTGGTGGTATAATAAATTGCTACAAATGTTTTTATATTAACTCCTGCAAGTGCTATGTGTTGACATCTATGCACTATATATACAATCTGGTAGCCGTATTTCTTATGGGCTCAGTCACTGCAAAATAATGGTCAGACCTGTTCAGAATATTAAAAGGGAGGAGCTTTCTTTAATATGGTAAATATAACACTGATAAATATTTCGTGAAACACGACTCTGATTGGTTGTAAAACAGAAATCATTGAAACGTGATTGGTCATTGACTCCCATTTGGGGCATGAGTTAAATAGTCTAGTTAAATTCACTCCTCACTTCGTGAGTCGTGAATTTATCTCGATAATCTGGAAATATCTCGTGGCATTACTCATGATAAAAATTAATATTTTCTGAATCTTATTAAAAAGTAGGCTTTATCTTGAATTCACAATTGTTGAATTTCATCTAAACAAAAAATATAAATGTAGCCTGTGATATAAACGTGTTTTGTATTCATAAATATAATTCTTCCAATCAGTGTGTATATAAATGTCTGTCCTTTATAGATTCTGAACCGTTCATCCGACCTTCGTGAAAATTTGTATATACAGGTTATCTGATGCGGCGAGTGTTTAGCCGTTATCTATTATGTTCTGAAACAATTAGGTGTAGGAGTTCACCTGAAACGAAAATTGAAAAATCGCTCTAGCGGTCACATTTTTCGATCTTTTACAACGAAACTCAGTATATTATATTAAAATAAACCGAGATAGGTATTAACCAAAATTGAACGAAATCTGACAATTAGAAATGGAGGTTTACTTCTCTCTATCTTCGGGTTTTTACAGCTGCTGCCGTCTTCCCGTGCCAAACCTCCAAAGCCTACGGTCTTGGGCATCTTCGATGCTTAGCCCTCTAGCTTGCATTACTGTCTTCATGTTTTCCTTCCATGTTAACCTTGGTCTTCCTCTTTTCTTCTTTCTGTTAGGATGCCATTCATATAGTTGCTTCGGCCATCGCTCATCTTCCATTCTTAAAACATGTCCTAACCACTTTAATTCCTTTTCCTCAATTCTTTCAATTATGCTTTCTTCTGCTTCCATTTTGTTTCTAATTTCCTTATTTGTGACACGTTCTAATTTAGACTTTCTGGCACTTCTTCGTAAATAATCCATTTCTAGAGCTATTAGTCTATTCTTGTAGTACTTATTGATTGTCCATACCTCACTTCCGTACATTGCAACAGATTCCACCAATGTTTTACCAATATATTTTTTTGTGTCTTTCCAAATATGCTTATCCCACCATATGGAATTTAATGATGATATTATTTTGCTACTCAATTCAATTCTATGTTTTATGTTCTCTTTGCCTATACCTTCGATGTTATCCATAATCATTCCCAAATATTTAGTTTGTTTCACTTGCTTTATTTGGATTCCATCTTCCAATACTAAGTTTTCTCTTTCATTGCTATTTATTGCCAGATATTCTGTTTTTTTGTAAATTTACTGTGAGACCCCATGATTCATATGTGCTTTTCAACCTTTTTATCATGAATTCCATATCAAAATTGTCTTGCGCTAAAACCAGTTGATCATCGGCAAATTGTAATGTCAGCAAAAAATCTATTGCCTATTGGGATCCCCATACCTTTGCAGCTTTGTTTCCATTTCGTTAATATAAATTCTACATAAATATTAAATAAAATTGGTGATAGACTGCACCCTTGTTTCAATCCCTTTGAGGTGTTTATAGGATTAGACATTATATTTCCCATTTTAACATAAGAGGAGTTATCTTTATAGGTTTGTTTAATAATTTCTATTAGGTTTCTGTCAATATTGTATTTCTCCAATACTTCCCATAATTTGTTCCTCGGAATTGAGTCATAAGCTTTCTCTAAATCTATCATTGTCAAATGGGTTTCTTCTCCAACTGCAGTCCCGTTTTTCAATTAACTGTTGTATTGCAAATATATTGTCAACACATGACCTTCCTGGTCTGAATCCATTTTGATCTTCTCCTAATTTGTCTTTAACATCTTTTTGTAACTTTGTTTTTAATAACTTCGTAAATATTCTATATAATGTGTTATTTATACTTAGTCCTCTGTAGTTTTTTGCGTCTCTTCTATCGCCCTTCTTGTATATTGGTACTATGTAGCTTATTTTCCATTCATCAGGAATCTTCTGTATTGCAATGCACTTATTATACAAGTCCCTCAATCTACCTATTAAATTTTTTGGGCCATATTTAATTAACTCATTTGGTATGGTTTACTTGAAATCCAAAATTAAAAACTACCTAAAAGACTGGACCGATTTTTATGAAATTCTTTGTGTGTGTCTGATTGGGTCCCTGGATGGTTTAGATTCACAATTGGATCCTATAAAACCTTTAGGTGTAGGAGTTCACGTGAAGTGAAAATTTAAAAATTGCTCTAGCGGTCACAATTTTCTGTGTTTCACAACGAAACTCAGCGTATACTATTAAAATAAACCGAGGTAGGTATTATCAAAAACTGAGCAAAATCAGATAACTAGAAGTGGAGATTTACTTGAAATCCGAAGTTAAAAACTGCCTAAACTACTGGACCGATTTTGATTTTTTTTTTTTGTGATTGAGTGGGTCCCTGGATGGTTTAGATTCCCAATTGGACCTGGTAGATGGCGCTCCGATTGGATTATAGGATTTTTTTTTGTGATTGAGTGGGTCCCTGTATGGTTTAGATTCCCAATTGGACCTGGTAGATGGCGCTCCGATTGGATTATAGGATTTTTTTATGTCAAATGTGTAGTCATCTGCATTACCGACATTCCGCGCGACTACAATGTAACGTCATAATGAGTTAATGACCCACAACAGATGACAGTGAGCAGTTTTCTTGCGATCTCATTAATCAGTGAATTTTACGGTAAAAAGTAGCATATTTTTATCGTCCGGACATGACACGAGAATTAAACGTTCGGGACAGGATATCGCCTGCCGGGTCTGCTAGTTTAGAATAGAAATGTACATGTATAGAGCAAGTTGTCTTAGGCGATGACATTTCAGACTTATTTTGGAGGTTCCGGAAGCGATCATGATTTTTCACAATCCTCAAGGCTAGTCCTCAGTTGTATTTCATTAATTGGACCAATTTCATTATATTCCATCCATAGTAATTCTGCCCGAAGGCAGGTCCTTCACTGCAATCATAGCATTTTCATGCTATGCTTGCAGCTTTACTAGGGAATTGTGTAGGTGTGGTAGCTTCCCGTTGCTTTCCACACCGGTGAAGGATGATGATGATGATGATGATGATAATGATAAGGATGATATGATTTCGGGGACCGTTTGGGCCTTAAAGTTTTCATGACATTTGTCTTACAGGTGAGGAAAAATCCCGATAAAAACCTCACCCAGAAAAACTGCCCCGACCGGGGATCGAACCCGGGCCCGCTGCGTGACAAGGCAGCACGCTACCTCGAGACCACAGCGGTGGACTTCATTATATTTGTAATTTAAAAATATCATTAAAATTAAATCAACAATTGTGCATAAAATGCACGATAAACATAATAGCAATACACTGCCTACTAGATGTAACAAACAATTCAGCCAAGACTCGATATGACCTTACGTTAAATATAAAAGCGTCTGAAATAAAATAACTTGTACATATTTGTTAATTTTGTAAGAACATTCTGTTTCGAGTTGCAATAATACCAATAAGGGTACGGCGCAAAAAGTGGACATTCGAATTTCGAGATAATTTTGGTTTTAAAATGAAGCTTAGGAATGTTGAAGATGAAAACATGAAAACAATTTGCGGACCACCCAGAAACAAAGCTGTAAAATAACAATTTATACAGCAATATTGCCTATATTACCTGAAGGAAGTGGTTGCCATTGTGGTCCTGACGTCAGATTCGATATTCAGATGTTAGTCCAGGGTGAAAACATGTTTTCTTCAATAGAGATGCGAAAATAGAATAAATATTTTATTCTAATAAAAGTGCTATATTTCCAAAATTAGGCCTACATAGCGAAGAGTTTGAAATTTAATAAAAATCACATCCTCACACAGAGTTTCTTAAGAAAAAACGGCTTAACTGAATCGATTGACGATAATAATCGATACGTCATCGTACGTATTTCTCGAAAATGAACAACGACAAATTAGCCCTTACGAAATATTCAATTAATAGATGCCACTTATTTATAACATAATCTTCGAAAATTGTAATATAATGTATAAGAATACATGTATAATAACCTAAAAGCTAACCCAACTTATTTAAATTACTCTAATCTGTGAAAGTAATAAATAGAATGGCATTTAGACAATATTAAATTACAGATATGTAAATAAATTATACTATATGTGTAAGAAACTATAAACTAACTTAACCTAATTATGTATAAGAAACTACTACTCTAACCTAGTTTCTTTAGCGATGGTCCGCAGATTCTCTTGTGTTTTCATCTTTGGTGATACTAAAGCTTCATTTTAATACCAGATCTATATCTAAAAGGGGACGTCTCGTACAGTAAACTAGTGAAATGTGTATTTTGTAGTGCTTGCAAAATGTTATTTTACTGCTTTGTTTCTCGATGGTCCGCAATTTTTTTTATGTTTATTTTTTTTTATTTTTTTTATTTTAAGATTTATTTAGCCTGGTGGAGTTAAGGCCATGTGGCCTTCTCTTCCACTCACCAGGACAAACATATATTACATCAGAATATAACAATCTTAATTAACTCTAATATTAAACACTAAGTAAAAATTTGATCAAAAGATAACATCTAATATACATATTACGATCTATAATACAACCAGTTAATGTTAGTTAAAATTAAGACTAAAACTAATAATAAAATGTATACAAGCAAGACATATTAAATTGTCCCTGTCTAGTGTATATAAAAAACAGGAAAATAATGAGATATAGAAAACTAATTTTACGATTATACAATATTTAAAACAAAACAAATAAAAATATTTGTTATTCTTAATATTATTTACATAAATAATTAAATATATTAATATTGCTAAAAGAATACTATCAGTGAGGTGTATAAGTTAGTTTGTTATTAAATAATTCTTTAGTTTGTTTTTGAAGGATGTTATAGTTTGACAGTCTTCTGACATAGGGTGGAAGGGAATTCCATGTTTTGGTAAGTGACACCGTAAAAGATAATGAATAATATACAGTGTGATGAGGCGGGATATAAAGGACAATGTGCTGATGGGATCGAGTGTCAAGATTATGTGTGTCGGATAGTCTGATGAAGCGGCGTGAAGAATAATTAGGCGATGATGTGTGAAGTATTTTATAGAGAAGGGATAGGGAATGGACAGTTCTACGATCTCTTAGACGAAACCACGATAATTGTTCCAGGGACGGTGTAACATGGTCAAATTTGCGAATACCACAAATAAAACGTGCGCAAGAATTATGAACACGTTGAAGTCTTTGAGTGGAAATAATATTTAAGTCTGTAAAAAGAGTGTCACAATAATCAAAATGGGGCATTGCAAAGTGTTTCTACTAACATTTTCCTAAGGGCGAATGGCAAACAATTTCGTACACGATTTAATGAATGTATTATTGAGAAGACTGTTTTGCATGTATGGTTTATTTGTGTATTCCAATTTAAGTTTTTGTCAATAAATACTCCTAGAATTTTTACTGTCTCACTATAAGGGATTTGAACTCCGTTTAGTGACACATGCGAAACTGTGTTTAGGTTCTAAGCTTCATTTTAAAATCAAAATTATCTCGAAATTCGGATGTTCACTTTTTGCGCAGTAACCTATCAATGATATTATAGTGTATTCACACACGGAAATCCCCAAAATGGTATTTATAACATAAAGTGACCCTCTGTAATATCACAGCTTTGAAAGAAGGTTATTATCGTATTATAATTCAGATCATTATATAATTGAACAGTATTTTACGTGATATCCCATACATTCAACACTGTGGCATCATGGTAATCGTTTATCTGCAAATACTGTCATAAATAAACTGCACTTCGAAATTATAACAACAAATGACGGTGTAATTCTGGAGCAGATTACAAGAATTACATCCGTTACTATGACGACTACATACGAAATGTATCAAACTTCAGATTACACTGGTCAACATGATTTTTGTCTCATGAGTACCAATAGTTGTAATTAATGCAGTTTTTTATTGTGTTTTAAAATATGTATTCGGAATTTCTCCATCGCCCAGTTTTTTTTTATTTCAATTTCAATTAATGGATTTAAATAATAATTTTTTTAATGAACATTTTTTCGTCAATTTGTCCATTGTAGATTTTTTATTTCAATTTCAATTAATGGATTTAAATAATTATTTTTTTAATAAACGTTTTTTCGTCCATTTGTCCATTGTAGTTTTTTTATTTCATTTTCACTAATGGATTTAAATAATTATTTTTTTAATAAACGTTTTTTCGTCCATTGTAGTTTTTTATTTCAATTTCAATTAATCGATTTAAATAATTATTTTTTAATTAACGTTTTTTCGTCCATTTGTCCATTGTAAAATAAAACGGGGAACACTTTCATCAGGAGATTTCAGCTATGAAAAAGAGATATCAAGGCAAATGGAATCCTAATATGCTGGCCGATTATTGTTGGACCATCAATAGGGATGCTCCACAGGCAAAATAAAGCAGAAAATCGTCACTACTTACTTTCTAGGTGAGTCCGAATGTTCGAAAATTGTGTAGTTACGAATGTAGAAAATATTAAAGTCTTTGAAATTATAAATTCCTGTCTCTCGGAAACCTTACGTGATGGAGAAAAACCGATATCATATTTGAATTCAGGAGAAAAAATACTATCAGAATCACATATTTTTCTTTCTGAGACAAAACAAAAAAGTTTATTTTTTGTTGCTCAGTGTTATGAGCCTCGTCATAAAATTAAAATAAAAGAAATCCCAAAGCGTACCATCATCATGAAATGTTAAACATTTAACACATACTTGAAGAAATGTAGGCTTATATGAATAATAATAATATGATTTATAGATTATTAAGTTTTAAAATACCGTTCATAATAATATCCGGGATTTTGATCAAGAAAATAAATTGACCGTTTTAATTAATTTCTCAATTTCATTGCACCTTGAAACTTCCGATAGGCATAAATTATTTTTTTTTAGAAATTAATTTAAATATAAATACAAACAATACCATACAATTACCTTACACTAAATTCATTAAGTGTCATCCTTACTTAGTAAAAAATTGGAATTTAATTGTACCTATTTCATTCATAACAATACTTCTAGCATTTTTTTTAAGAAATTCAATTACTACGAATAAAATTATAAATTGCAAAACACCATAATATTTCCGGTAAAATAGTTTTGTTTGACTTGAGCATCAAATAAAATTAATATGAACTTCGTCACATTCCATATGATCGACTGTTGATGTAATAATAATAATAATAATAAATAATAATAATAATAATAATAATAATAATAATAATAATAATAATATGTGCATTAGTGTTATGTGGTGCATGAGGATATAAGAGAAGAATTGAAAGTACAGCCTTTATTGGATAAGGTCACGAATTACAGACAGAAATGGATTGATCACATGGATGGAATGAGTAAGGAGAGATATCCATTGTTAGCAAGAAATTATCAAGCACGAGGAAGACGTGATGTTGGAAGACCTAGAAGACGTTGGGCTGATGCATTATGAAGTCGGAACGGGCAATTGCCTAATCCCTGGAGTGATTATGATGATGATGATGGTGCAGTGACCTGGACTCTACATAGACAGCAAGTAAAATAAAAAAAAATTAACAAGAGAGATGCATTTTTGGCAAAGAGCAGCAAGAAATGAGAAAATTCGGAACCAGAAAATTAGAGAAATAGTGAATGTTAAACATAATATTATAGGAGTAATAGAAGAACGAAGATTGAAATGATATGGGCATCTGAAGAGGATGAAGAGTAACAGAATCCCAAGAATGGTGCTGGATAGGAATGCTGAAGGCAGAGGGACGAGGGGAAACCCCGAGAACAATGGATGGATGAAGTGAAAAGAAACAGCAGAGATCTCTAAGAAGAAGATGCTGAGGATAGAAGTCTGTGGCGAAGCAAAATACATTTGGGCTGAAGGAGTATTACTATAATGTAGAAAAATATCCTTAATAAAAAAAGTATGTTAATTTTGTTCTCCTAGAATTAAAGCCGTAATGACGTCTCGTCAATCTCGGCTACCATAAATGTACAATACAGGTGTACAAATTATACCAGGGTTCAGAGCGTATTATACCACATAGAGAAACTACAAGTAGTCTATTATAAAATATATAAATATGTTATAAAGCCTGCTTTTTCTATATTAAACATTTTGCATTTAGAGTAACAATAATCTATACAGTATATTAATGACATCATCCAAAATTGGAAAAGTATTGTTAATGTAGGTATAAGAATGGACCGTTTTAAAATATTAACCGTTTTAATGTATGCTGACGATGTGGTTATTATTCAAGAAAATGAAAATAATTTGCAGTACTCTTTACATCAATTAAATCAGTTACGCCAAGAATATAATTTTAAAATATCAAAAGAAAAAACAAAAATAATGGCATTTTGGGGACACGAACATATAAGATCAAAAATCGTAATAGACAACAAACCTCTGGAACAAGTAACAAACTTTTATTATTTGGGTTGCAATTTTACTACAAACACAAAAACTGAAAGAGACATACATATGAAACTGTCGAAATTTCAAATGATATGCGGAACTATACATAAAACATTATAGAATAAAACAAGAAGAGATACTAGATTGAAGTTTTATAAAACATTGGCAGTTCCTGCATTACTTTATGGGAGCGAAACTTGGGTAATGACCAAAAAATTACAAAGTAGAATACAAAGCGCAGAAATGAACTTCCTTAGAAGAACAAAAGGCTGCACAAGATTGGATCGGATAAGGAATGAAGATATAAGAAGAGAGTTAAATGTATATCGATTGGATGAGAAAATCAGAGAATATAGAGAGAAACGGTTTACACGTGTAGAAAGAATGAATGTAACAAGATTACCAAGAGCAGCATTCAACTACAAGCCAAGAGGTTCAAGGAATGTAGGAAGGCCAGTGAAAAGATGGACAGAACAACTGTGAGGCGGAACAGGCAATTTGCCTAGCCCGTGAAGTGAAGAAGAAGAAGAAGAAGATAATGAACAGTAGATAATTTAGCTAACAGTATAGGAATTATTATTTAATACATGCACACTATGTAGAAACCTTGAGGTAATCTAAGTCAAAGTTAAGGCAAATATATATGTTTAATGATGCGTCCCTTGATTCCTTGTGATAGGGTATGGTATATAGGCTAACCTATATTGAACTTTTTTGAGAGTAGGCCGGCCCAGTGACCACGAGGACCTGATGATAAATTTACCTGGAGCTGGAAACGGTATAGCATCTGGTGTTGTCGTCCCGTTACCCTGACCCGTGCCGCCGTCACAGGAAGCTCCACTCCGCACAACACACACTTAACGACTGATGCGCTTTCTACGACCCGCGGCATGAACTGCAACTGGGTCAGTCCCCTCCACCCGTCAACAAACTCAAAATATTATCCACCACTCAACCCCATTTTCAAAATTGTATATACATCAAATTCCCGATTATTTGTACGTCTTATACGGACTTTCCATCCATAATCAATTGTAATGAAACATTACAAGATAAGAAAGAATGTTAAATACAATCTTTAATATCTCTGGTCAAGTCCTCCGCTGTGGTCTCGAGGTAGCGTCACGCAGCGGGCCCGGGTTCGATTCCCGGTCGGGACAGTTTTTCTGGGTGAGGTTTTTATCGGGGTTTTTCCTCACCTGTAAGACAAATGCCCTCCATGGTATCTTTACCTTGTCGTGGTGGAGTGGCTTGCGTGCTTAAATGATCCTGAGAGCTATGCCGGCGGTAGCATTGCTGCCGATAGGGTTACCCATGCCGGACTGGTCAAAGGTGATAAGCCAGACGAAAAAAGTACCTTGGTCGAAAGAGTGACGATCTTTCACCGTAAAAGTAGAACCGTCAAGAAATGCGGACATGGGTTCAACTGGGTTAAAATTTTACGGAGGTCAAATAGTCCCCCATTCGGTTCTCCGGGCGGGGACTACTTCAGGGAACCCATGCCAAAGAGAGCTTATGTCAGTGCGGCCATGAGCCTACGGGTTCGATAGTGCCAGTAAGTAAGTAAGTAAGTAAGTAAGACAAATGTCAGGAAAACTTGAAGGCCCAAACGGTCCCCGAAATCATTTGGCCATCGCAATCATCATCATTCATATTCATCTTAGGTTAAGCTTAGGATTAGGGACTCTCCTGACGCACCACTATCATCATCGTCGCCCATCATATCATCAGGGTAACGTAACCCCGCCTTCCAGGCGCCCCAACCTCAGAAGTGGGTTACAAGTACGCCATGCCAGGAGAGAACACCAGGAATGTGAAAGGCAACCTGGGGCATTTGCAGGAAAAAATATCTCTGGTCATTTTCGTCGAGTTTCAAAGATGAATATGGAAGATCATTAATGAAATTTCTTAATTCAGACCTATTGCTATTCTTCTAATCACAATTTCTTGTGATGTTTATGTTGCCAGCTATGAATTCAACCCGACACCTAGAAATTTACTAAATACAGGATAAAATTAAATTCCATGGCGCGAGAGGCCTAGAATGCCCCTGGCCTACCAGCCGGCTGCTGGCCTCACATCCACATGTGCAATCACAGAGGTTGACGACCATCTATCCAGTATAGTGATGACATGGTTGCCCCCCCCCAGGCTTTATAGCTGGTCTTGTCAACCTGGAGTCGCTACTTATTGTAGCTACCCAACTGCTTCACGATGCTGGGCGGGCACTGGTCTCATACTGACCGAAATTTCATGAAAAAATGTCTTCCCCCAAGGAGACTCGAACCAGCGCAAGTCCCATAGCTCTGCGCCAAGACGAATACAGGACGACCTATCTCGAATCTTTAGGGTTAAAATTATACAGACAGTAAACTGCGTATTTTGTTTGATATAGGGAACGAATGATTATACATTCGTTTTTTAAGGCACCACGAGATCGTGAACTTACGAGATACTAGGTTTTAAAGCAATATATCTGACCTGATTGCTAAACAAATAAGGTCTAATGGTTGCAAACTAGACTTTGAGGAATTAGTTTTGGGCACCACGAAGAAGAACTCATCAACTTTCTAATAAAATGCACAGTTCGAAAAATATTACGCCCTTATGCAGATTATTGAGAGAGCAGTAATTATTTTCCTACCAACTATTACATATACTTCTTCTTCTTCTTCCTTCCAAGTATTAGGCCAAAGCCTGTTACGATCCTATAGAAAATTTTCCCGCATGGGAAATTCTCGTATAAGACTTGAAAGCATAATAATAGTCCCTTCGATTGGTTGCTGGCCAAAGGAAGGCAAGACCAGTGATGGGCTACCATCTTATAGCCTCTGGTCAGGCTTTTCTGGAGAAGGAAAGAAAATAAAGGAAAGAAGAAATGGAAGAAAGGAAAGACTCCCTAGCCCTCGGATGCCTTAATAGCGTCGGGGTCGAAAAAACAAGAGTTAACCAAGAGAGGTTAGATAGTAAAGTTAAAAGAGTGCCAAACAATGGAAATGGGGCCAAATAATTCTGAATCCAGATGTTCTCGAAGATGTTGGTCTTAATGCAGTGTTGTCCGTAACTGAAGTGTTCTTTCTGTCAACATCATCGAGAACATCTCAACAAATGTAGCGAAGAAACATACCTGCTGATGATGGAATAGATATTCTGAAAGGCCTTCAGAAAAAGAAAGCATACATATATTTTTACTAATTGAGGACGACGGCACTGATCTAAGAAGGTACATATTTTAATTTTATGTTGTGTCTATCCACCTCAACGGTTTTAAACAATGAAATTGTATTAGTATAGATCTATTAGCCTATGCAGTTTATACTTAGGCCTATATCTGTATAGTTTTATACTGGTAGCAAATAGCTATGTCAGATCCAACTACTGTTTAGGTTTTGCTACCATCTGTGATTATTTGAACTGCGTATATATTTTATAGGCCTAACTATATTATCGTCCACCGCTGTGGTCTCGAGGTAGCGTGCTGCCGTGTCACGCAGTGGCCCCGGGTTCGATCCTCGGTCGGGACAGTTTTTCTCGGTGAGATTTTTATCGGGATTTTTCCTCACCTGTAAGACAAATGTCAGAAAACTTTAAGGCCCAAACGGTCTCCGAAACCATATGGCCATCATCATCATCCTTATCATTATAATCATCATCCTTCAGTGGTGTGGAAAGCAACGGGAAGCTACCACACCTACAATTCGCTAGTAAAGCTGCAAAGCATAGCACGAAAATGCTATGATTGCAGTGAAGACCTGCCCTCGGGCAGAATTGCTGTGGATGGATATTGGAATAATTTTCCAGAAATCCCAAACTTCGTTAATGTGTAGATGATTTTTTTTTATTTAGAATAGATTTATTTAGCCTGGTGGAGTTAAGGTCATGTGACCTTCTCTTCCACTCACCAGGACAAACATATGTTACATATAAATACAAAAAAATACAATAATAGTACATACTAAACAATTAATTATCTGTCAAATTGAATAATAATGAAAATAATGTCTGATAATACAATGAAATTAAATACAATTAAAATTAATTTAATGATAGAATGAATATAGAAAGGAATAACAGCTCGAATCTACTATACATAAAAAGAAAAGAAAAAAAAAGTATTGTATACAAAGAGAAGTGTAGGATGGATGTATATTTATGGGTTTACGCAGTGCAAAGTGTGCTGTATGAGGGATGATGATGAAACAAAAGGTGAATTCTGGTGCCAATATATGGCCTACTTCTTTCGAAAAGCACCAAGGAGGCCGACAGGCTTAACGTCCTCATTCGGCGGACGAATCGCTAAAAAAGCATATAACCCTCCGGGCCTGTTGTGGGATCACTTTACTTTACGCCGTAGCCGAGTGGTTAAGGCAGGAAGCCTTGGCGCAGAGCTACGGGACTTGCGCTGGTTCGAGTCTCTATGGGGGAAGAAATTTTGTCATGGTATTTCGGCCAGTACGCGACCGGTGCCCACCCAGCATCGTGAAGCATTTTGGTAGCTACAATAAGTAGCGGCTCCAGGTTGAGAAAACCAGCTATAACGGCTGGGGGACTCGACATGCTGACCACATGTCACCCCTACACTGGCTTATGATCATCTACCCTGTGATTAACACATGTGGATGTGAGACCAGCAGCCGGCTGATAGACTAAGGGTATTCTAGGCCTGTCGCGCCAGGAGAAAAAAAGAGTATACAGGATATGATTGGAAAACATTAGAGTTCATGATAGGGATGTATGAAGAGCTTACGTACGGGTTCGATAGTGCCAGTTAGTTATGAAATAAGTGTTTAAACTTATAAACTGATTCCTTACCTTGCCGCTAGGTGCAGGGCAGTGCAGCCGTCTCTGTCGGCATCTCGGATATTGCACGCAGTTTGCTGAACCAGCCACCTGATGGCGTTGAGTTCGCCGAGAACGGCAGCGTCGTGTAGGGGGGTGGCGCCAACACGCGTTCGTGGGGCCGTGTTTTCACACGCACCATGCAGAGTTAGTTGTTTGAGCACTGCGATGTGGCCTCCTCGTGCTGCATAATGCAAGCAGGTGGCCCCTCTCGAGTCTTTCATACGTAACAGTGCAGCAGAACCGTAGCGACGTTGTAAGGTCTGTACAAGATGGACGTCACCTCGACGACAGGCCCGCAGCACAACCGCCGCGTCGCACATGACGTCATTTCTTACCCAATTGATAGAAGAATTTGATAGATGCTCGATGGAATACAGTCCACATTCTAACTCTACACAATACCTCGTATTACCAAACTTTCACGTTGTTACAGATTTTCTGCAATTATCGTCATTACTGCATTACAGACTTCACACTTCATGTAATTCTGCCAAACTTTCCTCGTTCGTAAAACAATTCCTTTCATTCTTTGTGTTAGGTAATGAAGTAGGTCTGCATCGATCACCGTCTGCACTCATGGGCAGTTTTTTCCTCTGAACCGATGGAAACTCATCCTAAAAGTAAAAAATATATAAGTTATATACGTGACTCATTCCGGTATTTCAAACATACCTATGGAATTGATTGCACTTCTACTGGTCATAAAAAACAATTCAAATTAACAGATAATTTCATTAATTAAATAAAAATAAAACGCAGTTTTATTTGATTTTCATATTTATATATATATATATATATATATATATATATATATATATATAATATATGAAACCCTCCATGGTATCTTTACCTTGTTGTGGTGGAGTGGCTTGCGTGCTTAAATGATCCTGAGAGCTATACCGGCGGTAGCATTGCTGCCGATAGGGTTACCCATGCCATGACGATCTTTCACCGTAAAAATACAACCGTCAAGAAATGCGGACATGGGTTCAACTGGGGTAAAATGTTCCGAAGGTCAAATAGTCCCTCATTCGGTTCTCCGGGCGGGGACTACTTCAGGGAACCCATGCCAAAGTGTAAACCAAGAATGAGGTGGGAGAATAACATTAACTATGATTTGAGGGAAGTATATTATACAGGGAATGATTGGAAAACATTAGCTCGGGATAGGGATGTATGGTGAGCTTATGTCCGCGCGGCCATGAACCTACGGGTTCGATAGTGCTAATGAGTAAGTAAGTAAGTATACATAATTAATAAATATGGATTTTCACCAAGTAAACACCAACTCAATTGATTAGATAATTTCATATGTCCTGTAACAAACATCAAAACATTTAGGCCTACTTTAATTTATTACTACAAGATTCTTGATAATCAAACAATAATTCTACAGAAACAAAAAAGCCCTTTATGGTAAATACAGGCCAGCCGATAAAAACGATATTTTTGTAAATATACAAATCCTCTTGTAAGCCCATGTTTCCCTTTACAGAGATTTAGGCGCTCTCCCCCTACAGGGAAGAATTTGAACCGTACTAATTTAGTTACACTTGTTTTCGTATAAATGTCATTTGAGTGGTCCATAGTCAGCGTTCCGCCTCATACTGACATCTAGGAAACCAAGGTAGTACTACGACGGGAAAATTCGGTAAAATTTGCTTAGAGGCCTTTTCATTCAGGCTTAAGGGTTTTTTACGAGCCTGAAAATCTTCAGACTCGGGACCCATGGCTTAAAGTCCCTCCCGGAGGACTTGCTCCTTGGATTTTTCCATCCTAAAAAAAATCCATCGACCCCGGCCGGGTTTGAACCCGCGACCCTCGGGACCAGAGGCAATGAGCATATAGACCTACCTTTACAAAATAAGTTTCTTCCATAGAGTTCACAAAATTACCGCAATAACTATATCCGTGCGGCATCTTACAACACGTAACCTTAAGGTGAAGATATAATAGGGTAAATAATGTTAACACATGTGGATGTGAGGCCAGCAGCCGGCTTGTAGGCCAAGGGCCTTCTAGACTGTCGCGCTCGGAGAAAATGAATAATAATAATAATAATAATAATAATAATAATAATAATATAATAATAATAATAATAATAATAATGTTCTATGCTATATAGTAGACTGTTTAAACATAGTGTAATTTAGATATAAGGAAAAAATAAATTAATAAAATACTTTTAATTTTGTATATATTAATATTTAGGCCTAACAAGTAGAACAACATTCTAAACGTTAATCTATATTATAATTTTTCCTCCCTTAAAGTGTGAGTCCATAACTGGTAGAATAATAGTTTTATATATTTTCAGTTTACCAGTCTCATGGGCTAGTGGCCAGCGTTCCTGGCTACTGTTCATGATGTCCCGGGTTCGATTCCCAGTCAAACCATAGGAATTTTTCCTTAAAAAGAATTATTCCTGTGGTTTCCCATGGTCTGGAATTTAGGTTAAGAACTCTCCTGGCGCTTCATTATCATTTATCGCCCATCACACCGTCAGGGTAACGTAACTCCGCCTTCCAGGTGCCCCAACCTAAGAAATGGATTATAATTTTGCCAATGCCAGGGGAGAAAGCCAGAAATGTCATAAAAGACAACCTGGTGGCATTAGAAAAAAAATATATTTTGAGTTTAACATTTTTTTTAGAGAACTTGGGACGACAAGAGTCCCTGTAATGTTGAATGGCATACATTTTCAAAATTGAGTCTATGTTTAATTTCTTTGTGTACCTCATTCCTGTTTGCAACTATTGTTCCTAGGTATTTGAATTAGGCCACTTCTTCAAGATTCCCCCTCACTTATCATTAACTGTCCATTTCCATTATAGGGCCTGTAATGTAATTGTATGCGTGACCATTATATTTTGTTTTATTGATGTTTACTTCTAGTTTCAATTTCTTAGTATTACTCACTAGAGCACGCCGTAGCGTTGTGGTTAAGGCCCTGCGCTAAAAGCCAGAAGGTCGAGCGTTCTAGTCCCAGTGGGGTCAGGATTTTTAAACTGACCTAAACCTTCTGGCGGAACTATGGTCCTAGGGCCAACTCAGCCTCTAACGGAAATGAGTACCTGGGGGTAAAGGCGGCCGTCACGCAGGACTGACAACCCGGCTGACATCAAATGCCGATTGTTCAGAAAAACTTCCTACTGTCTCAAGGGCCTCCTGCGGCCTGTAGTGCGATCACTTTTACTTTATTTACAAATCACTAGAGTGTGCGTGGTGGTCGCTATTGTTTAACAATACATCATCAATAAACTAGCAGCTTCTGGCTTCTAGACGCCTTAATTAATTGTAATGCATATAATAATAAATTGGTAAGAGGCACTCGAAAGAGCATTAAGTTATAAGTTTATGATTTGTCTTTTATGAGTTCGTTCAGTGATCCTGTCCATATTCTGCATTGTTTGTAATGGTATCGCTCACACTTTTGGTCGCATATCTTGCATTCACACGAATCACTCGGTTGGTGGAATTTTGTATTTTTGCACATTTTGTGATGATATCCGTGTGTTGCTAAACCTATGATTCTGTGCCTTTGTGGTTGGTTACTTCCAGTCCACTCTCTGTTTACCATGGCATCTGAGGCGTAGAAATCTTCGTCGATCTCTTTTTCTCTCTGTTTCTTTTTTTCGATGACTTTCTTATATGGCTCCGTTGCTGGCAGTAGTATCCTTTGCCTCAGGTCCTCTAGGAAGAAGGTTTCTCTGGCTAGCATATAGGCCATTCTATTGGTGTGTATTTGCTTGCACCTAATGCCTTTTTGATGAATCTTGGTTTTACTTTTTCTAACCTCTCCAAATCGCTGGTCGATAGTTTTCTCCCATATCAGTTCTATCCCGTAGGTGACGATCGGGGTGATCACTGATGCGAATAATTTCATGGCTGTGACTAATTTTAACGATGTGATGTCTTTGATACTGCACATAGCTCTTATAGCTGCTGCTGCTGCTCTCTCCTGCACATGTGCGCTGAAAGACTTTGTTGTTGGCTGCAGTGTTATGCCTAAATATCTGAATTTGTTGACCATTCTTATCGGTTCTTCTCCTAGTTTTAGATTATCACTTGCCGCTGTTCTTCCTCCTTTCTTGAAAACCATTTGTACGGTCTTGTTGCTGTTTATCTTGAACTCATTTTCCATGTATGCGGACGACATGGCCATTGGGGCAGAAAACAAAGAAGAATTGCAAAAAGGCATAGATGGGATACAACGATGGGTAATGCATATAAATGTTCTGTATTACATATCTGCTAACCTCTGTCACTGATAGCTCCTCCCCCACATTTTCAATCCACCAACGACCACTGAAATATTGGACTGGAAATGAATTACAACGGTCTAATATAATTTGACAATGCTTTAATTTTTATTATCAGTTGCATCTGCACAAGTCATTTGAACCGAGCAAGTTAGCTCGTGCGATAATGTTCGAAATTCATATTCAGGGGATCCCGGGTTCAAATCAGGTATCAAATTGCCCTTTTTTCAGGTTCTTCATAGCCAACACAAATGCTGGGTTTGAATTTCATTATCAAGACGCATTTAATTAATAATCGATAATCGCTATTTCATAAAATTGTCATAATAAAATCTATTAATTTCTAAGAAAACATGACAAACGTAACAAAAGACGGCCTATTGGGAGCCCATATAATTATGATTATTTAAATAAATACATATTGTTCAAAAGCAAAATTAATAATATAATCCGTTCCACTTATTTTGGTTGACAGAATACATCTATAGTCCACTGTATATTGAAATAATTTTTCAGAAATCGCAATCTTCGCGCAGAATGTTTAAAACGAAAAAGCAGGAATTTGAAAAGCAACTTCTTAATCACGATTATATGAGGTATGTAGCTTATACGAATAACTAAATATTATAAATTACCAGCTTCATGGGCTAGTGGTTAGAACTTCTGACTAAAATTCTTGGGGTCCCGGGTTTGATTCCCGATCAGGCCACATTTTTTTTTAATGAAATTATTCCTATGACCTCTCTTTTTCTGGATTTAGATTAAGTTTAGGTTTAAGAACCCTCCTGGTGCTTCATTATCACTCATCTCCTACCATATCATCCGGTAACGTAACTCCGCCTTCCAGGCGCCCCGACTTAGGAAGTGAGTTACAATTCCGCCAGTGCCAGGAGAGAATGCCAGAAATTTCATAACGAAAACTGGGAGGCATTGATAAAAAAGTTATAAATTGCCTTTTAAATTTGAAATGCTTTTACCGTCCTGACGATGTTAATGCAATATTAGCATACGTAAAAAGTAGTATTTCAAATATTTTTTAATGCCCCAGGTTTGTCTTTTTGGACATTTCTGGTGTTCTCTCCTGGCATAGGAGTAATTGTAACTCACTTCTGAGGTTGGGGCGCCTGGAAGGCGGGGTTATGTAGCCCCGATGATATGATGGGTAATGATAGTGGTGCATCAGGAGAGTCCTTAATCTTAAGCTTAACCTAAGATGAATATGAATGGTGATGATTGCGATGGTCATATGATGTTCGGGGGCCGTTTGGGCCTTAACGTTTCCTGGCATTTGTCTTACAGGTGAGGAAAAACCCCGATAAAACCTCACCCAGGAAACTGTCTCGACTGGGGATCGAACCCGGGCCCACTGTGTGACAAGGCAACAAGCTACCTCGAGATCACAGCGGCGGACTCAAAAAATTATAGCCTGCAATATAATTATTTCATAAAGTTAAATGTTTGACATTAAAAAGTAAAATGTTTAGTCTTTTGATTTTTGAGTGTGAATCATGTTCAAGTTACAGATATTATTGAAAAAATGCGACTTTTTATATAAATTTATACGCTCACTTTGAACGATAAATTTATTTTCCTCTTAAAAAATTAGTAACACTGACTATTTAACTCATGCCCCAAATGGGACTCAATGGCCAATCACGTTTCAATGATTTCTGTTTTACAACCAATCAGAGTCGTGTTTCACGAAATATTTATCAGTGTTATAATTACCATATTAAAGAAAGCTCCTCCTTTTTAATATTCTGAACAGGTCTGACCATTATTTTGCAGTGACTGAGCCCATAAGAAATACGGCTACCAGATTGTATATATAGTGCATGAATGTCAACACATGCCGCATGCGGGAGTTAATATAAAAACATTTGTAGCAATTGATTATACCACCAAAAAAAGAAACCACTGTTTGCACTTTCTTAAATGTATTTTTTCCCAGGTAACAATCCAGAAAAATATAATTGTCATATTTACATCATACGACATCAGAAATGAATTAATATACAGTTTGATGTGTTTCATTTTTTCTCCACTAGAGAGCATTCTTACAATATTGCGTTCCTTTGGCAATAAATAGTATGATCTGGTTGCAGTGATAAACAAAAGAAGCAGATGAAGCGTACCTATCGCTTCTCATTTGTTTTCAAACATCGCCGTTTACATTAAATATATAAATATTTTAAAATAACTATAGTTAAATAATGATTTGTGAGTAAACAGCTTAATTTTATTCGTTAAATAGTCCTAACAAATGCCACTCTTGATTTCCAAATTCTCTAGATAAATTGAAAATCACTCGTGGCATTACTTATGATAAATATTTGCGGAAGAGAATCGTAATTTTAACATAAAATAATAATCATCATCATCATCAACAACAAGGATTAAGCCCAATGGCCTGTTCCGATCTCATTATAGATCGAATTGGTCCTTCCATCTCTTCAATGGTCTTCCCAACAATCTTCTCCCTTTTGGTTTATAATTATACATTCTTCTTGGCATGCGATGTTCATTCATTCGTAATACGTGCTGAAGGTAAGCATTTCGATAGTATTTTATTCTTTCACAGAGATTAAATATATTAAGTTCTGTTCTTATATCTTCGTTTTTCTTTTTATCGGTCCTTTGGTATCCTGCTATTGCTCTCAACATCTTCATTTCTGCAGCCTCTATTTGTTTACTATCTGCCTTTGTTAATGTCCAGGTTTCATGCCAATACTTTGTAAAATTTTAAAATAGTTTATTTTCTAGTTTTATTCAATCCATCCATAGTAATTCTGCCCGAAGGCAGGTCCTTCACTGCAATCACAGCATTCTCATGCTATGCTTGCAGCTTTACTAGGGAATTGTATGTGTGATAGCTTCCCACACCGGCGTAGGATGATGATAATAATGATGATGGTGGCCATATGATTTCGGGGACCGTTTGGGCCTTAAAGTTTTCCTGACATTTGTCTTACAGGTGAGGAAAAACCCCGATAAAAAACCTCACCCAGAAAATCTGCCCCGACCGGGGATCGAACCCGGGCCCGCTGCGTGACAAGGCAGCACGCTACGTCGAGACCACAGCGGTGGACAATAATAATAATAATAATGTATTTTATTTGTTTATTTAACCTGCTGATCAACAGCCCTAGGAATTTAGCGATCATCATAGAAGTGCATAAAATTCGATAAAGGTATTTAGTGTGTGTGTGTGTGTGTGTGTGTGAGAGAGAGAGAGAGAGAGAGAGAGAGAGAGAGAGAGAGAGAGAGAGAGAGAGAGAGAAAGTACTCTAGATACAACCAAAAACCCTTTACACCATAGAAATAAATATGTAAAAATGTCCAAGAATCTCAAAATAAAATTGAAATAAAAATAGAAAGAAAGGTTGAAATTTCAGGAAAGTCGCACTTTTTATTTCACTGCATTGAATGATTATGACCTTGCTGTCGTGATTCTGGATATAACGGTATCTGTGTGTTCAATAAAATACCGGTATTTAAAAATGTAACCGAATACAATAAACATCCAAAACAATCAGCGTTGTAAGCTCTGGAATTTTCGTTTTTCGTCCTAAAATTAATTAATTTAGTTACAAAAACTATGGAAATTGTGGAAAACCAGATGGAAAATGCCCAGTAGGCAGGCCAAGAACGAGATGTGAGGATATGATATACCACTATTTGAGGGAGGTAAATTATAAAAGGAAAGGTTGGTAAACATTATCTCAGGATAGAGATAATACGAGTAGAGAACATAATTATCTCCGCGCCGCCACCAATCTCCGCGTTTTATAGTAAATTTTATAATACATGTGAAGGCCATGATAATCCACTCGTGGCATCGTTGGGAACCTATGAAACAGCCAACAGCAAACACAAGCGTCCAAAATGGATCCTGGACAACACTTGACCGGTGAAAGCTGATAGGGCGGGCACGCACGCACGCACACACACACACACACACACACACACACAGACATACAGATACACATTACACAATTATTCAATTACAATTACAAAATTAGCATATAATGTACATTAATAAAATATATTAACACAACAAATTAAAAACTAATAACTAATCTTACTGCTACAGGTTCATCCCACCAGTTCCAGAGAAACTGACATCACCTGACAACTACAGATAGAACAGCAACAACTGAAGAACACAAAAAAATAAAATAAAAAATGCACGTTACCATAATTGTATGATTAATTGTAATAATCTGAAATGTACGCACATTATATTTAAATAAAGAGAAGCCTGGATGCCCTCCCAATATAGAGTCATCCGAAAGCCAAACTTGGCAAGATCCCGCGTGATCGACTATTCCGATTGAGGTTTTAAGCGGTTTCCCACAATCCAAAGAGCAAATGCTGGAATAGAACCCCAAAAGGCCCGCTTCCGACTTCACTCTGCTAATTAACTTCAAAATTGAATTCAAAATTTAAACCGGGGCTAATGTATTTTACAGGAACCCGGGGTTCTACCTATTAAGGAGGACCAAAATGGATCGCTCACCGCCAACACTTAAGTGATGGCCGCAGAGCTTTCCATCTATCTATTTATCTATCTATCTAGTAGTAAAGTGATCCCACAACAGGCCCGGAGGCCCTTGAAGTAGTAGGAGGTTAAGGCTCCCACATTTTCTAGACAATCGGCATTTTATGTCAGCCCTGCGTGACGGCCGCCTTTACCCCAGCACAAGCTTCTGGTACTCATTTCCGTTAGAGGCTGAGTCGACCCCAGGGCCATAGTTCCGCCAGAGGGTTTGGGACAGTTTAAAAATCCTGACCCCAACGGGACTTGAACCCTCGACCCTCCGGCTTGTAGCTCAGTGCCTTAACTACTACGCTACTATAGTGCCAGTGAGTAAGTAACTAACAAACTACTATATAATACTGTATGTGTCATATCCATTCAAATACCAATATAATAATAATAATAATAATAATAATAATTAGTATTATTTACAGATGGGGGCACGCCGTAGTGTAGTGGTTAAGGCACTGAGCTACAAGCCGGAGGGTCGAGGGTTCAAGTCCCGTTGGGGTCAGGATTTTTAAACTGACCCAAACCCTCTGGCGGCACCATGGCCCTGGGGTCGACTCAGCCTCTAACGTAAATGAGTACCAGACGCTTGTTCTGGGGGTAAAGGCGGCCATCACGGAGGGCTGACAACCCGGCTGACATAAAGTGCCGATTGTGTAGAAAAAGTGGGAGCCTTAACCTCCTACTACCCCAAGGGCCTCCGGGCCTGTTGTGGGATCACTTTACTTTACTATTATTTACAGATATTATAGGCATAGGCCTACTCTAGCTTACAGATTCCGAACATACATGATTACAGAAGTAAGATAGGCCTAGTTAATAACACTGAGCAACAAAAAATAAAGGTTTTTTTTTTTGTCTCAGAAAGAAACATATGTAATTCTGATAGTATTTTTTCTCCTGAATTCAAATATGATATCGGTTTTTCTCCATCACGCAAGGTTTCCGAGAGACAGCCATTTATAATTTCAAACACTTTAATATTTTCTACATTCGCAACTACACAATATTCGAGTGTTCGGACTCATCTAGAAAGTAAGAAATGTCGATTTTCTGCTATATTTCGCCTGTGGAGCATCCCTCTTGATGGCCCAAAAATAATCGGCCAGCATATTAGGATTCCATTTGCCTTGATATCTCTTTTCCATAGCTGAAATCTCCTGATGAAAGTGTTCCCCGTTTTATTTTACAATGGACAAATGGACGAAAAAACGTTCATTAAAAAATGATTATTTAAATCCATTAATTTAAATTGAAATAAAAAAACTACAATGGACAAATGGACGAAAAAAGTTTATTAAAAAAATAATTATTTAAACCCATTAATTTAAATTGAAATAAAAAACAGTGGGTGATGGAGAAATTCCGAATATATATTTGAAAACACGATAAAAAAAACTGCATTAAGTACAACTATTGGTAGTCATGAGACAAAAATCATGTTGACCGGTGTAGGCCTAATTCATTTATTGGGGAATCTTTAAAAGCTCAAGTAACTGATTTCTCAATTCAAATATGAATTGTAAAGGGCCGAAAAATCTTGCTCAGAGATCTCTTACTTTAGGTTCGAGTTTCTTTTACGTACCATAAATCTAAAACACAAGACTTTACTTCCCTTACGTAGGAAACCATGCTCAGGATTTTCACGTCCTTAAAAAATCCATCGACCCTGGCTTGATTCGAACCGGCGAACTTTGGAACTAGAAGGAACATAGAATCGCTAGCCCATAGTAACCGATTGTGATTAATTATTATTATTATTATTATTATTATTATCGTTATTATTATTTTGTCCACCGCTGTGGTCTCGAGGTAGCGTGCTGCCTTGTCACGTAGCGGGCCCGGGTTCGATCCCCGGTCGGGGCAGTTTTTCTGGGTGAGGTTTTTATCGGGGTTTTTCCTCACCTGTAAGAAAATGTCAGGAAAATTTTAAGGCCCAAATGGTCCCCGAAATCATATGGCTATCATCATCATCCTTATCATTATCATCATCCTTCATCGGTGTGGACAACGGGAAGCTACCACACCTACAATTCCCTAGTAAAGCTGCAAGCATAGCTTGAAAATGCTATGATTGCAGTGAAGGACCTGCCTTCGGGAAGAATTACTATGGATGGATTATTATATTATTTCAAGGTAAGCCTACAGATAAATACTGTATATTACAGCGCTTGGGAGATAGCATAGCAAGTTAACCCTTAAATTGACAAAACACAAATTTCTTCTGTTAGTTATTTGAATGTGGCGGACCGCAGCGAAAACGGAATTAAGTATATTACATAATTGGACACATATTTAAGTGGTTTCTTTTTGTTATTTTTCTTCTGATTTATTCAAAATATCAAATTAATTGAACCAACTGATGTATCCAAAAGGATACATTACGAATTTAAGGGTTAAAACAAATAAAAGGTGCAGAAATGTGTCAATGTAATGCTCCGAAATTTTATTTTAATCTGAAAGTAGATTATTGGAAGTTTATATATTATTTAACGATGATTTTCAAGTATTCGAGGGTTTAGGGTCGCAATTCAAATCTGAACATGAAAGGGCCGACAAATTTAGCTCAGACGCTTTTATTTATTTATTTTTCAGATTGGAGGTTCTTTTACGTTCCTTAAATCTGGGACACGGGCCCACGGTTTTTTTCCCCTTCCGAAGAAAGCTATATTCAAGAGTTTCACTCTCTTAAAGACCCATCGACTCCGGCCTGGTTTTAAGCCGCGACACCAGTAGCGAGTAGGCCTATGGTAACCACAGCAAATTTGTTTAAATGGCGTTGAACATAACAGAAATACAACTTCTAATAATTTAGAGCTGATTTAGAGCGAGTGAACTGGTAGGCCAAGGTCATCGCACCATGTTTAGATATGACTCCCATGTTAACGCATTGTTAGTTGGAAGGACTTGGTATGGAATCTCGTTCCTCGTCAACCTGATATAAGGACGCGTATTTCTTCTACATCTCCTCCCCTTACCCTCTCATGTCATTTCCATTTATTTGGACTAGCAGTTCTCAAAGTTTTTATTTATTTACTGAATAAAGCTACGAGTATAAAAGTTTTATATGATTTTCATAATTATTTATTTTATTTAATATTCGTAATAGCTGTTTCAATACATTGTATCTTCTTCAGACTTTTTTTTTTTTTTTTTTTTGCGGAGCTCTTTATGTGTAAGAATTTCCCACAGTACTGAAGTCAGATCACACTATATTATTATTATTTAATATTCGAAATGTATAAACCTTTTTCACTTAAGATAGGTTAAGATTGCACTGGGCAACAAAAAATAAACTTTTTTTCTCAGAAAAAAAAATGTGATTCTGATAGTATTTTTTCTCCTGAATTCAAATATGATATCGGTTTTACTCCATCACGCAAGGTTTCCGAGAGACAGGAATTTATAATTTCAAACACTTTAATGTTTTCTACATTCGTAACTACACAATATTCGAACATTCGGACTCACTAGAAAGTAAGAAATGACGATTTTCTGCTGTATTTCGCCTGTGGAGCATCTCTCTTGATGGTCCAACAATAATCGGCCAGCATATTAGGATTCCATTTGCCTTCATATCTCTTTTCCATAGCTGAAACCATTTGAGTTAGCTCATTTGGTTTAATTTTACAATGGACAAATGGACGAAAAAACGTTTATTAAAAAAATAATTATTTAAATTCATTAATTGAAATTGAAATAAAAAAACTGTGGGTGATGGAGAAATTCCGAATACATATTTGAAAACACGATAAAAACTGCATTAATAGAACTATTGGTACTCATGAGACAATAATCATGTTTACCAGTGTTATAGTTTGTTACAAAGTTGTGAGTCATTATATAATTTTATCTAAAATTATAAAAACTAATATTTTATACATGTCCAGTTCTTAATTGTCCTATAAATCAGTATACAGTATAAGAGAAGTATGGAAGCTAAAGATTTGAGGGAAGAAGATGCTTTAGACAGGAACCTCTGTCGACAAATCACTTTGAGTTCAAAGGGAAACACTGTATTGTGGAATATTGCTAGGCAAAAAAAAAAAATCATAAAAACATTAAAAAGTCTGCATTTCTTTTCTGTCATAAGCACTTCTTAAACATGCTGTGTTATTTATTAGAAGACATGAGAATTTAGAATCTTTCGTTACAGAACAAAAGACAATCAAAGGTAATATATTCAACGCTTTGATTACTAATGCCACAACTACAATTTGCATTTTCTCTGATGTTAAATTTCTGGAGGTATTGGCCAAATTTACTCTCCCCAGTGAGGAAATGTGTTAGTATAAAATTTGGAACAACGTGTTTACAAATTTGTCGTAAATACTATAGACCTAGTTTACATTGCCAGTAAACATACATTGTTAATTAAAAAACAAATGGCATTTAATGTAGGCGCCCCTAATCGGTGAAATACACAGTTTGAGAACCTTTGCGGGGATTTGTTCCTTTTGATCTATGACCATTGCTCCAGTCCACATGACTAAGAACTTGGCCAAGTGACGTCCAAGTAGCGTGGCCGTTGTCTTCACGTCAACGATACCCTCTTTTCTACTGGGAGAACCCATTAACAAAACAGAGAGCTGTTATAATGACAAGCTCCAAGGCGAGAAACTTATTTGCGTGGGACAAAGTAACTAAAATATCTTACCGTGTGGACACACTTGAACTACCCATATTTATCTCAGTCACTTCCTCCAATCCAAACCCTCTTTCATTCTCTTGCCATTACTTATGATCAAATTACGTGTAAACTGATTCAAATTTATCCAAATAATACTGTTAACTTTTTGCAATTTCATCTTGCAGCCGTTTTTAATAATTTTCATTACGTACCGTATTCAAAAATTTATCATAAGTAATGCCACGAGCGATTTCCAAATTCGATAAATTCACGACTCAAAGTGAGGAGTGAATTTATCTAGAGAATTTGGAAATCGAGAGGGGCATTTGTTAGGACTATTTAACGAATAAAATTAAGCTCTTTAATAAAAATAATTATTTGAATACAGTTACTGGTGTTTAAAAATATTTATATAGTTAATGTAAACGGCGATGTTTGGAAACAAATTAGAAATGTGAGGTTATGTATATTCACTGCAACTCGATCACATTATTTATTACCAAATAGGATCGTAATATTGTAAGAATACACTCTAGTGGAGAAATAATTAAACACATCAAACTATTATAATCAATATTATAAGTTAATCATTTATATTTTGAATAAACAACTCAGTAAAATCACTGAATCTATTCATTATTTGCTATATTCAATGCATTTGTTGGAGAAAAATAATGGTCTAACGTGTTGAGAATATTAAAAAAGGAGGAGCTTTCTTTATCACAAAAGCAGGAGCTGATAAAGAGAAATCGATAAAGAGCGAGGTGAAACACGACTGTCATTGATGTAAAACAGAATTCATTGAAACGTGACTGGTCATCGACTACCATTTGCGACATGAGTTAAATAGTCATAAGTAAAGCCACGAGCGATTTCTAATGGATTTGGAAATCAAGAATGGCATTTGTTTGGGCTACTTAAAGAATAAAATTAATCTGTTTACTCACAAATCATTATTTAAATAGTTATTTTAAAATATTTATATACTTAATATAAACGGCGATGTTTGAAAACAAATGAGAAATGTGTGGTTATGTTTTATTTGTTCATCCACAGCAACTAGATCATATTAGGCCTATTTATTGCCAAATAAGATCGCAATATTGCAAGAATGCACCCTAGTGGGGGGGAAAAATCATCAAACTGTATATTATAACCAATATTATAGGCTTTTGTTATTTTTTTAGGAAACAACTCAGTTAAATCATTATTTAAAAACACTATTATCAATAATGTGCAGTTCGAAGGAATCTGTTCATTATTTGCTATATTCAACGTATTTGTTGGAGAGTCAGTCACTGCAAAATAATGCTCTGACCTGTTCAGAATATTAAAAAGGAGGAGCTTTCTTTATTTTGGTAAACAGAAATCGATAAAGAGCGAGATGTAAAACAAAATTCATTGAAATTCACTGGGGCATGAGTTAAATAGTCCACTTAATTTATTATACCGTACTTCCTATCAAGGGCTGTAATAAGTGTTTATAAATTCTTTGACCCCTACAGAATTTAAGAATATACATTTAAAACTACATTTGTGTATTCTATCAGTCAAGACACTTAAAACACACTTTCGATTTAATTAAAATTGCAAATTGTTCATCTGAGCAGTTTTTAACGACAGTACATGTTTAAATATTTCGCTAAATTTACTTTGTATAGTAACTTACCCACATATATTTTTCGCCATTGAAACAATTTAAAATCTACTTCATAAAATACAATATTTCTATCATCCCTTTTCTGACAAAATGCACACAATCTTCACTGAAAATTGAAGGTGTCACTTAAAATATGTTACCGACGTCTATGTAATCGCTGAAGACGATTCGATAATATGAAGCTCGCACAACATGATAAACTTTTAAAATTAAAATAAACAACGTACTTTATTAACACCTTTCTCATTAGTGTTCCAATGAATGCAAAGGACGGACGGCGGCAGTGAAAGCGCAATTTTATGTAACGCATTTCCTTCCGCCCTTGCGCCATTAACTTGCCTCATCACGACAACCTGACATCAACTTCATTTTAAATTACTTTTTCATAATGGACCCACGTTAGTTCGTTCGTTATAAATTTTCCCGACAGAAGGGCACCGTATCTAGATTTTTCTTTGCGGTAAGATACATTTCAGTATCTGTAACACTAAAATCTTTAATTTGAAATCTACACTAACTATAAAATTGTAATGTGGTTCCATACGTTCTGTCGCTATCGTTTAAGAAACAAACAGTTCATTGTTTAGTTGTTTTATTTCAATACAGCCACAAATTATAAAGTGTTTCGAATTTACTGAAAATGTAGCAGCATTTTCTTGAAGCCTGCAGTTTCTAAATATTCAAGGATTTAGTTTGAATACATATATGGAAAGCAACGGGAAGCTACCACACCTACAATTCCCTAGTAAAGCTGCAAGCATAGCATGAAAATGCTATGATTACAGTGAAGGACCTGCCTTCGGGCAGAATTACTATGGATATATATATATAAATTGTATGTACTGGGAATCTGAGTGGCAAAGATAGTATCGCACTAACGTATAGAGTTAGAGGTCTTGCGTTCAAATTCCGGTTCAGGCAACAATTTTTCTTTTAATGTAATTTATATGTTATATTGCAGATTTTCGCGGATATAAGTATGAATAAGAAAGTTTTCTTGGGTTTTCCGCGTCTTGGATTCAAGTTCGGCCTCTGGCCACTGATTCGGACGTTTTGGCATGATCCCACATGCCATTATCTTTCCTTGAATCCAAGACGTGGGAAACCCAAGAAAACTTTCTTATTCATATATATGCTGTGGTCTCGAGGTAGCGTGCTGCCTTGTCACGCAGCGGGCCCGGGTTCGATCCCCGGTCGTGACAGTTTTTCTGGGTGAGGTTTCTATCGGGGTTTTTCCTCACCTGTAAGACAAATGTCAGGAAAACTTTAAGGCCCAAAAGGTCCCCGAAACCATATGGCCATCATCATCATCCTTCACGGTGTGGAAAGCAACGGGAAGCTACCACACCTACAATTCCCTAGTAAAGCTGCAAGCATAGCATAAAAATGCTATGATTACAGTGAAGGACCTGCCTTCGGGCAGAATTACTATGGATATATATATATAATTGTTTGTACTGGGAATCTGAGTGGCAAAGATAGTATTGCACTAACGTATAGAGTTAGAGGTCTTGCGTTCAAATTCCGGTTCAGGCAACAATTTTTCTTTTAATGTAATTTATATGTTATATTGCAGATTTTCGCGGATATAAGTATGAATAAGAAAGTTTTCTTGGGTTTTCCGCGTCTTGGATTCAAGTTCGGCCTCTGGCCACTGATTCGGACGTTTTGGCATGATCCCACATGCCATTATCATTCCTTGAATCCAAGATGTGGGAAACCCAAGAAAATTTTCTTATTCATATAGCCTATATATATATATAGGCCTATGCTGTGGTCTCGAGGTAGCGTGCTGCCTTGTCACGCAGCGGGCCCGGGTTCGATCCCCGGTCGTGACAGTTTTTCTGGGTGAGGTTTCTATCGGGGTTTTTCCTCACCTGTAAGACAAATGTCTGGAAAACTTTAAGGCCCAAAAGGTCCCCGAAACCATATGGCCATCATCATCATCCTTCACGGTGTGGAAAGCAACGGGAAGCTACCACACCTACAATTCCCTAGTAAAGCTGCAAGCATAGCATAAAAATGCTATGATTACAGTGAAGGACCTGCCTTCGGGCAGAATTACTATGTATATATATATATATAATTCTTTGTACTGGGAATCTGAGTGGCAAAGATAGTATTGCACTAACGTATAGAGTTAGAGGTCTTGCGTTCAAATTCCGGTTCAGGCAACAATTTTTCTTTTAATGTAATTTATATGTTATATTGCAGATTTTCGCGGATATAAGTATGAATAAGAAAGTTGTCTTGGGTTTTCCGCGTCTTGGATTCAAGTTCGGCCTCTGGCCACTGATTCGGACGTTTTGGCATGATCCCACATGCCATTATCATTCCTTGAATCCAAGACGCGGAAAACCCAAGAAAACTTTCTTATTCATATAGCCTATATATATATATATATATATATATATATATATATGCTGTGGTCTCGAGGTAGCGTGCTGCCTTGTCACGCAGCGGGCCCGGGTTCGATCCCCGGTCGGGACAGTTTTTCTGGGTGAGGTTTTTCCTCACCTGTAAGACAAATGTCAGGAAAACTTTAAGGCCCAAATGGTCCCCGAAATCATATGGTCATCATCATCATCATCCTTCACGGTGTGGAAAGCAATGGGAAGCTACCACACCTACAATTCCCTAGTAAAGCTGCAAGCATAGCATGAAAATGCTATGATTCAGTGAAGGACCTGCCTTCGGGCAGAATTGCTATGGATGGTATATATATATATATAATATATATATAGGGTGTTACATAATTCGATCAACAAACTTTGAGGTACTGTTGAGGGGTGTTATACAAACAATTTGAGAATAAGGAATATTTTGAATAATTTATATTAATTGTCGCTGTCAGGCTTAGGCAAGGGCTTAAAGAACTTAAGTCATTGTTTTCCTGTTTTGCCGCTTTTAAAGGGTATTTAAATTCAGATTGATATTCAGCGATAGAATTCCTTATTTTGTCTTCAGATTTCTTGATGAATTGTACAGTTGATTCATTAACATTGAAACAGCGTGATACAGACGCAAATGACTCGCCAACGCATAAACGGTCAAGCATTTCTATTTTTACTTTATGCGGCAACATTACTTCTTTCAGCTTCGAAACTAATTTTCTTTTCTTTTATTCGCCACTATAAATTGGAAACAAAGCAGAAGAGACGTGTTATTCAATAAAAATTATTTCAACGAATGACAAGTTGAAACAATAAAACATCGATCGTTGCGAGGGCAGCATTTATCAAAGTACATAACGACTCGTGAAATACGGCGACGGTGGTTTTTAACAACGAATTTTAGGTTTAGTGACAATAAGGTTTGTTTTACTTTGGTATTAATTTGTCCATTTGGTTTGAATCGCTCTTTGTAAAAGCTGCCTTGGCACGTGCCTGCAGAAAAAAGTTATCGATGCGTTAATAAAGGACACTAATCCTTCTAATATACCGACTGGATCCGCAAATAAAGGGATTTTTAGCCGCGAATACAGGAACTGTGTCGCAAATTTTTTAACCCGCGAATAAGGAGAGTTTTACTGTATAGTTAAATTGATGGTAATAATAGATACTAGTAAAATTCATAGCAAGTTTCCGTTGAGGTATTAAGCCACAATAATAGAATATTTTCTTCCTTCCAAGTATTAGGCCAAGGCCTGTTACGATCCTATAGAAAATTTTCCCTCCAGCGTTTTGATCCTTCCGGGAAATTCTCGTATAAGACTTGAAAGCATAATAATAGTCCCTTCGATTGGTTGCTGGCCAAGGGAAGGCAAGACCAGTGATGGGGCTGCCATCTTATAGCCTCTGGTCAGGCTTTTCTGGAGAAGAAAAGAAAATAAAGGAAAGAAGAAATGGAAGAAAGGAAAGACTCCCTAGCCCTCGGATGCCCTAATAGCGTCGGAGTCGAAAAAAACAAGAGTTAACCAAGAGAGGTTAGATAGTAAAGTTAAAAGAGTGCAAAACACAAGTAAGTGGAAGAAATGTTTTGCTCAGCTTGGGCACCTTGTGGTCGCCATCCACATATCCCCTAGATGAGGACCCCTGAGGGACAATAATAGAATATACGAATAAAAACTATAAAGTTGTCACCTTATATAGGTCCGTCTCTTCAACTTAAGATGTTTTAACACTCTGTAGGCCTTTCGGGACTAGTACCATCATCAGACGTACCTACAAGGTGACTATTTTATAGCTTTTATTCATATATTCTATTATTGTGGTAGTAATAAATGCAATATCCCATTCAAAATTATGATTATTCAAGAGTTCTTTGATGTTTTGACCTCCTTGTGTGAGATCACTCTCAAGACTCTTTTATTTATCAACTGTAAAGGAAACTGATGCATCATTATAGTTGATAAATAAAACTGAGTCTTGAGAATGATCTCACACAAGATCAAAATGTCAACAAACTCTTGAATAAACATAATTTTGACTGGGATAACGAATTTATCATCATCAATTTAACTACATCAATTACCCAGGGAACAACATAGAGAAATACTTAATAATTAAAAATATGGTCAGTAATTTGTGAATAAAAAATCAAAATAATGCGATAATTATTTTTTTTTAAAATATGCGTTCCATCCATCCATAGTAATTCTGCCCGAAGGCAGGCCCTTCACTGCAATCATAGCATTTTCATGCTATGCTTGCAAGCTTTACTAGGGAATTGTAGGTGTGGTAGCTTCCCGTTGCTTACCACACCGGTGAAGGATGATGATGATCATGATAATGATGATGATGATGATGGCCATATGATTTCGGGGACCGTTTGGGCCTTAAAATTTTCCTGACATAAAAACTGTCCTGACTGGGGATCGAACCCGGGCCCGCTACGTGACAAGTAATTATCGGACATCCAAGGCTATTACACCTCATAAACAATGGCAATATGCCGGCTGTCATATTAGATAATGAACAAATTCCTTATACCGACGTCGTTAAAAACTTGGGATTTTACTTAGATTCTAATTTAAAATGGCATGAGCAAGTAAAACAAACATCTAAAAGGATCTTCTCCATAATGCATTCCCTAAAGCGACTTAAACATTTTCTTCCTACAACTCTTAAAAGAATTTTAATCCAACTTTAGCGATGCCGCATTTTGACTACTGTGACGTTCTACTAACTGACATAAGTGACGGATTGTCGGACAAACTGCAGCGTGTCCATAATATGTGTATCAGATTCATATTTAATGTTCGAAAATACGATCACATTTCTCCATTATTCCACGAATTGTCATGGCTACATCTAAAAGAGAGAAGAAAATCGCACTGTCTAATTCTCCTATTTAAGATCCTACATACCTCGATTCCCAATTATTTATCATCCCGTTTCCAGTATCTATCCTCAAACCATAACTTAAACACAAGATCACAACATAGTCTCTTACTTAATATACCGCAACATAGGACATCACATCACTCCATGTCATATACCATCTTCACTTCTCGCAACTGGAATTCCCTACCACAAGAAATAAGGGGCTGCCGGACATTGGCATCTTTTAAAAGAAATCTAAATTTATATTTGCTCTAAACTCGACTTCATTATTATCCAGTGTAATATATATATATTAATTGGTGTTTCCCGTATAATGTATCATATTTATATTATTATTATTATTATTATTATTATCGTATCATTATTGTTATTACCCTATAAAATGTTGTTTGTACATGACATTTACATTGCTACATTTATTGTATCTTTAACTGTTTATATAATTAGTATAGTGTATATCTATATTTGTCGAATATTTATTTGTATTTGTGCTGGTTGAGTGGAAGAGAGGGCCTTAACTCTGCCAGAATAAATAAAGTATTATTATTATATTAAAAGGCAGCACGCTACCTCGAGATCACAGCGATGGAACAATATATGCATTATGAGGAACAAAAAAAAAATGGAAAAAATCTTGGAGCAAGTTTGCTAAGTAAGTCAAACCTTTCTTCATACACATGTGGGCAAACCATTTTCCACAGATGTCAGTGGCTAGTATAAAACATTTTAGTTAAATGCAGCTGTATGTGTGCATTTCCCAGCTTGTCGAACGACTCTCTGGAGCCTTCCAACATTTTTTTGTGTGGGTTGCAAAGGATAGTGAAGTGCATTCCATAACCTCTCCTATCCAAATCTCAATCTCAACCTGCTTTTACAAATGAGGCTATGAGGACCGAGCAATGGCGGTATAACCACACCATCAGAAATAGACGAAATGCTATTTCAACATTTATGCTGGCATGCCACGGCGTAGAAACGGTCCACAAATGGTGCTTGTGAGAATGGTCGGTGGATCCAAAATACATATATATATCCTCCCGGCAAGGTCCGATGGACCCATTAACCAATGGCATGTGTGGCCCTCCAGTCATACTGGGGGTTTATGTGAGTGGGTGATGTAACCACCATCTATCTATATATCTTCGGGTTTTTACAGCTGCTGCCGTCTTCCCGTGCCAAACCTCCAAAGCCTACGGTCTTGGGCATCTTCGATGCTTAGCCCTCTAGCTTACATTACTGTCTTCATGTTTTTCTTCAAAAAAATTGGTGCCCACTTAAAAATGGTTACATTTATGCTGAACTAATGGCAAATCCTTCAGACACTAATGGCTTCGTTGCCACGGCCCAGCATTTGAAAACAACATTTTTTTTGTGTTAAGATATACAAGAGTATATTAAAATTGTCTCGAGGTTGCGTGCTGCCTTGTCATGCAGCGGGCCCGGGTTCGATCCCTGGTCGGGGCAGTTTTTCTGGGTGAGGTTTTTATCGGGGTTTTTCCTCACCTGTAAGACAAATGTCAGGAAAACTTTAAGGCTCAAACGGTCCCCGAAATCATATGACCATCATCCTTATCATTATCATCATCACCATCATCCTTCACCGGTGTGGAAAGCAACGGGAAGCTACCACACCTACACAATTCCCTAGTAAAGCTGCAAGCATAGCATGAAGATGCTATGATTGCAGTGAAGGACCTGCCTTCGGGCAGAATTACTATGGATGGATATTAAAATTATAGAAAAGTTTACTTGTCCTGCGCTGTAACCGAGTGGTTAAGGCAAGATGGATTGGCGCAGAGCTACAGGATTTGCTTTGGTTCAAGTCTCCAAAGAGGAACAAATTTCCTAATGAAATTTTGACCAGTATAGGAACAAATGCCCATCCAGCATTGTGAGGAAATTGGGTAGCTACAATAAGTAATGGCTCTAGGTTGATAAAACCAGTTATAATGGCTGGGAGACCCGACATGCTGACCACATAACCCCTGTACTGACTGGATGATAGTCTACCTCTGTGATTAACACATGTGGATATGAGGCCAGCAGCCAGTTGGTAGGCCATGGGCCTGTCACACCATGGAGTTTTAAAATTTTACTTTTATGAATTTTAAGATTGTATTTTAATCTTTTGAGATTAAAGGAATTACCTCAGATACAGCCCCTCCATGGTATCTTTACCTTGTCGTGGTAGAGTGGCTTGCGTGCTTAAATGATCCTGAGAACTATGCCGGCGGTAGCATTGCTGCCAATAGGGTTACCCATGCCAGACTGGTCGAAGGTGATAAGCCAGACGAAAAAAGTACCTTGGTCAAAAAGAGTGACAATCTTTCACAGTAAAAAGCAACCGTCAAGAAGTGTGGACATGGGTTCAACTGGGGTAAAATTTTCTGGAGGTCAAATAGTCCCCCATTCGGTTCTCCGGGCGGGGACTACTTCAGGGAACCCATGCCAAAGGCTCAAACTTCAGATACAGCATGGCCTGGTTCAATATCTGGCAGTACAAGTTTTCTGGGCGAGTTGTTTCCCAACTCGTAAGATAAACGGCACAGACTGTTGGTAGTTAATCTTTTCTCTCTGCATTTCCAGTGCAGACTTGTCAGCATATTGTGCACTGTGGTTTAGTGTTCGGACAATGAAGGATATTTTGATTATTCATGTTGTCCAATTCATAAGAATTAAATGAATTGTGATTAATTCTTATGAATT
The DNA here is from genome assembly GCA_030220185.1 of Diploptera punctata. Lineage (NCBI taxonomy): Eukaryota > Metazoa > Arthropoda > Insecta > Blattodea > Blaberidae > Diploptera > Diploptera punctata. The sequence continues at coordinate 1,415,504 of JASPKZ010007286.1, read as the reverse complement.
GAACCTCATAATGTTAAAAATTCCCAAATTTGATACATAAATTCATGTTGTCATTTAGCTCACCTATTTGCCTTGTTTTGTACAAATGTTGTTGTTTTCTAATGGCGACATTTGACGCTTAAGTCATTTTCTCTCTGGCTTCCCAGTACAAGCGAACAATGTCCTTAGAGTGTTGTGCAGTTGGATTTAAGGCTGGACAGACTAGAAGGTGGTGTTTGTCCATGATCAGGTCTGGGTCTTTGCATATGGCACATCTGTCGGATTGGAAAACGTTTATTCTGTGGAGATGGTGAGCCAGGCAGTCGTGTCCTGACATCAGTCTGAATTTTTGCTACTGCTTCCTTGCGGCCTTTATATTTTATTTCTGTGTATAGCTCATCAATTTTTTCCCATGATTTCCCTCTGGCTGTTGCAATGTTTTCTTTCATGTTTTCCATTTGGAATGCTTTCTTAATTTCTTCGATCTTTCTGTGGAGGTTCGAATTCGGGTGGGTTGTTATCTGTATTTTGGTACCCTTTTTGGCAAGTCCATCAGCTATTTCATTGCCAACTATTCCGATGTGTGAGGGTATCCACTGGAAGGCTATTAATTTATTTTGGTTGTTGAGGTATTTCAGAAATTTACAGCATTCCAAGATGGTTTCATTTACTGGTGTTTGGTTGGAGGTTATTGCTTGTATAGCGGCCTTAGAGTCTGCCAGAATAACAGCTTTTGTAAACATTTTTGTTTGGAATAGGAGGTTCTGGAGACTACTTCTATGGCTTTTACTTCACCATCGAAGGATGTATTGTTTGTGCCTACTGCAACATTATTGACTAAACAGATGAGAGTAGATTCCTGCGCCAGCATTTTCACTCTTGGTTTTGGAGCCATCAGTGAAGACTCTTAGCCACTGTTCTGGGAACTTTGTACTAATAGTTTCTAAGGTCATTTGTTTGGCTATTGATGGGTTTGTATCATTTTTCTTTATTATTTCGCCTATTGAGAGGGTTGCATTGTACAGTTGGTAATCTAATGGGCTTGGTATTTGAGGTGTTGGTTCAGTTTTGGCATCTAATTTATGTTTTTGGAAAAGATTACTAGTTTTGTGGAGAAAGGAAGGTTGTGTGATTAAGATCTGGGGTGTTGTGCTTTGAGGTTGGATTGCTTTTGGTAGCGCTGCTAATTTTGTGTGCATGATGCAGGATTTCTTTTCTATCTCATTTTGAATTGAGGGGTTGCCTGTGAACATTCTCATAGTTGCAGTGTTAGTTGATTTTACTGCTCCAGTGACTAATCTTAGCATTCGATTCTGGATTATTTCTAGTACAAATGTATGTGCTAGTTATCTCAAAAGAGATGACTCAAACACTAAACTGAGCCATAAATTAATTATGGGAAAAACATAGAGATTTTCAATTAATAAAAAATGAGTTGTATCTCACCTCATACTTCATGTTCTTCAAACATGAATACTGCAGTTTCTAAGAGGAATCTCTCCCATCTTCAGCCATCATTATGAGGCATAATGTTAGCTGAAGATGGGAGGGATTTCTCTTGAAAACTGCAGTTTCCATGCTTGAAGAACACAAAGTATGAGGTCAGATACAACTCATTTTTTATTAATTGAACTGATCAAAGTTAAAACTGGGAAACACATTATGAGGTTCTTAATTAATAATAATTAATTAATATTCAGAAGAACAAATTTAAATCCATGAATTTTGACATTCCGGATGAACGTGACCTCATCTCGAAGTTCATCAAATCAATACCAGATGGCAACGATATCTCGAAGTTCATCAAATCAACACCAGATGGCAACGTTACAGAGGGAGATTCCAACGAATATCCGGTAGTCATAATGGCGGTTGAAAATGAATGACAAGATCATTTGAAAACTATAGTTACCGTGTTTAATAAAACATGATATATGAGGTAAGATGTAAAAATGACTCATTAATTTATTAATTGAACTGATCGCTTATCTGGGACAGATCTCCAAGTCTCCATGTGATCAAGAAATATGTACATGATCCAAAAGTTTTAATAATTTTAATAATTTAAATACAAAAGGGAAAAATCTATATTCAGAAGAACAAAAATAGAGTTATGAATTTTGAAATATCGACGGAGTGTGACCTTGTTTGGAGGTTCTTTGGCCAACCACAGGATGGAGCTGACATCGACATCCAGGGTGTGCAACATAAATCTTATCAGTCTGGGCAAGATGCTGACGATGATTATGATATAATCGAAACATGTTCAAGAACAAATCAACATTAATATTGAGGTAAGATGAACAGACTAAAAACAATTTAATTAAAATAACCTCAAAATATCACTTCCTTACTTACTTACTCACTGGCACTATCAAACCTGCAGGTTCATGGCCGCGCAGACATAACCTCTCCATACATCCCTATCCTGAGCTAATGCTTTCCAATCATTCCCTGTATAATCTACTTCCCTCAAATCATAGTTAATGTTATTCTCCCACCTCATTCTTGGTCTACCAACTGGGTGTTTTCCCTCTGGCTTTCCTTCAAGAAGCTTCCATGCAAGTCTTTCATTCCCCATACGTGCAACATGTCCTGCCCATTGCAGTCTACGAGACTTAACTGTTCTTATTATATCTGGCTTCCTATAAAGACCATGTAGCTCATTGTTATGTAGTCTTCTCCATTCAGCTGTCTCTTCATCTCTCTTTGGTCCAAAAATTTTCCTAAGTACTTTATTCTCAAATACTTGTAATCTCCTTTCCTCCCTTAAAGTAAGAGTCCATGTTTCGCACCCATATAATATAACTGGTAGAATAATAGTTTTGAACCGAAAGTGCCTTTTGCGGTTCAGTTATCATCTTCGTGCTCCTTCCCGCTTACGAACATTTGTGAAGCCTGCCAATGTTTCCTGTGTTCCGTGTGGTTACCCCTTCCTTCTTTACCCTTTCCATTGCGCATCTTGGTAGCGCACATCCCTTCTCCTGGCGAACCTGATATATGCTCGGCAATTTCAGTGGACTTGAACAGTCAGTCGATCGGCCTAACAAGTGGCGTTTGGGTTCTTTACGAGTGGATTCAGTGTTGGAATCCTACTCTGGTGTACCATGCAAAGAACGAAGTTAGCATGGTAATGCAGAAGATAAGCATGTGGATTGTACACCGAAGAATGGTTGGATTTAATTTGATCTAAGTCAGCATGGAAGAAGGATTTCCGATTCTGCTTAGAGACGTTTGAGTGTGATTGTTTGAATGGTACGTCGTTATCTTATTATGTTTTGTTTATTATTGGGCTCAGATTGATTGTTCCAAGATATAGTTCTGTTATTTATATTACTTTATTTTTTTATAATAATCCACACTTATTTTGTATTAAAAACCAATATTTTATGTTACGCCCATTCTTGTTATTTAAAGAATAGCCATCGTTCTCTATCCCATAACGAAATTAGGTCAGTCCATGCAAATTATAATCAGTGTTATACTCATATGCATGTTCAAGTGGAAACAGAAAGATGAATGGTTAGCCGCCTTCTATGGGCCCGAGGCAGGCTGTTTTGTTGTAAATAACTTCGTTGAATGTTTGGAATCCTTTACTAAGTACAGCAGTATCATAACCCAGCGATCCCGGAAGGTAGCAGTGACGTCTACGTACAAAATTATTAAGCAGCGCATGGTTGGTAAAACCAAGTCGCTACAAAATAGTTATCAGGGCGTGGTTCTACTTGCCACAGTTTTATATATTTTCAGTTTAACGTTTTTTTTTAAAGGAGTTGGGACGACAAGAGTCTCTGCAATGCATAATAACACGCATTTCCAGAATTGAGCCTATGTTTAATTTCTTTGTGCATCTCGTTCCTATTTGTAATTATTGTTCCCAGATATTTGAATTCAGCCACTTCCTCAAAATTTTCCTCATTTGTCATTAGCTGTCCATTTTCATTATATAATGAATTTCTACGTGTGACCATATATTTAGTTTTATTGATATTTACTTCCAGTCTTAATTTCTTAGTGCTACTCAAAATAAAATAAAATATTAAAAAATAATAATTTGACTATGGTTTCTTTAAAAATGGAGAGGACAGGGCACATACAAAAATAATAACTAGAGAATGCTGAGACAACTATTAATTTAATTTGTTAATTGTGTGGGCTCACTGATGGAAGAACATGGAGTTTTCAATGGTACTGACAGAATATATAGATACACACCTGAACTTGCTGAAGGTACAATTGAACAATAAATCATAACAAATATGACATTCATTACTCGGTAATATTGGGTTCTGTAAATAAATTATGAGCTAAAGATAATTTTGAGCAAGATTAAAATTTGAAAGTAACAGTAATTCCTTTAGTGAAATTTCATGCACACAAAAATCATGACACGGATAAAAAGATATCACACTCACTGTTACCAATATTTCTAAAACACACAACTGAGAAACAGTCAAAGCTCCAAGATTTAATCTAAACCGTTAACTTGTCATTTGACAAAAATAATAAATTAATTTACTTAAGCTATCATAATGACTGAAGCTTCGGCGAATTCGTGACACAGTATCAACTGCAAAGCTAAAAACAATTAATTTACCTAATCTTTCCAGTCCATTTCATTTTTAAATCCATCAAAAAGAAGTACAGTTAACAATCTTACAAATACACCGGGGGGAAAGAATTCATATTTATGATATGCCACAAGTTATTATATTTCTAATACATAATTAATTTTAAAAATTCCCAATAAAAAAGATGTCCTATATTGAATCCAAGGATATTATTCTTCTTTTAAACAATAATACATACAATTTGTTAGATCCAAAGAACTATTAGCAGAAATTACTGTACTATACAATTATATCAACTTGTTGAAATATGTAAGAGATACGAAGCAATGTGTAAATAACTAGGGCTCAGATTTTTAAACACTAAAATTAAGGTTATGTTCCAGAAAAAAAAAAAACAAGGAACTTCAGATATATTTTATATATCTTCACACAACTCATCTCTCAGATATTTTAAATGCACTAAGAAGAACCGTAATTTCAATTTTATGTAAAAATCTGAACCCCACTGACAACCGATCTCTTATATTTATCAACCCTTAAAATGTCATAATTAGCAATTAACAGTGTTTTTTAGGCCACTGGAAAAAGTAACATCATAGCATTAGTTAAAATCCAATGACCTCTAATAAATTATTTGCAGGAACAAAACAACACACGTTAATTCTACGACTTGTTTTTAACAAACACGTGAAGCTGTTAACATTTGCAGCACTTGTCAACAAGCCAAAGAATTCAATTTAAAAATTGCAATTACCCGTGATAGCACAACAATCTTGTCTCCAAATTTTCTGGTAACAACAACAAGGTGACAGGATTTTTTTTTCTGGGAGACACAAAAACAAGGCAAGATCCAATAATTTAATCAAATAATAAAAACAAACGTTTTTATTATTAATTTAACACTTCTCACTGAAGGATAAATTATATTTGAAGAGAAAATTTTTCACCTAGACCGAGACTCGAACCCGGGACCCTTGGCTTTCTGGGCCAAGTGCTCTACCAACTGAGCTACCGAGGCGAGTTGCGATCTAGACGCAAATTTTTCTCTTATATACGTTGTAATTCCCTCGCGCCAAATGCTTGAAACCTTTGCTTCTATCTTTTTTATAATGAATTATTGATTTATTCAATCTATGGTTTTTATTATTATTTTTATATTTATATTTTTATGTTTTTGATAAACAGGCGAATAAATCTTTGCCTAATTCCTAAAAATAATTCACCAAATAAAACATAAATTAATTCCTTATATACTAATTTAATCATTATTACTTTTAATACTATGCAAATGGCGGCTTCTTAGTTAAGAAGACATTTTTTATTCCCAACAAAAAAAGTCTTCTTAACTAAGAAGCCGCCATTTGCAAAGATAGAAGCAAAGGTTTCAAGCATTTGACGCGAGGGAATTACAACGTATATAAGAGAAAAATTTGTGTCTAGATCGCAACTTGCCTCGGTAGCTCAGTTGGTAGAGCACTTGGCCCAGAAAGCCAAGGGTCTTGGGTTCGAGTCTCGGTCTAGGCAAAAATTTTTCTCTTCAAATATAATAAAAACAAAATTTTAATGTATATATAAAGTAAAACTGCATCATAAAACATTTTTGACTCTATATACAGAGTCATAATGAAATATGAAGCAATGCTCGAAAAGGAACAATACGGGACGGTATGGTACTGTAACATCTAAATCATACCACATTTTTCTCTTTTTTCAACTATGTTATTAGTTAGTTCTCAGGTGCTAAGGAAAGCAATAAGCCTTTAAAAATGCCACAAAAAGTAAGTCTACAATCATATGGAAATGCTGTTTAGGAGCAATGTCATTACACTTTCACAAGGAAAGAAACACTATGAGGTTTAATTTACAAATTAAATTAATGTTTTTATTACCTCACCTCATATCCTTTTTCTTCTATACTGCAGTTTCGGTGCTTATCTCCATCATCAGTAGCCTCTGGTCGACTGGTGTTGTGTCGTTTCTTGGCAGTTTTCTTCTTACTTCTATCGGTAGACCGATGAACCTCTGGATCAGGTCAACATTTGCAGGAGTTTCGAAATTCATGAGTTTATCTTTCTTGTTTTTTTTTGGATGTGGATTTTTCCCAGACTGTGAGTTATTTTTGTTTATCTGTATGTTTGATTAGGCTAGCAGATAAACAAAAAGAACTCACAGTCTGGGAAACAATCCACATCCAAAAAAACAAGAAAGGTAAACTCGTGAATTTCAAAACTCCCACAAATTTTGACCTGATCCAGAGGTTCATCTGTCCACCTATAGAAGTAAGAAGAAAACCGCCAAGAAACAACATAACACTGGTCGACCAGAGGCTACTGATGATGGAGATAAGCTCCGAAACTGCAGTAGAGAAGAAAAAGGATATGAGGTGAGGTAATAAAAACATTAATTTAATTCGTAATGTCATTACAGTTTGGCTCAACTACTTGAGGGCTATCAAAAAGATCTATGAAGTTACATGTCTTCAACAATATTACAGCAGTTATATTTTGAGGTTATTTTAATTATATTATTTTTGGTCTGGACATCTTACCTCAATATTAATGTTGATTTGTTCTTGGACACGTTTCAAAACAATTCTGTTTTATCGTCAGCTTTCCGAAAGCTGACGATAAAACAGAATTGTTTTGAAACATGTCCAAGAACAAATCAACATTAATATTGAGGTAAGATGTCCAGACCAAAAATAATATAATATTACAGCAACTTCTTTACACATTAAATTAGACAGGCAAATTTTAAACTAAATGCATAATGTAACAACTTGACAATATACAATCAAGTAATGAATGAGCCCTGATTTTACAAGTCTGTCCCTCTTGATACATACCACCTCTTATTTCAAATAAAAATATATTCATGTAAATTTTACCATACTGTCACTTATTATTTTCAATTTCGAACACTGGATGGAAGTATCTCGAGAAAATATTTAAGGCTTTTTTTTTTACCTGTCAGTAGTAAAAAAGTACAAATATTACAAGCCAGATATAAGGCTGAGTGATAGCCTGTCAATTTCTGTGCTTCTTTGCTGCTGCATTCATGCCATTCTCTGTTCACATAAAGTCTTATATAAAAGTAATTACCTTACAATTATTATATCAATTTTAAGGTAGATGTGTTAATTAACTGGAACAATTAAGGCAAAAAATAATTTAATATTACAATAACTTGTAAACTCATTAAAGTACCTGTACTATTAGATAAACACATCCTAAAAACTGTTAGTAAAAATAAACATGGAAATGTGGGGTGAAAAGAAGATCAAAGCACTTGCAAGGTCTGGGCACCTACAAAGACAATTAGATGCTGAGCAACAAACTATTTACATTTCTAACGTGCTGTCATCTTCCTTTCACATTTTTATAAATTAAAACTTGACAATAGGAAGGGAGGTAGGGAGGTGACTAGAATACCAGCATAACAAATCCATAAAAATTTATCCACATTGTAAAACATTAAACACTGTCATCATTTTAAAAAACAACTATTGCACTTTCTTGCACGACAGTGGTGCAATAATAAACACCGTTGTAACAATTTCAGTCTGGAAGTGCAGCATATACAAGAATGTTAGTTTTCATTTTTTTTTTTTTGAATTTGCAACAATTTTCATGTATTTAACCTTACAGGGTAAAACTAAATGGGCAAACAATATTCCAATGGATTTATTAAATGTCCAGCCCACAAAATTTTACAAACTACAAAAGCTGTTTGACATGAATCAAAATTACATTCTAGGAACAAAAGGTTCCTGATACATATGCGCACAGCCTACTGGAAGGATATCAGTAAATCTATGCTGCAATATGTTAGTTCCACATTTATCGAATAACAGACTAACAAAAATATCAGACAATATTCATCTAAGTTTTCATTTAAACAGCGTCTACTATTCAAGTAAATATAAACTGTGGCTAATCAATTCTACATCTCCACTGGTCTACTATTCCTATTATGGTGATTTTTTAAAAAAAAATATTCTGCTGTAAAGTTACGTAGCAAAGTAATTCAAGTTGTTGCCAATGCAAAAAAAAAAAAAAAACATATATATATATGTATTTCTTCTGTATATGTACGTAAAGTTCTGATTTTCAAAAGACATAATCCACCTAATGTGCAAGCACCACAGTTATCAGCACCATGAACTAGAAGAGGGTACCTCTGAATTGGTTCGGTGCTTTTGACAATGAATTCACAACCCAAACAAACAAGTACAAAAGTTCAAACTTGCAAATCCTCTGCGAGTTCAGTTAGTAGCTGCCTGTTAACTATAGCCTGACCAAGCAAGAATGCAACTAAACATCTACTGGACATGTTTAAAAACAGTATCTAATTTCTTTCTTCTCTTGATAATGTAATTAAATTAAAAAAATAGGATTTTATCAAGAGTTCCAAATAAATAAATTACTGTACATTTATTACATTACAAACTGCAATACTAATTTCTTTGCATTGTTAATGACAAATTCACATTTCGTGCGTTGTGACATGGTACAAGTATAAAGTCACTAATATTACAATCCCTTAACAAAACCGCTTGCTTTCTAAACAACTCACAGTTTGCGCTCACCTCAACAGTACTATCTAAATTCCATCAAAAAACCAAGGCAGCCAGTTTAGAAAACTAAAAGCCACCCACGAAAAGCCAGGTTCTACAAGATAAAAAAAGAAAAACCATCTAATTCCTCTGCACGCCGAACAATACAAAACTGACATTTCTTACTTCCAAAATTCAATAACCTTAGCAAACCATTTTTTTCATCATTAAACCTCAGACCTTGCCAACCTACAGAAATCCTGACAAACTCTCCTATCTGCCATGTTGCCAGGTTTCAACCTAGACAACAAAACAACAGCTTCCACCCCTCTGTACAACCAATGTTGCAACAGGGACTCTTGCTCTAGTGAGATTTCAACTCATAAGAGCTTTAACCAAGGTTACTCCCCTTCTACAACTCCTTCCAGAGTTTCAGGGAGCAAAACCAAAGTAGTGCACAAACATGAAGAGACCAGTGGCTAGCGTCAGCGGGCTGTATATGGCGTGTATGGAGCATGGGTCCAATTACGAGTGCTAGGGGAAGTGGATGTAGGGACAGTAGCTGAAGGTGAGGAGGGCAAGGAATAGGACTGGTCTGCAGTTAGAAGATGCTGTAGTTGAGAAGTGGTCGAAGCAGAGACCGGGGACAAAGGATCAGGAGAATCTGAGGCAGGGGTAGATGTGTCAGGAGGATCTGCTGACTGTGTTACAGTAACTGGACTTGATGCTGCTGGGACAATCTTGAAGAAGTGGTCTTGACTGGCATTTGTACTACCACTAACAGAAACTCTAAACTCACTTATCTGGCTGAGTTCTGTCATCGCTTGGGTTAGCAGCTCGGCTGACACTCCATCAGCAAGACCCTGAAAGCAGAATATAACACACTATCAAACTGGACTGAATATTGGGATCATTATTTTGTACCTATTCAAAAGTATGTAATGATATTTTCATTAAAAAAGAACATTCTTCCAGTATACAAGTATTACTATTATTTAAAGCACCTTAATATACTACAACTCTAGTATACTCATACAAAAATCAGCAAATTAACAAAATTACGAGGGCGGATCGGAAAGTAACGCACAATAATTTTTTTCTGCCTTGGTATTGCAGCTAGAATGTTGAAATTTCACAGAGATATAGTTTGAAGTTTTCACTACAGATGGTATTTTTTTCTCAGGTGCACCTCTTGCGAGAGAAGCTTGAACTATGCAACAAAGATGGCACGCATGCTACAGTCGTCCACCTGTGAGGAACAGAGAAGTGTTGTTCGATTTTTGTGGGCCAAAGGGCATAAACCCAGTGAAATTCACAGGGACATGCGTGGTGTGTATGGGGATGATTGTATGGACCGTAGCAATGTCTCCAGTGGGTCACATTCTTCCAAGAGGGACGCGTGAACCTTAGTGATTCACCATGCTCCGGCCGGCCGACAACAGCAGCAATCCCGCAGAATGTCAGAGGCATTGAGGCGGCAATTCTGAACGACCGGCGTGTGCAACTGCGAGCCTTATCGCAGAAGTTCAACATTTCCTATGGTGCGGTGTACGATATTGTTCATGAAAATTTGAAATTCCGTAAAGTTAGTGCTCGCTGGGTGCCTAAGAACCTGACAGACGACCACAAGGGCCAGCGAATGATGGCAAGCTTGGACCACTTAACGCGGTACACCACACAAGGACATGACTTTCTGGAAGGAATCGTCACAGGTGATGAGTCGCGGGCGTACCACTACACGCCCGAAACAAAGCAGGCATCAATGGAGTGGAAACATGCTGGTTCCCCAGTAAAGAAAAAATTCAAAGTGACTCAATCTGCCAGGAAAGTGCTTGTGACAGTGTTCTGGGATATGCATGGTGTTTTATTGGTGGACTTTGCTGAACACGGGACCACTGTGAATGCTGCAGCCTACATTAAAATTTTGGTGAAGTTGCATCGTGCCATTCGTGACAAACGTCACAACATTAACGTTAAACTTCTTCATGACAATGCTCGCCCCCATGTTGCCGCTGTCGTTCGTCAGAAAATCGCCGAATTTGGTTGGGAGGTGCTCCAGCATCCACCATACAGTCCGGATCTTGCACCATCAGACTTTCATCTGTTTGGTCCCATGAAGAAATTCCTGGCCGGCAAACGCTTTGAGACAGATGTGGAAGTGAAATCAGCAGTGCGCAGATGGCTACACTCCAACAAAACGGACTTCTACGAACAGGGCATATTGAAACTGGTAACACGATGGGAAAAATGTGTTGAGAAAGTTGGTGACTATGTCGAAAAGTAGGTAAAAGATGTAAGTTCATTTGTGATTTTTTTCCTTTTTTTTACTATTAAACTTTTTTAAAAAAAAATTATTGTGCATTACTTTCCGATCCGCCCTCGTACTTTAATCAATTGAGTTGGTGTTTACTTGATGAAAATCCATATTTATTAATTAAATAAAAATAAAACGTAGTTTTATTTGATTTTCATATTTATTATATAATTCAGTGACAGCTGTTTCGGTACACTGTACCTTCTTCAGACATGTTAACAAATTATGAATTGTGTTCCAACTGATCTAAGCAACAATACAACAATATTAAATATCCCTCTTTCACCCTTGGAATATAATAATGAATTGAATATTATTAAACAATTGGCTGTTAATAATGGCCACGACCCTGAAATTATAGAATGTTTAATTAAGAAGGTTCATTACAAAAAAGCAATTAACAAAGTTTTTCCTTTACCCAAAGAAAACATAAAGAAATATGTCGTAATGTCATACATAGGCCCACTTTCAAATAAAATATCTAAACACTTTAAAAAGTTGAACATTAATGTGGCATTTAAAACTAATAAAACTCTACAAAATATAATAAAAAACAATAAAACCAAAACAAAAAAAAGAAAAATTATCAGGTGTATATAATTTGAGTGTGGCACATGTGACAATGTCTATATAGGACAAACTGGTAGACCTTTTATCTCTCGGATAAAGGAATACATGAGAGCATATAACATAAATTTAGAAAATTCAAAATATGCTAACCACCTATTCCAATTTAATCATTGTTTCGATCCAAATTTTGAAATTTTACATATTTGTGATAAGGGTAAGAAGTTAGATCTTTTGGAGGCTGTAGAAATTAATAAATTTAAAAGTAGTAAAAAACTGTTAAATTCTCAACTTGATTTGAATGAATCCCCTTTGTTAAATTAAAAAATTTAAATAAATATTGTTGTATTGTTGCTTAGATCAGTTGGAACACAATTCATAATTTGTTAACATGTCTGAAGAAGGTACAGTGTACCGAAACAGCTGTCACTGAATTATATAATAAATATGAAAATCAAATAAAACTACGTTTTATTTTTATTTTAATTAATAAAATTACTTTAATTCCATCATCGTCATCATCCATGCAAGTATTAGGCCATGTGGCCTGTTACGGTCTCAAAGAGGAATTTTCCATCCAGCGCTTTTTTTACGTCCCAGCGATCTTTTGCCTTGGGGGGCAGTAGCGAAGTATGGCTTTTGGAATTGTATGAGACGGCATTCGTTGAAGATGGGCTTTCCAGTTGTTCTGGTAGTTTTGTATATGGTGAAGAATGGGTTCTACATCCAACTCTTCCATAATTTCCTCATTCCTTTCATGGTCCCACTTTGTGTAGCCTGCTGAACGGTGCATAAATTGCATCTCATTTGCTGTTATTCGGCTTTCATCTCTTCTTTGTATTGTCCTGCTTCACTACCATATCTTAATACTGGTCTTGCGAGAACCTTATAAAGCCGTAATCTTGTGTTCTTCTGTACTAAAGATGGTTTCATTATACTGTTAATTATCCCCGTTGTTTTTGTAAAATTTGTGATTTGTAATTCCAAAACTTCATAATTAATTATTTTCAAGACAATAATACTGTTTTTCGGGAAAAAATAGAATATCCAAGAATTGATTCTCAAAAATTATAAATTAGCAAACAACCAATTTAGAATGGTATTAAAAGATTCCGGGCTATGTGGCCATGGTCTATAACTGGCGTTTCTTCCAGACATTTCTCCCTCAACTGCGGAGGGCATCTTCAGTGGCGAGTGCTTCCAGCTGTTGTTTCCCTGTCGTAGACTCGACTGCGAATGAAGAGCAGAAAGCTGGACGCTCTTATTTATTAAGGTAGAATATTTTTTATCACTCACCTCATATTGTTCTTCTTATTTGATTATAAACTAGTTTCGGAACATAATTTCTGTTCCATCCTCAGTATCATCACGACCATTGTTCTGTCATCTTGAAGAGCTGTCCTTCTCTCCTTCCATTGGCTGACTGAAAAACCTCAAAACCAGGTCATTCTCACCGGGAATTTCAAAGTTCATTAATTTCTTCTTTTCGCTCTTTTGAATGTAGATCTTTTCCCAAACAGTAAGTTCTTTTGGTTTTTCTATTTGTTATAATAATTTAGCTTCTTTCTCGATAAGATGTTTTTCAGACCATGCATGGGCAGCCACTGCAGATTTTTCTACTTCCCCTTTCTTGACATTCCTGAGATGTTCTTTCACTCTACTAGTTTATAATCAAATAAGAACAATATGAGGTGAGTGATAAAAAATATTCTACCTTAATGAATATACCTCATAGTGAGAATTCCTAAAATAAGCTCTTATTTATACTAGTGTTGACGTCACGTGAGTCACGACGTCAACACTAGTATAAATAAGAGCGTCCAGCTTTCTGCTGTTCATTCGCAGTCGAGTCTACGACAGGGAAACAACAGCTGGAAGCGATCGCCACTGAAGATGCCCTCCGCAGTTGAGGGAGAAACGTCTGGAAGAAACACCAGTTATAGATCACGGCCACACAGCCCGGAATCTTTTAATACCATGATTACCGGCCGTGAAAGCCTGCATTCCACAACCAATTTAGAAGTTTTTGGAATTAAGATAATGACATTGTAAAAAGAAAGAAGTGTTATAGGATCTTCAATTGAGCTACTGATGTAATACTTGAGAGGAATTTGTTACTATTTTCATTCATGAAGTCGTTGGAACTGTGAACTAATAAATGTGACAGAATTGCAGCACGTAAAAGTTTATGATTTAAATCCAGCTTTGATATAAATTCTTCTCTATAGAAAACAAAAAATTGATTCCGTAAAAGCAACAATTCTCCAAATTAATAATATATTTACCTTTAAAGGGCGCTTTAAAGTTGAAGCGTCAATTATTATTCCAGATTCCTGGTATTCTCGTAAAGCTTCTTCTGTGCCAGTTATCTGATACTCAGCTAGAAAATAGAAAAGTACATGAATTTTACATTTTCTTATGTAAATGTATAATTGTGTTTGTACAAGTTAAACCAATTTTATAAATAAATAAATAGTTTAAAAAACAAAAAGAGCTTTTATTTCCATTTCCATTTGTTTAAACAAATGGATAAGTCGGCAGTAGCAGAACACTCTTTACTTGATGGCCACAGAGTACAATACCAGAATACAGACATATTTTCTAACTGCACACACACTATTTTACCCGTCTACAACGAGAAGCCATCGAAATATTCAAACATAAAAACAGTTTCAATAGAAAAGAAGAATCATTAAAAGTGAACAAAGTATGGATACCGGTTCTAAAAAACGAAAAATGTAAACCTCTACAAGTACAGTCGACTAGACTATCAAACAGCAATCTCATTGGAGCAATGGAAGTCCCTACCACTGACCAATCAGAAGGCAGATGCAACGTACAGTCGACTAGACCATCAAACAGCAATCTCATTGGAGGAATGGAAGTCCCTAACGCTGACCAATCAGAAGGCAGATATAACTTACGTACACATCGTGGTGAACGTACAAATAGGACAGACAGTGGACAGAAATGCCAGTCTCAAGACAACCATTGAGGATGCCAGACGCAGTCTTTGGCGAAACGTCAGGGAACTACAAGCCTCACGACCACGGCCTACAGCCCGAAAATCTTCATCAACATCATCATAGCAACTCCGGCCGTGAAAGTCTACGTGAATACATTATTAAATAAGTTTGCAAGAAAACCTCTTACAGCCTTCTGTTGTGGCTCAAGAAGTGTGAATGATGATGTCACACAGTCATGAACATTATAATTGTACCCTCCTTTGCAGATAAGTTAAGAACTGTCATATAACAATTATATTAGAGTGAAAAAAAAGATAAATTGATGAGAGTGAGTCAAAACAGTTTTTCTTTTTCTTCCCCCGTAGAGACTCAAACCAGCGTAAGTCCCGTGGTTCTGCACCAAGACTTCTTGCCTTAACCACTCGGTTATGGCACGAGACTCTTGGTATCAATGAAAGACAAAAATGGTTATTGTGAGTTATCCGTAAGAGATAAGAGACTATTGGTATCAATGAAAGACAAAAAATGATTTTTGTGAGTTATCCGTAAGAGATAAACATATGCTGTCGTGGACTTTTTTGTAGAGCTTTTTGAGATATTCAATTCTGTGTACATTAATTTTGTGTATCTGTTATGGTTTAGGCAGCGTAAGTCATTTAAGAGTCCAAAGAGCTACTTTTTTCACATTTTCCATAAAAAAGTGTGATTGTTAAAGGTGCAGGAGTTGAGTATCACAACTCTCTTATAGCCTATGTTCATCCTGGGAATCTCCTGAACATTTTGCAAAAAACCCCATCACAATCGGACCAACGGTATGGCCGTGCATAAAGTACGAACAAACAAACAAACATTAATTTTTATAATCAATTGAGTTGGTGTTTACTTGATGAAAATCCATATTTATTAATTAAATAAAAACAAATCGTAGTTTTATTTTTATTTAATTAATATTAATTTTTATATATAAGATGTTCTAACGGAAATGAGTACTAGAAATTTGTTCTGGGGGTAAAAGCAGTCATCACGCAGGGCTGACAACCCAGCTGACATCAAGCGCCGATTGTCCAGAAAAAGTGTGAGCCTTAACCTCCTACTACCCGAAGGGCCTCCTGAGGTCTGTAGTGGGATTACTTTTACAACGTAAAAACACTAAAGATCTATATTATTGTAAAAAAAAAAAGGAGATGAAAAAAAATATACACACACATTCAAAATTATTTAGAAAACTTGGAATAATAAAATATAATATAATGCAACATAAAACAAAACCAGTCTGGACAAGCTGACAATAAAACAGAATTGTTTTGAAACATGTTCAAGAACAAATCAACATTAATATTGAGGTAAGATGATCAGACTAAAAATAATATAATAAAATATTACCTGGTATAATACTGATTGTTTGAGAAGTGACCACACCTTCTGCCGCACTCTGTAGTTGCACTACCTGCTGCGGTTCACAACTTGGTGTTGCTGGTGCCAACGACACAGGCAAAAACTTCCCACCTTCTGGTCCACCAGGAGAGTTTGGATTCTTTGAAACCCGTGGAGACTTAAAAACCAATATTACAACCCATCAAATATTTATATCTATACAATCAAAATAAAGCACAGAAACCAATATTGAACTTTTATAGGAACAAATCACTATGATAATTAATTTAAGATAAAGAGATATTGACTCCAAAATAAATAAATTTCAGACGGTGTGTGGAACAATACAGAGAACATTAAAAAATAAAATTAGAAAAGAAACCAAGATAAAAATGTATAATGTTATGGTGGTTCCCACAATATTGTATGGATGTGAAACTTGGGCTCCAGTGAGATGACAGAGGGATAGAATACAGACGGCAGAGATGCGGTTCCTAAGACAAGTTAAAGGATGTACAAGACTTGATAGAATAAGAAATGAGGATATAAGAGAAGAATTGAAAGTACAGCCTTTATTGGATAAAGTCACGAATTACAGACAGAAATGGATTGATCACATGGATGGAATGAGTAAGGAGAGATATCCATTGTTAGCAAGAAATTATCAAGCAAGAGGAAGACGTGATGTTGGAAGACCTAGAAGACGTTGGGCTGATGCATTATGAAGTCGGAACGGGCAATTGCCTAATCCCTGGAGTGATGATGATGATAAAATCAAATGTTTCATACCTCTCCTCATATTAATCTTCTAAGCAGATCGCGAATTTGGGTTCATGGCAAACCCATTGTCAGTACCAGTTTGCTGACTTATGTTATGTCGATCGGAAGACCCACTTCTTCGAAAATCGTGATCTACTTAGAAGATGAGGAGAGGTATGAAACATTTGATTTTATCTTACAGAAACCAATATTTGGATATTTTATTTTTCATAAGTAATGCCACGAGTGATTTCCAAATTATCGATAAATTCACGACTCACGAAGTGAGGAGTGAATTTATCTAGAGAATTTGGAAATCAAGAGTGGCATTTGTTAGGACTATTTAACGAATAAAATAAAGCTGTTTACTCACAAATCATTATTTAACTACAGTTATTTAAAAATATTTTTATATTTAAAGTAAACGGTGATGTTTGAAAACTAATGAGAAACGATAGGTAGCCTACGCTTCTACTGCTTCTTTTGTTTATCACTGCAACCAGATCATACTATTTATTGCCAAAGGAACGCAATATTGTAAGAATGCTCTCTAGTGGAGAAAAAATGAAACACATCAATCTGTATATTAATTCATTTTTGATGTCGTATACATTTAAGAAAGTGCAAACAGTGGTTTCTTTTTTTGGTGGTATAATCAATTGCTACAAATGTTGACATGTAAGCACTATTATATACAATCTGGTAGCCGTATTTGTTATAGGCTCAGTCACTGCAAAATAACGGTCAGACCTGTTCAGAATATTAAAAAGGAGGAGCTTTGCTTAATATATGATAATCCTAACGTTGATAATTATTTCGTGAAACACGTCTCTGATTGGTTGTAATACAGAAATCATTGAAACGTGATTGGTCATTGACTCCCATTTGGGGCATGAGTTAAATAGTCAAAGTAAACAGTTTTATTGTATTGTAAGCCTATGTTTTCCCTATACAGAGACTTCGGCGCTCTCCCCCTACAGGGAAGAATTTGAACCATACTAATTTAGTTACACTTTTTTTCGTATAGATGTCATTTTTTCAGTGGTCCGTGGTCAGCGTTCCACCTCATACTGACATCTAGGAAACCAAGGTAGTTATAGGACGGGAAAATTCGGTAAATTTTGCTTAGAGGCCTTTTCATTCAGGCTTAAGGATTTTTTACGAGCCTGAAAATCTTCAGACTCGGGACCCACGGCTTAAAGTCCCTCCTGGAGGACTTGCTCTTTGGATTTTTCCGTCCTAAAAAAATCCATCGTCCCCGGCCCGGGTTTGAACCCGCGATCCTTGGGACCAGAGGCAAGGAGCATAACCACTAGTCCACCGTGGCCGATTGTCTAGTATAATATATTTAACAATGAGGTTTTGGAATTAAGATAATTATTTTAATATTATGTTATAAAGATTGGAAGTTAGGTTTCTACAGATGTTTTTCCAACAATAAGGTAGAAGTGTTTTTATATCAATGAATAACAACTTTCCCCCCCCCCTTCTCCCGTAATGTCACATATTAGTAACATAGTGGTATTAGATATAGGCCAGGATATACAGGGTGTTTCAGAATAAGTATTACAGAATCTAATTTAAATATAACATCAAAAGTATTACAGACTTCTAGCGGTCATAGAGGGGACTTAGTAGATAAAATTTTGATAAGGAACCCATGTCCAGAAATGTATCATTTCGATGTAAAATAAGTTCGAAGATTGAAACACAATGGGCTGATATCGTGTGTCTTGTGTTTCAGAATAAGTATTACAGACTTCTAAGGTTGTACTACAAGTGTGGTTCCACATGACGACCCTATTGTTCATTGCACAAAGTGTACCTGCGACGCATGTTTTCATACACATGCCCCACAAGACATGGTGTGTGCTCAATAATTTCTGCTGCCACCAGAATTCATAGAAGATCTTCCTCAGACAGGTGTAGTATAACCCCAAGAAGTCTGTAATACTTATTCTAAAACACAAGACACACGATATCAGCCCATTGTGTTTCAATCTTCAAACTTATTTTACATCAAAATGGTACGTTTCCGGACATGGGTTCCTTATCAAAACTTTATCTACTAAGTCCCCTCTACAACCCCTAGAAGTCATAATACTTATTCTGAAACACCCTGTATAATTCTTCTTCTTCTTCTACCTTCCAAGTATTAGGCCAAGGGCTGTTATGATCCTATAGAAAATTTTCCTTATGGGAAATTCTCGTATAAGACTTGAAAGCATAATAATAGTCCCTTCGATTGGTTGCTGGCCAAAGGAAGGCAAGACCAGTGATGGGGCTGCTATCTTATAGCCTCTGGTCAGGCTTTTCTGGAGAAGAAAAGAAAATAAAGGAAAGGAGAAATGGAAGAAAGGAAGGACTCCCTAGCCCTCGGATGCCCTAATAGCGTCGGGGTCGAAAAAACAAGAGTTAACAAAGAGAGGTTAGATAGAAAAGTTAAAAGAGCGCAAAACACAAGTAAGTGGAAGAAATGTTTTGCACAGCTTGGGCAAGAAAATTAATTCTATATGAACCTAAGCCCATAGTCTTTCTTTTATTTGTTATATCAGACAACAAATTTGCTTAATTGCTATTCACTCTTAAAGTGATCCTCATCAAAACAAAACCACATGTCCTGCTCGCTTTTCATTGGTTATGGACACCAACATACAATGTAGAAGCAGTAAAGTACACGAAAAAATAGTTCCCTTCATTAAATTTAAAATATGTCGCCTGAAAATACCTGTTATTCTTCATGAATGAAAATAATAATATTCAAAACATATATCCATTCATAGTAATTCTGCCCAAAGGCAGGCCCTTCACTGCAATCATAGCATTTTCATGCTATGCTTGCAGCTTTACTACGGAATTGTAGGTGTGGTAGCTTCCTGTTGCTTTCCACACCAGTGAAGGATGATGATAATGGCCATATGATTTAGGGGACCGTTTGGGCCTTAAAGTTTTCCTGACATTTGTCTTACAGGTAAGGAAAAACCCCAATAAAAACCTCACCCAGAAAAACTGTCCTGACCGGGGATCGAACCCGGGCCTGCTGCGTGACAAGGCAGCACGCTACCTCGAGACCACAGCGGTGGACGAAACATAAATAATATTCTAAAATATACCTAATCAATAATTACAACTTAAATAGTTTATTACATATGGTTGATGCATTTGAATCATGCTTCAGTCGATTCTGATGCAACAAAATGGCTGAAGATGTCGAGTCTTCTGTTGCTGTGTCGCCATTTAAATTTTTAAAACACAAGTCTGGCAAACCTTTGTCTAGTGGAAAAAATCAGTTATTTTAAATGTATTAAGTTATGTAGATAGGAAATAACACTATGAGGTTTTTTAATATTGTTTATTTTTTATTATTTCACTCACCTCATACTTCATAATTCATAGCAGACCCAGGGTTTCTTCACATCATTTGTGACATTCTCAATGCTGTGTCACGTTCACAACGTTGAGAATGTCACAAATGATGTGAAGGAACCCTGGGTCTGCTAGGAATTATGAAGTATGAGGTGAGTGAAATAATAAAAAATAAACAATTTTAAATGTATTTCATTAGTTCAGTGAAGAATCTTGCTAGCTTTCTTGTAATCTGCCCCATTCAACAATCACACGTTTTATATACTTCACATGTGCTCCCTGTCAATGTGACAGTAATTGTGGCGCAAATGGTGGAAGTGGTGTTTGTTTATGTTAGGATAACTCTAAGAGCGGATGAGGTATAGTACATGCTTGTGCCAACTAACCTGCTGACTCTGTGGCAAGAGATCTATGTGTTTCTTGCGCTGATGTTGAAGTAATTTTGCTTTTGAAGCGTACTGTTTATGGCACCAGGGACAACCGTGGGGATGAGTAGTTACACTACCAACTGTCTGAGAGAAAGTGGGATTTGGTAAACCTGGAATTTCTGGAACTCCTCCCTGTAATTAACCACAAATGTTTGTCAAATCCTATTACAGTAAAATGCTATAACACAATCAAATATGGTAGTATTTTATATTTGAAGAAAAATTTTTGCCCAGACCGAGACTCGAACCCGGGACCAATGCTCTACCATCTGAGCTATCGGTGCGAGTTCCAATCTAGATGCAAATTTTTCTCTTATATACGTTGTAATTCCCAGCACCAAATGCTATGAAGCCTTTGCTTCTATCTTTGCAAATGGCAGCTTCTTAGTTCAGAAGATGTTTATTGGGAATTTAAACACTACTTTCCCGATAAATGTCTTCTTAACTAAGAAGCCGCCATTTGCAAAGATAGAAGCAAAGGCTTCAATAGCATTTGGTGCTGGGAATTACAACGTACATAAGAGAAAAATCTGCATCTTGATCGGAACTCGCCCCGATAGCTCAGATGATAGAGCATAGGCCTAGAAAGCCAAAGGTCCCGGGTTCAAGTCTCAGTCTAGGCGAAAATTTTTCTCTTCAAATATAATTTATCCTTCAGTGAGAAGTGTTAAATTAATAATAAAAACATCAATGGTAGTATTTTATTTAACAATACTTTACATATCATTTTTCAGAAATTGAGAAAACAGCAGTCACACAGTATGAAAAATTTTTAAGGCTACCCCATAATAACTGGACCCAAAGAAAACCACAAGTATGTTTAAAATCTCAGCAAAGCTTCCTAAGCATTGTACAAGAAATCAAACAGAAATTGCAACTTCCACATTCAAAAGAAAATATGCAGATGAGAAACAACCCTCTAGAATTTTTGGAAATCGAATATAACCTTCATTTAACAGAAGACATCAAGAAATCTGAAACTCCTCCATATATTTTAAAACAAATGTCACTGGAAATGATAAATCTAAGATACCCAGCTCCTGAATGGATACATATTTTTACAGATGGCTCCAGCCTACCAAATGATGGTGGCACTGGTGCTGGTGCAGTATGTCCACTTTTTTCCTTTTATCGTAAACTAAACACAAATTCAACAAACTTTGATGGTGAAATTCTAGCAATTTTCTTAAGTTTACAAAATCTTTTATATCACATCCAAAAATTTACAAAAGTTGTAATTCTATGTGACTCCAAAGCAGCCATTCTTGCTATAACACGAGACACAACACCCAAAAGCATCAAAATTATCGAATGTCACAAAATGATAAAACATTTATCCCGTCTACATAAAAAAGTTGTACTTCAATGGATTCCGGCCCATTGTGGAGTGACAGGCAATGAAATAGCCGATTTTCTAGCCAAGAAGGGTAGCAAAATTGTTTCAAACCCAATTTCTGCTCCAGTTTCCTTTCACTCTATCAAAAGAATCATCTCAAATAAATACATCAATAAACTTAGAGAAGAATACACCACCAAAACATCTGGAAAGGAATGGGAAAATCTACAAGCTTATGACATTACTACATTACAAAGAAAATCTGCAGTAGCAACATTCAGACTGCTAACGGGACATGACTGCTTGAATAAACACCTACACAGAATTGGCATAACAGATTCACCTAAATGCCCTTTTTGCAATTTAAATGAAGATATGGAAAGAAACCATCTCCTCCGTTGTCCAGCTTTTGTAGAAGAGACCAGCCTTTCTGCTAAATATTGGAGTGCAAGAGAGCGAATGATTTCATTATCAAGTGCTCGACATTAGATACCAACCAACATATCATTTTTTTTAATCTTGATACAAAACTGATTGTGAAAGGACTGACTAAATTTACACAGATCTTTTAAATCGAGACTTAAAGCTCTTTTATGTGCCATATGTCTAGGACACAACCTGAACTTTACTTCCTGTATGAAGAGAGGATATTTTGAATTTTTACCCCAACAAAAAAAAAATGTCTCCAGACCGGGTTTGAACCCATAAACAGGTAAGTAGTTTTTTTTAAATACAATAGGAAGTAACATTAAGAGATTTTATTTAATAATTAAGATATTTGGTCTGCGTATTCTTACCACTTATGGTCGTTTTTATTGAACATATGTTTGAAGGCTTCTGAGCTTCAGTGATTACAGACTGATTTTTTAAAAACAACCATAAGAGGTAAGAATATACAGACCAAATATCTTAATTATAAGATAAGTAGTTACTTGAATTGAGAAATTAATATTACAGGATTTTATCACTTTAATTGCATGATTCCCCACATACTGCAATTAACAGTTATATAAAATTGTCATAAAAATGTCTGACTGAATTAGAAGTCATCAGATGGCATTGTGAACGAAGGCTCTCTGCCTCAGACAATTGAGAATTGTATATGAGACAGAAAAATTAATCATATTTGAAGAGAAAAATTATACTTTAATAAATGAGTTGGAGAAAATGTTTTAACATCTCACAAAGTTGCATGTCTTCACGATACCAGTTTCAAAAGTATAGTATTACTTCCAAAATAATAATTAAATGAATCGTGATTTTTTCTTACCTCATACATCTATGTTTCTTTAAACACAGCACTGCAGTATCAGCGACACTTTGTCATCATCGTCAGCTGTTTTCATGACTCACTGAGTGCTGTGTTTAAAGAAACATAGATGTATGAGGTAAGAAAAAATCACGATTCATTTAATTATTATTAATTGAACCTCATAATGTTAAAAATTCCCAAATTTAATATATAAAAAAAAATTACTTCCATCAGTTGTAATTTGACTGAAGATGGAAGTAATACTATCCTTTTGACACCGGTATCGTGAAGACACGCAGCTTTGTGAGGTGAGATGTTAAAACATTTTCTTCAACTCAAATGTAAATACCCCATAGTGTTTCCTCCCACTGTAATTTTAATTAAAACAGAAAAATTATACATAGGGCTTGATCCCAGGACCTTTGGTTCTCTAGACCAAATGCTGTCTGAGCATATAATTTTTCTCTTCAGATATGATTTATCCATTATTGAGATGTATGAAACGAATAATAAAAACAGAAAAATTAATGATCTTGATGAAGATTTTCAGGCTGTAGGCCGTGGTCGTGAGGCTTGTAGTTCCCCAACGTTTCGCCAGAGACTTCGGGGAACTACAAGCCTCACGACCACGGTCTACAGCCCGAAAATCTTCATCAAGATCATCATAGCAATTCCGGCTGTGAAAGTCTACGTGAATACAGAAAAATTAATGTTTGCTTTGGGAGCCTGGATAGCATAAATGGCAGTGCACTAGCATATAAAGGTAGAGGTCTCAGGTTCAAATTCCAGATCAAGCATTCATTTTTCTTTTCAAATAATAATTGGTCTTGTTGTCGGGAAGAGCATGATTGGGTCAGAATTTTAGTCTTGATAACATTTACACGTAATCCAACCTCCTTAGCAGAGTTATGAATTTTGATATTCCGATAGAGGGTGACCTTGTTTGGAGGTTCTTTGGCCAACCACAGGATGGAGCTGACATCGACATCCAGGTGGTGCAACATAATGCAACATAAATAAAACCAGTCTGGGAAAGCTGACGATAAAACAGAATTGTTTTGAAACATGTCCAAGAACAAATCAACATTAATATTGAGGTAAGATGTCCAGACCAAAAATAATATAATTAAAATAACCTCAAAATATAACTTCCTAAAATTAAATACTCCTTAGCTGTTTATATTAAATACCAATGTGTTAGATTCATGATATCAGCATATGCTATTATTTGTACTGATATATAAATTAGAGTAAAATTAACATTTACATCTAATTTTCTTATTACATAACTAAGAGCCAGGTTGAAGAGTATCAGGGCCTGCCCATCATCTTATTTCCAGCCCTTCCTCATTGCAATAGGTTCTGGAAGATCAGTATTTATTTTGAATCTAAATACTATATCATCCATTGTAACCTTTATTAGTCTAAATTCTATTTATATTATCGTAGGCTTGTTTAAACTCTTCAAATACAATAAGAATCAAATGAAACATGAATTCTTCTTACCTCATATATCTATGTTTTTTTTAACACAGAACTGCAGATTAAATGGTATAATTAGGAGAAATTTTGGAAAACAAATGAGGAAAGAAATCCAACTGAGATTTCATAATGTCATAGCCAAACCTGCTCTACTATACGGAAGTGAATGCTGGACACTTCGAGCAAAAGATAAATCCCGCATTAATAGTTCACAAATGAGATTCCTCCGATCACTAACTGGAGTAACATTAAGGGATAGAATGAAAAGTGATGAGATAAGGATGCAGTGAAATAGTAGGGAAATGGTTGAACATATACAAAATTATCAGATTAAATGGTTCCAACACGTCCAGAGAATGTCAAATTCCCGTTTACCAAAGATGATTTACCACCTCAACCATAAAGGCAAAAGAGACCTCGGAAGACCCTTCAACCGATGGAAAGATCAGTTTTTGTAGTCGCAGAACGGGCATCATCACCCAATACTGCATATGGAAGAAGAAGAACTGCAGTATCGCAAAATACATCATTTGCATCTTCAGCTGTTTTCACGGCTGTCAATTTTTTTTTGTTCTGTGTTAAAAAAAACTTAGATATATGAGGTAAGAAGAATCCACGATTCATTTGATTCTTATTAAGAAAGCCTCATAATGTTAAAATTCCCGAATTTATTACATTAAGGGGGCTGGTGGGGGAAATTTCTATTTTCTACAGTTTTTAAGCTACATATTTGATTGTTTGTACACACATTCATGCCATAATAGGTAATATTATTAAGTTATGTAGATAGGAAATAACACTATGAGGTTTTTTAATATTATATTTAATTAATGTTGGGAAGTAAACATTATGAAAAGCTAAACTTTTAAAACAAGTAGAGAAACCTTTGGAATTGACAGTTTGGGAAAAAATATACATTCAGAAAAACAAAAATAGATCAATGAATTTTGATATCCCTAACGAAATTACATTGATTTCGAAGTTCATAAATTCAACCATAGATAGCAGCACTGAAGATGGCGACAATAGAATAGTTGACGGCCGAAGAATTTCAACAGTCGGAGTTATGGCTGACGATGAACATGATTATGTTTGAAATCGCGATATCATGGAAGCATGAATCCTATGAGGTGAGTTATTTAAACAATATGTTCTCCGATGATTTTTTAATATTGTTTATTTTTTATTTCACTCACCTCATACTTCATAACTCCTAGCATATCCAGGGTTTCATCACATCCTTTGTGACATTCTCAATGCTGTGTCACGTTCACAACTGACGTCCGGCTGCCTTCTATCCTGCAGACTGACCTCCGCGCCATCTGATGGCTGACCGACGAACTTCCAAATCAGTCCTCTCTCCTTATAACCGGGTATTTCAAAATACAACTATGAATTTTGAAATATCTGGTTGTAAGGAGAGATGACTGATTTGGAAGTTCGTCGGTCAGCCATCAGATGGCGCGGAGGTCAGTCTGCAGGATAGAAGGCAGCTGGACGTCAATTGTGAACGTGACACAGCATTGAGAATGTCACAAAGGATGTGATGAAACCCTGGGTATGCTAGGAGTTATGAAGTATGAGGTGAGTGAAATAAAAAATAAACAAGGTAATATTATCATATTTGAAGAGAAAAATTATACGCTCAGACCGGGACTTGAACCCGGGACCCTTGGTTCTCTAGACCAAGTGCTCTACCAACTGAGCTACCTGAGCAAGTACCGATCTAAACGCAAATCCTTCTCTATATACATTGATAATAAAAACTTGGGAAAAGCCGTACTGGCTGTAATGTATAATTCCCAAATATGTCTTCTTAATAAAGGAGCCGCCATTTGCAAGATAGAAGCATGGCTTCACAGCATTTGGTGGATGGGAATTACAATGTATATAGAGAAGGATTTGCGTTTAGATCGGCACTTGCTCAGGTAGCTCAGTTGGTAGAGCACTTGGTCTAGAGAACCAAGGGTCCCGGGTTCAAGTCCCGGTCTGAGCGTATAATTTTTCTCTTCAAATATGATTTATCCATCATTGAGATGTACGAAATCAATAATAAAAACTTGGAAAAAGCCGTACTGGCTGTAATGTATAATTCCCAAATATGTCTTCTTAATAAAGGAGCCGCCATTTGCAAGATAGAAGCATGGCTTCACAGCATTTGGTGGATGGGAATTACAATGTATATAGAGAAGGATTTGCGTTTAGATCGGTACTTGCTCAGGTAGCTCAGTTGGTAAGAGCACTTGGTCTAGAGAACCAAGGGTCCCGGGTTCAAGTCCCGGTCTGAGCGTATAATTTTTCTCTTCAAATATGATTTATCCATCATTGAGATGTACGAAATCAATAATAAAAACTTGGAAAAAGCCGTACTGGCTGTAATGTATAATTCCCAAAATGTCTTCTTAATAAAGGAGCCGCCATTTGCAAGATAGAAGCATGGCTTCACAGCATTTGGTGGATGGGAATTACAATGTATATAGAGAAGGATTTGCGTTTAGATCGGTACTTGCTCAGGTAGCTCAGTTGGTAGAGCACTTGGTCTAGAGAACCAAGGGTCCCGGGTTCAAGTCCCGGTCTGAGCGTATAATTTTTCTCTTCAAATATGATTTATCCATCATTGAGATGTACGAAATCAATAATAAAAAAAAGGTAATATTATATTAAAGTTTCATCCTTCTAGGCTTAAAGGTTTTTGAGTTATTGAAGAAAATCCATTTAAACATTTGCACATTAAAATTTTAGTAAGTCCCATAATTTTTTAGTAATTTTTTTTTCTGCACGACCACTGACTTATTTAGAACAACACTATGCATTAACTTTCCTACATCATTATAATAAATGAAGAAAAAAGATATACATCCTCTGCATATGACTTTTTGTTTTAAATTACTACACATATTTTATTTTTTATTTAAAAAACCATCAACGTTGATCAAACTCCATATACAGAATTATTAGCCATAGTGTGTGAGACATGCAGTTAAAATTTCGTGCTTCTATCATTAAATTTGTCAATGCTATTTTGATTTGAATGTATTGAAATGCAATGAAAATAAAAGTATGGAAAAGCCAATTTGAAAGTTTGCATGCAGTTAAATTACAATATAGCAAACATGCCCTCCTACTGTCATTAGGGAGACTTACAAGCGCCACAGGACACTGAAACCCTCCAACTTATACTTTAAGGTACGTAGTATTTTTTAATACAAAAAACAAAAAAATGCTAAATTTGACCAAAAATTACACCCATCACCCCCCTTAAATCTACAAATGTTAGATGAACATCTGTATCTAATTCCCAAAATTTTCCTAAAATGGCTTTGACAGGTTTTCATAGGTTAGAATACTTAAATTGCATTAGGTTGGCTTTTAAGTTTGTTAAATATTGTGTATACATTGGGCTGCATCCTGTGATTCCATTCTAAATTTTTTGCATTTGTTGGCGCATGTGCATAGTGTACGATTGGAACTTAGTAAAATTGACAATTTTATTATTAATTTAACTCTTCTCATTGAAGGATAAATTATATTTGAAGAGAAAAATTTTTGCCTAGACCGGAACTCGAACCTGGGACCCTTGGCTTTCCGGGCCAAGTGCTCTACCAACTGAGCTACCGAGGCGAGTTGCGATCTAGATGCAAATTTTTTTCTTATGTACGTTGTAATTCCCTCGCGCCAAATGCTTTTGAAACCATAGCTTCTATCTTTGCAAATGGCGGCTTCTTAGTTAAGAAGACATTTATTGGGAATTTAACACTACTTTATAAAGCCAGTAGGGCTTCTATTGACGATTTTATTATTAATTTAACACTTCACATTGAAGGATAAATTATATTTGAAGAGAAAAATTTTCGCCTAGACCGGGACTCGAACCCGGGACCCTTGGCTTTCCGGGCCAAGTGCTCTACCAACTGAGCTACCGAGATAGAAGCTATGGTTTCAAGCGTTTGGCACGAGGGAATTACAACGTACATAAGAGAAAAATTTGTGTCTAGATCGCAACTCGCCTCGGTAGCTCAGTTGGTAGAGCACTTGGCCCGGAAAGCCAAGGGTCCCGGGTTCGAGTCCCGGTCTAGGCGAAAATTTTTCTCTTCAAATATAACTTAGTAAAATTATTCGCATAACATGTTGTAAAGTATTAATTACATTATACAGCTAATGCACGTGCCATTTAGTGCAAATGTGCCGTGTAGGGATGTAAATTTTCATTTTGTGTTGCTAATTTACCTTCCGTCTATTACTCATTGGAAGTTCAGCTCCAGGATGATTCTTCAGTATGTGTGCTTTTCTTTTGGAACTACTTTTGTAAACCTGAATAAAAGAAAAACATATGTAATAATTAAAATTATCTTAAAAAAACTATCAATTTAAAAAGTTACTATAATACTAATAATGTTCACTATACAGTAGCATTTGAGACCTCATTCAAGAAATTCCAACAAGTCATTTGCTTTTTACTACTGAGGAAAACCATGAAAAACCCCTGACAAGTTGGTCAGTCCCTGGATTTGAAGCCAGAACTTTCCAAATATGAATCTCACACATAACAATCTGAGTATCTTGCTCAGTAAATAAAAATGTCTGATCAGTTTAAATCTACTACTAAGGGTCGGTTTCACCAACAGAGGTAACTGTATTACGCCAGTTTAAGCTATGCTTTATAGATGGGGAAAACTGGCATAATAATTCTAAAATTCATCGGAGAACATATTGTTTAAACAACTCACCTCATAGGATTCATGCTTCCATGATATCGCGATTTCAAACATAGTCATGTTCATCTTCAGCCATAACTCTTAAGTTATGTAGATAGGAAATAACACTATGAGGTTTTTTAATATTGTTTATTTTTTATTATTTCACTCACCTCATACTTCATAATTTACATCATTTGTGACATTCTCAATGCTGTCACGTTCACAACTGACATCCAACGGCCTTCTATCCTGCAGACTGACCTCCGCGCCATCTGGTGGCCAACCGAAGAATTTCCAAATCAGTCCTCTCTCCTTATTACCGGGTATTTCAAAATTCATAGTTGTATTTTCATTCTTGCATATGTAAATTTTTCCCCAAATTGTGAGTTCCTTCGGTTTTTCCAATTGTTTAAGTAATTTTGTTTTGGTTTCTATTCTATGTTTTTCTGACCAGGCATGTGCAGCTATTGCAGATTTTTCGATTTCTCCATTTTTAACATTTCTGAGGTGTTCTTTTAATCTTGTATTTAGATTCCTTTTTGTT
Organism: Diploptera punctata; assembly: GCA_030220185.1. NCBI lineage: Eukaryota > Metazoa > Arthropoda > Insecta > Blattodea > Blaberidae > Diploptera > Diploptera punctata. The sequence goes on along the minus strand of JASPKZ010007286.1, from coordinate 1,385,314 downwards.
TTTCCTATGTTTATCTTTTCACAATCTTCACAATTAATTTGATAAATTCCCGATTTTTTGCAGTCTTCAATCTTTTCATTTTTGTTGGTTTTTATTAAATTACCTAAGCTGTAATCATTTTTCGGTGCTAATTTAATGTTGAATTTGTTGAAAATTTTTTTGAAACTTGTCAAATACTAAAGGATGGTATGTGAACTTCTTGAATTTTTTGCCTATATTTTTATCTGTCTGAAGAGTACTTTCATTAATGATTTTTTGTTCTTTGAATTTATTTATTTTCTTGTGTATCATCTTCTCTTGAAAACAATTATCCTTCGCAATTTTTATGATGTGTTACCTCTGTTGGTGAAACTGACCCTAAGACCTTAAGTTACCCAATTTAATAATAATATACATCATAAAATGGTCACTAAAGGCTGTCCGCTCTTAAAGTGATCTTTATCAAAACAAAACCATGTGATCTGCTCGCTTTTCATTGGTTATGGACACTGACATACAATGTAGAAACAATAAGTACGTGAAAAAGTAGTTCCCTTCATTAAATTAAAAATATGTCCTCTGAACATACTTGTTATTTTTCGTGAAGAAAATAATAATATTCAAGAAAATATTTTAAAATATACCTATCTCTTCATCTTCATCTGTGCATTTTAGTGAAAATCAAATAAAAAGAAGCTCAGTGTAAGATAACTAACTAACTCACTGGCACTATCGAACCTGTAGGTTCATGGCCACAAGCTCTCCATACATCCATATCCTGAGATGTTTTCCAATCTACTTCACTCAAATCATGGTTAATGTTATTCTCCTACCTCATTTTTGGTCTTTGGCATGGATTTGCTGAAGTAGTCCCTGCCGGAGAACCGAATGGGGGACTATTTTACCTCTGGAAAATTTTACCCCAGAACCCATGTCCTTGTTTCCTGACAGTTATATTTTTACAGTGAAAGATTGTCACTCTTTCAACCAGGGTACTTTTTTCATCTGGCTTATCACTTTCGACCAGTCCGTCATGGGTAACGCTATCAGCAGCAATACTACCGCCGGCATAGCTCTCGGAGTCATTTAAGCATGCAAGCCACTCGTCACGACAAGGTGAAGATATTATAAATAAATTGTATATATATATATTTTTTCTAAAGGGTAAACGACATGATTTTATAATTGTAAATGTACATGCCCCCACAGAAGATAAAGATGACAAGATCAAGGATGAGTTCTATGAAGAATTAGAATGCTTATTTGATAGCCTTTCACGATATCATATGAAAATTGTCTTAGGAGATTTTAATGCAAAAGTGGGGCGGGAAGATATATTCAAACCAACAATAGGCAAATTCAGTCTTCATGAAGATAGTAACGACAATGGGGTTAGATTAGTCACATTTGCCACATCAAAGAATCTCATTCTTAAGAGCACAACATTTCAGCATAAGGATATTCATAAATACACCTGGACGTCCCCAGATGGAGAAACTCGGAACCAGATAGATCATGTATTAGTGGATAAACGCTGGCACAGTAGCATCATTGATGTTAGATCAGTTAGAGGGACAGACTGCAATTCGGATCATCATCTGGTCAGAGTGGAAATCAGACAACGGCTATCGCTTATGAGAGGAACGAACGCTAAAGATGATTCTGTAAAATATGAATTAAAAAACTTGAAAAATGATGAAATGCAGCAAGAATACCAAATCAAAATAGCTAATAGATTTGAAGTACTGGAATCTTCAGATGACAATGTGGCAAACGAAGAAGAAACTGATATAAATAAAGAATGGGAGGCTATAAGAGATACTATTAAATTGTCAGCATCAGAAAGCATTGGTTGTTTAAAAAAGAGGGCAAAACAAGAAATGGTTTGATGAGGAATGTGCCGACATTGTAAAGAAAAGAAAGCTAGCAAAAATGAAATGGTTACACAAGCCAAATGAGGTAAATTTAGAGCAATTGGGTAGTGTTAGACGTGAAACCACTAAGTTACTAAAGAGTAAAAAGAGGGAATATTTGAGAGAGAAGATTAATGATCTTGAAATGAATGCAAAAAATAGGAACATTAGAGAATTATATCAGGGAATTAGTATAGAGAAGAAGGGGTTTCAGGCTAGAACAAACATAATTCGGAATGAAAATGGGGATATGATTGCAGATTCTAGGAGTATATTAAATAGATGGAAAGGTTACTTTAATCAGCTATTAAATGTACATACAGAACAGGACATTGAGGAGGATAAGTTACAGACGGCAGAAATGCTAGTCGCAGAGCCAAGTGCATTAGAGGTTGAAATGGCGATTGAAAAATTGAAGATGTATAAAGCATCAGGTTCAGATGAGATCCCAGCAGAACTGATAAAATCAGGGGGAGAAAAATTGATGGACAAGATACGCTGGTTGCTTAGTATGATTTGGGAAAAAGAAGCTCTTCCAGATGAATGGAAGGAATCAATTATCGTACCAATTTATAAGAAAGGAGATAAAACTGATTGCAACAACTACAGGGGCATCTCATTACTTTCAACTTCGTACAAAATTCTAACAAATATATTAGTAACCAGACTTACTCCCTATATTGATGACATTCTAGGAGATCATCAATGTGCATTTAGAAGAAACAGGTCTACAACAGATCAGATTTTCAGTATAAGACAGATTTTAGAGAAGAAATGGGAATATAATGGTACTGTACATCAACTATATGTAGACTTCAAAAAAGCATATGATTCAATTAAGAGGGAGAAGTTATATAGTATCCTGCTGGAGTTCGGAATTCCTAAAAAGTTGGTTAGACTTATACGAATGTGTCTAAATGGCTCAAAGAGTAGGGTGCGTGTAGGCAAACAGTTTTCAGACACTTTTGAAATCCAGAATGGGTTGAAGCAAGGAGATGCACTATCTCCTCTACTATTTAATTTTGTACTAGAGCATGCCATTAAATCTTTAGAGAATGAGGAAGGCTTACAACGGACATGGTATTAATAAAGCTGCTGTTAGTTTATGATGATGATGTAGTACTACTGGCCGATAGCGAGGAGATACTAAAGGCCAACACGCACACACTATTGAGTAACACTAAGAAATTAGGACTGGAAGTAAATATCACTAAAACTAAATATATGGTCACACGTAGAAATTCAGTATATAATGGAAATGGACAGCTAATGACAAATGAGGGAAATTTTGAGGAAGTGGCTGAATTCAAATACTAGGAACAATAATCACAAATAGGAATGAGATGCACAAAGAAATTAAACATAGGCTCAATTCTGGAAATGCATGCTATTATGTATTGCAGAGACTTTTGATGTCCCAACTCCTTTCAAAAAACGTTAAGCTGAAAATATATAAAACTATTATTCTACCAGTTATATTATATGGGTGCGAAACATGGACTCTTACTTTAAGGGAGGAAAGGAGATTACGAGTATTTGAGAATAAAGTTCTTAGGAAAATTTTTGGACCAAAGAGAGATGAACAGACAGGTGAATGGAGAAGACTACATAACAATGAACTACATGGTCTTTATAGGAAGCCAGATATAATAAGAACAGTTAAGTCTCGTAGACTGCGATGGGCAGGACATGTTGCACGTATGGGGAATGAAAGACGTGCATGGAAGCTTCTTGTAGGAAAGCCAGAGGGAAAACGCCCAGTTGGTAGGCCAAGAATGAGGTGGGAGAACAACATTAACTATGATTTGAGGGAAGTGGATTATACAGGGAATGATTGGAAAGCATTAGCTCAGGATAGGGATGTATGGAGAGCTTATGTCCGCGCGGCCATGAACCTTCGGGTTCGATAGTGCCAGTGAGTAAGTAAGTATATATTTTTTCCTTTTGTATTTTTACACTCCATCTTCCTCAAATGAGGAAGACAGAGTGTAAAAATTGTATTGTAAGCCCATGTTTTCCCTTTACAGAGATTTAGGCGCTCTCCCCCTACAGGGAAGAATTTGAACCATACTAATTTAATTACACTTGTTTTCATATAGATGTCATTTTGAGTGGTCTGTGGTCAGCGTTCCGCCTCATACTAACATCTAGGAAACCAAGGTAGTACTAGGACGGGAAAATTCGGTAAATTTTGCTTAGAGGCCTTTTCATTTAAGCTTAAGGATCTTTTACGAGCCTGAAAATCTTGAGACTCGGGACTCACGGCTTAAAGTCCCTCCCGGAGGACTTGCTCCTTGGATTTTTCCATCCTAAAAAAATCCATCGACCCCGGCCAGGTTTGAACCCGCGACCCTCGGGACCAGAGGCAAGGAGCATAACCACTAGTCCACCGCGGAATAATACAAAAAAATTAATTTCATAAGTAAGATAAGTGTAAGTTGTCAATAAAAATTAAAACAGCACTTACCTTTTCACAATATTGACAATAGTAATCTCTCGTAGTTTTAAGGATTGGCAAATTGAGCTCTGGAACAGAATCTGGACTGATATCAGGATGACGTTTAGCCAAGTGATTCACGAGCATTCCTCGACGTTTGAAACCCAACAGACACGTATGGCACTTGTAAATAAATCGATGATAATCTGTCGGAGAGACCTGTAATGTAATATTCAAGCTATATCACAATAATCAATACATTCAGCATTAATATTTAATTTTAGGAAGTTATATTTTGAGGTTATTTTAATTATATTATTTTTAGTCTGGACATCTTACCTCAATATTAATGTTGAGGTAAGATGTTCAGACTAAAAATAATATAACATTCAGCAGTCCCTACTTAATTTTAATCTTAAAAATTTTCATAAGTAATGCCACGAGTGATTTCCAAATTATCGATAAATTCACGACTTCACGAAGTGAGGAGTGAATTTATCTAGAGAATTTGGAAATCAAGAGTGGCATTTGTTAGGACTATTTAACGAATAAAATTAAGCTGTTTACTTACAAATCATTATTTAACTATAGTTATTTTAAAATATTTATATATTTAATGTAAACGGCGATGTTTGAAAACAAATGAGAAACGATAGGTGCGCTTCATCTGCTTCCTTTGTTTATCACTGCAACCTGATCATATTATTTATTGCCAAAGGAACGCAATATTGTAAGAATGCTCTCTAGTGGAGAAAAAATGAAACACATCAAAACTGTATATTAATACATTTCTGATGTCGTATGATGTAAATATGACAATTATATTTTTCTGGATTATTACCTGGGAAAAAAAATACATTTAAGAAAGTGCAAACAGTGGTTTCTTTTTTTGGTGGTATAATCAATTGCTACAAATGTTTTTATATATGTGTTGACATTCATGCACTATATATACAATATGGAAGCCGTAATTTTCACAGGCTCAGTCACTGCAAAATAATGGCCAGACCTATTCAGAATATTAAAAAGGAGGAGCTTTCTTTAATATGGTAATTATAACACTGACAAATATTTCGTGAAACACGACTCTGATTGGTTGTAAAACAGAAATCATTGAAACGTGATTGGTCATTGACTCCCATTTGGGGCATGAGTTAAATAGTCCCATTAAATATTTTTAAAAATGACAAGTTAAGAAAGCAGAAGAAAATACGTAAAAGGAAGGGATTCAAGCAATAAACACACGATGAGAAATGAGGATTAGTGCACATAAATAGAAAGTTTTATGATCTTATTTTGAGAATATATTATAATTATAATCATATAATTTATATTAATACGTTATAAAACCTAAGATTTGACCGATATGTGATACAGAATAAAAATGTCACATTCAAAACATATGCAACACTTAAAATTATTGAATATAAGACGATTATGTGTTTTTACGAGTAAATTACCTTTAATTATGAATCTAAATGTTTTAATAATCATCACCTGCTATCATGGCAGCTGCCGCTGTCTTCTGGAAACCAAATGCCATTCCTCTCTGTCCATCCATTGATCTTCCTCCAATCCTCCGATATTCATAGCTTTTTGTACCCCTTCTATCCAAGTTTTCTTTGGTCTACCTCTCTTCCTCCTTTCTATTGGGATCCATTCCATAACAATTTTAGGCAATCTTTGCTCTGGCATTCTTTTGACATGGCCATACGACTGTAATCTTTTCTTTTCTATAATGTCTATGATGTCAGGCTCCTCTTCTATACCCATAATTTCCCTTATTTCTTTATTTTGTATTCTATTCATTCTAGATTTTCCAGCTCATCTTCTTAAAACATCCATTTGTGTACTTAAAATTCTTTTCATTTCCCTGGCAGGAATTTGCCAGACTTCAGCACCATATGTTAAAATGCTCTGAATTATGCTTTGATATATATTAAATTAATGTTGGGAAGTAAACATTATGAGGTATAATCATTAAAATTCATCGAAGAACATATTTAATACACAAGTGATCTTCTTGGTGATAAAATATTAAAATATATATGCAGTCAATATGCCCATTTCACCAATTAATGTTTTAAAATGGTCAACAAGTTTCTACAGCCAAGCTGTCATTCTCAAGACCAGATATTGACTGAAGACAAAATTGATAATAAATAAATAAACAAATTCAGTTAAAAACAAACTACGTCACATGACGCAATCATTCACTTATGAATGATTGCGTCATGTGACATAGTTTGTTTTTAACTGAATTTGTTTATTTATTTATTATCAATTTTGTCTTCAGTCAATATCTGGTCTTGAGAATGACAGCTTGGCTGTAGAAACTTGTTGACCATTTTAAAACATTAATTGGTGAAATGGGCATATTGACTGCATATATATTTTAATATTTTAGGAGAACATATTGTTTAAACAACTCACCTCATATGATTCATGCTTCCATGATATCGCGATTTCAAACATAGTCATGTTCATCTTCAGTCATAACTCCGACTGACGAAATTCTTCGGCCGTCAACTATTCTATTGTCGTTATCTTCAGTGCTGCCATCTATGGTTGAATTTATGAACTTCAAAATTACATTGATTTCGAAGTTCATAAATTCAACCATAGATGGCAGCACTGAAGATAGCGACAATAGAATAGTTGACGGCCGAAGAATTTCGTCAGTCGGAGTTATGGCTGAAGATGAACATGACTATGTTTGAAATCGCAATATCATGGAAGTATGAATCCTATGAGGTGAGTTGTTTAAACAATATGTTCTCCGATGAATTTTAATGCTTTGATATATTTGTAATTTCCTATTTTTTGTAATATTGTTGCTCCACCAAACAGAGTTTAAAGCATTTATTGCTTGTTTTGTTTTAGTGATTCTATTTTTAATTTCCACTGTGTTATCGCCTGAATGGTCTAATTTTGTTCCCAAGTAAGTGCATTCAATACTAGGTTTTAGTTCTTCTCCATTGTTGAAATTTATATTTTCCATTTCTTCTATACACAGATATTTAGTTTTCTCAATGTTTATATAAAGTCCCAATTTTTCACGAACTTCTTTTAGTTTTTTAGCCATATATTCTATGTCATTGTGGTCTTGTGCTATTAATACCTGGTCATCTGCAAAATTTAGTGAATATACATGTGTATTTTGGATTGGTATGCCCATTTTTTTACATTTTTTCCTCCAGTCTCTTAGTACTCTTTCGAGATAAATTTTGAATAGAGTTGGAGATAAACTGCAACCCTGCCTTAAACCTTTTGTAATAGTAAATCCCTCTGTTATATGATTTCCAATTTTTATTTTCGAAATAGATCCTTTGTATAATGCTTTTATAGCCTCTATTAATAATAATGTCATAATAATGATGTTATCTGAAATATTCTTCAAGCTTCAGACCGACAGTATTTAATTTATATTTGAAGAAAAAAATGTTCATCCAAACTAGCAACTAAACCCAAGGTCTCTTAGGGTTGTATGCAAATACATTAGTCTCTACTCAAATTACTTCCATTCACTGGTGAGCTGATTCACCGTGAAAAATTGCTGAGATCGAATTAATGGCCGACTTACCGGTCATGCATGAAAGTTGACGTTTTCATAATATTGGCAACGAATTACCCAAAATTCTCAGCGATAAAACCACTTCCGTTATTTTCATCTGCTATAGAGGAACTCATTTACGCTTGCGTCCCGCAAATAATATCGTATACAACGACGTCTGCATCGCGCAATATTACGCCGATTCTCCTGTTCTTCCAGTTGAATTCTTTGGTAGACTCTATCAAATTCCTCTTCTCCGCAAATACCGAAAACATGATCGAAGTCTTCAAGGTCCGACATCTTGGATAAAGCTGCAAAGGTTTCAAACTACATCGGTTACCATCGGTTCCCTTTGGGATTTTCACGATAAGTTTCTATCTTGAGCTACAATTATTATCGCATGAATAGATTTCTGAGTAAGCAAAATGTATTTGGATAAAACTTTCTCTGCAGAGAATGCCTTTTACTGTCTAATGCATTCAAACATTCGACCCTTAAATTGCTTCATTAAAAATCTCTAATTTGGGAGTTCATTAGTAGTAAAATAAATTTAAATGAAAATAAAATATTTAACTTATGTAAGTAAGGACCAAGTTTTAAAATTCATTGGATACACGATTAAAATAAAAAAGGTTTTCATTTAACCAATGGCTAAGAAAATCATGTTATCATTTTTATTATGATTATTATTATTATTATTATTGCTATTATTACTGTAGATGTAGATGACATATTTATTCTTTACAGATGTTTTATGCACTAACAAATAAAGTAAATAAAAATTAATTAATTTTATTTTTACTTGACATTCAAATATTTAAGATTAAATTAAAATGCTTCATACCTCACATCATATCCATCTTTTAAGTAGATTGCGATTTCAAAGCCTTGGCGGCTTCATCTTCAGTACTTTCTTGTTGACTGATGTTATGTCAATAGGAAAAACTACTTCTTCTTCTCTCTGTTGGTGGACTGGTAAACTTCGGATCCAGTCAGAATCCTCAGGAATATCGAAGTTCGTAAGTTTTTCTTTCTTGTTTTTTTTAATGTGGATTTTTTTTTTCCCAAACCGTAAGTTATTTTTGTTTTTCTATTTGTTTAATTAGACTGGCTTTTGATTCAATTATATGTTTTTCAGACCAAGCATGAGCAACTACTGCTGACTTTTTTTTTCCACTTCACCATTTTTTGCCATTTCTAAGATGTTCTTTCACCCTTGTTTTCAAATTTCTTTTTGTTTTTCCTATGTAAATTTTGTCACAATCCCTGCATTTGAACTGATAAATTCCTGATTTTTCTTCTTTAATTTTCATGAAGCTTCTTCTTCTTCTTCCTTCCAAGTATTAGGTCAAGGCCTGTTACAATCCTATAGAAAATTTTCCCTCCAGCGTTTCATAGGACGGCCCAGTGATCTTCGTCCTCTTGGTATATAATTATAAACAGCTTTGGGGATCTGATTTGAATCCATTCTTTCAAGATGGTGTTTCCAATTTAGTTGGTCCTGTTTAATATATTCCAAAATTGGCGTAGTCTTCAATTCATGAAGCATTTTAATTTAAACTTAAATTAAACCTCACAGTGATTTCTTCCTATAAAAGTTCAATTCAAGTGCTTATTTCATTTAATATATCATAATTTGTTATTGAATTTATGTTTGATTTATCTCTTACAATATATTAAATTAAAAAAAAAATTCCGACGACTCCTAAAATTATGATCAAAAAACACAAGATCTTTCATCATCATCATCATCATTATCATCATCATTCAGGGATTAAGCCTGTTGGCTCATTCCGGTTTGATGAAAGCTAAAATTGTTAAAATTGTTCAGACCATCTTCTGTGTGGACGTCCAACATTCCTCCTTCTGTGCGGTTTATTTTTTATTATTCCGGCTTTTACAATGAATATACATTTTTCCGGTACCCATGTTCACAGTTAACTACACATTTGTTTCAACACATTTTTCCATTCTTGTCTGTTCATCCATATATCTTCTTCTATTTCCCATTCCCTCTTAGTTTCATTGATTCCCCGTGCGGTTTATAATTTAGCAATAATTCTTTAATATGAAAATATTTAAGAATTAAATTAATGTTTTTATTACCTCACCTCATATCCTTTTTCTTCTATACTGCAGTTTCGGAGCTTATCTCCATCGTCAGTAGCCTCTGGTCGACCGGTGTTATGTCGTTTCTTGGCGGTTTTCTTCTTAAGTAAGAAAAAAACTGCCAAGAAACAACATAGCACCGGTCAACCAGAGGCTACTGACGATGGAAATAAGCTCCGAAACTGCAGTATAGAAGAAAAACGATATGAGGTGAGGTAATAAAAACATTAATTTAATTCTTAAATTAAACCTCATAGTGATCTTTCCCTGTGAAAGTTAAATGAAAATATTTATTATATAATATACCAACAAGTAAATCAAAATATATTTAAAATACTTAATTTCCTCAAACTGAGGATATATTTAAACTTACCAGGTGGATATGTTATTAAAGTTTGGATTAGTTCCAACAAAATTACAAGCTACACACACACACACACACTTGCAAGTACAATGGAAAAAGCAGATCATATTAATGCAATAAGGAAAAGAAAATTCTAATCTCTCCAGCTGAATTTGTAAGCAAAGCATTTGTATAGTAAAATCCCATTAATCACACGCTTATTAACAAAATGTATCAAACTGTGAGTACACACACAAAGAAGGGTTAAGTGCAAAATTCCACTCACATTATTTTAAATAAAAATATGGGATATAAATGCAAATCAAACTTATAACAGAAACCATAAGTGCAAATTAAAGCCAGCTGGACAAAATACAATAATGAAAAGTTTATCATTTATTCCTCCAAGTGTTATTTTTGTTGATTATAGCTCTTGCATATTTACATAACAATATGAGATGACAAGAAAAAATGATCATTTTCAAACATGTTATAAGATTCGAGTCTCGGTCTAGGCGAAAATTTTTCTTAAATTAATATTAAGAAGCTAAAGCTGTTACTATGATTGAAATAAGTATATTAAAGTACACTACTAAATTATTGTAATCAAATGGTAAAGAGAAAAATGTATGCCTGAGCTAATCCAGGCTTAAATCCTTCCTTTACCTTACTGTCTTGGCTTGGATGGGAAGGAGCCCTGGATTAGCTCAATGGTTAGAGCATCAGCACGGAAAGCTGAAGGTTCGGGGTTCGATTCCCGGTTCAGGCATAAATTTTTCTCTTTACCATTTGATTACAATAATTTAGTAGTGTACTTTAATATACTTATTTCAATCATAGTAACAGCTTTAGCTTCTTAATATTAATTTAATAAATAATGCTATAGCTATGTGGAGTCCCTTCATGTCTTCTTCAGGTAGAAGCCATTCATTGTGTATTTGTGAATGATGATTCATAGCATTTGAATGTGGGACCAAGACAGTAAGGTAAAGGAAGGATTTATGCTTGGATGGGAAGGAAGCCTGGATTAGCTCAATGGTTAGAGCATCAGCACGGAAAGCTGAAGGTTCGGGGTTCGATTCCCGGTTCAGGCATAAAAATTTTTCTCTTTACCATTTGATTACGAAAATTTTTCTCTTCAAATATAATTGGTCAATATATTGCTTAAGATGAAACCACATAGGTTTTAGAACCGGTTTAATTAGATGACTTGACATGACGTGAAGTATAAAGAATTTTAATTTAAATATTGAAAAATAATTTTATAAAAAATAACACTTAAAAGGACTACATTGAACATTGACTTAAACTAGTTAAGTTAGAAATACAAAACATGACAACACATTAATGTATTTTATATAGTGTAATTATTTGCTAAAATAAGAAAATAAACAAACTCAGTGTGCAGGATAACTTTACCTGTACCTTAGGCATGAACTTCTTGGCGGTAGGGGTACGATGAGGTTTCAAGGCCAGTCGCAACTCACGTTCGGCTGAATGCATTCGTTTCATATGCTCTTTTAGCTTATCTTTTCGTTTGAACTGTTTACCACAGTTGGCACACAGGAATTCACGGTGATCTGAATGCCTGTCACACACAAGAAAACCTTCATAATTTAATTCGTACAAATCCAAAAATCATCAGTTTGTTCCTTTACAACAAATTGTGTACTCTTCAAAATTATCAAGTAATGGGAAGCAAGAAGGAGAATAACCTTATTGTTAACTCCAGAGCATCAGTTACATACGTCCTTACTTCATTTACGCAATTCACCAGAGAAGTAACCATATTAATTTAATAATTGAGTTTGTATTTTTTTTAACATATCGGCCGCGGTGGACTAGTGGTTATGCTCCTTGCCTCTAGTCCCGAGGGTCGCGGGTTCAAACCTCGCCGGGGTGGATGGATTCTTTAGGACGGAAAAATCCAAGGAGCAAGTCCTCCGGGAGGGACTTTAAGCCGTAGGTCCCGAGTCTGAAGATTTTCAGGCTCGTTCATGAATGAAGAGGCCTCTAAGCAAAATTTACCGAATTTTCCCATCCTAGTACTACCTTGGTTTCCTAGAAGTCAGTATGAGGCAGAACACTGACCACGGACCACTCAAATGACATTTATACAAAAACAAGTGTAACTAAATTAGTATGGTTCAAATTCTTCCCTGTAGGGGGAGAGCGCCTAAATCTCTGTAAAGGGAAAACATACAAACTGTTTTTTTTTTCTTTTCTTCAAGTTGTCGGCCCCGGATCTGTGTTCCAAAGAACTTGGTAATGAGGCTCTTTTCTCCGGGAATTTCAAAGTTCATAATTTTCTCCTTGTTCTTCTGTACAGAATGATTCAGAAATATGGCTATACGTTTGATCACATTTTGTGACGAAAATGTTATTATTAAAGGAAATATGATGTTATCATTGGAAAGGGAATCCTTCAAATTACAACAATAGAACAAAACAAAACAAGTCACTGCTCATGTGCAGCTTGGCAGGTTGATTTTTGTGGGCTAGCATCGAATGCCTCCACAATTATCTTCGTTGTTTCTGCATCCGTGCTAATGCGAGGCCTTCCAGGAGGTTTGATTTTCTGCATCCTTCCTGTTTCCAGCAGTCATTTTCTCCACTTCCCCACAGTCACGGCTGCAATGCTACGTTAAACTCACATCTTGACCGTCTTACGGCCTCACAATCATTAGCATACGTTATTGCCCATGCAGCAATTGTAATTTGCTGTTGCATATTTAATACCATTTTGACTAACAATGTAAGTTCTACACTGTTTTGTTTTATTCCATTGTTGTAATTTGAATAATTGCCTTTCCAATGGTAATTTAATATTTCCTGTATTGGTAATATTTTGATCACACAACACGATCATAATATCCTAATTATAACAGCACCCTTATAATGCATTATACGACCTATATAAATACTTTCAATTAAGTTATGTAGGTGGGAAATAACACTATGAGGTTTATTTTAATTTATGTTGAGTTGTTGAATGCAGGCTTTCACGGCCGGTAATCATAATGTTGAGTGATTCCGGGTTATGTGGCCGTGGTTCATAGTTGGTGTTGATACCAGACGTTTCGCCCTCAACTGCGGAGGGCATCTTCAGTGGCGAGTGCTTCTAGGCGTGTTTCCTGGTCGGAAGATCTACTTAGAGTGAGCACTGCGGACGTTGTATTAGTGGTGGGTGCAGGGTGAGTGGGCATGGCTCTTGCTGATTGGCTAATGGTCGTCTCCTTGTTGTCCCTAGTGTTAATGCATTTATTTTCTAGTGTATGATACCGGGCCTTAGCCAGTTTGATACCTTCCTCTTTTCTGTTGATATTTCCCTTATGCTTGTATATTTCTATAGCCTCTCGGTATAATCTAGGGAAATAGTAGGAAGTTATGGCTAAAACTTGTGTATCGTCGAATAGAATCTGGTGTCCATTCATAATGGCATGTTCTGCTACAGCTGATTTATCCATTTCTCCTTGTCTGCAGTTTCTTTTATGTTCTGATAAACGGGTGGCTATACTTCTTTTCGTGGTCCCTATATATGATTTACCACACGACGTATATCGACTTCCTTGTTCGTGTGGTAAATCATATATAGGGACCACGAAAAGAAGTATAGCCACCCGTTTATCAGAACATAAAAGAAACTGCAGACAAGGAGAAATGGATAAATCAGCTGTAGCAGAACATGCCATTATGAATGGACACCAGATTCTATTCGACGATACACAAGTTTTAGCCACAACTTCCTACTATTTCCCTAGATTATACCGAGAGGCTATAGAAATATACAAGCATAAGGGAAATATCAACAGAAAAGAGGAAGGTATCAAACTGGCTAAGGCCTGGTATCATACACTAGAAAATAAATGCATTAACACCAGGGACAACAAGGAGACGACCATTAGCCAATCAGCAAGAGCCACGCCCACTCACCCTGCACCCACCACTAATACAACGTCCACAGTGCTCACTCTAAGTAGATCTTCCGACCAGGAAGCACTCGCAACTGAAGATGCCCTCCGCAGTTGAGGGCGAAATGTCTGGTATCAACACCAACTATGGACCACGGCCACATAACCCGGAATCACTCAACATTATGTGGAGTTGTATTTGACTCACCCCATACTTCTTCACTCCCTCACAGGCTCGAGTCTGCGAGGGAGTTATGAAGTCAAATACAACTCAACATAAACTTTCAATCAAATTTGTGCAATTTGTTATTCTTGAACTAAACAGTTGCAAAGTGCTAGTTCTTTCGAACTTATGATAATTTTAGAGCATTGTAACAATCAATTTGTAAGAGATAAAAAATAAAAGCACTTATAACTGTATTCATCACACTCAGGAATACATATAATGCATGTATCTAATAATCAGGATTTGACAATAAAGCTGTTTTCCTTTTAGCTTCCCAAAATTTAATAAGAATGTATATTCAAAGCTTGGCTGATTTTAAATGGAATACATAAAATAAACAAATAAAATTGCAAGAATTTTATTGTTTCATTTCACATGTCATGTTTTAAAATAAAAAAAAATTGAATTGCATTACAAATAAAATTGTGAATGTTACTTCAATTACAACAATAAATAATACACACATTCCTAGAAAAACAAATTATTATAAACATTAATGCAACAAACAAATCTACAAAGATAAATAAATTCAAGAAAGGAAAATGCAATACCTAAGTGCATACCAATTCCAATGAATAATTATAAAAGGAATTATAAAATTAATCACAAATATATATAAATATAAAATATTAATAGCGATTGGAGAACATATTTTTAACAACTCACCTCATATAATTTCAAATTTCTTTGATACCGGCAGTTTCAGACAATATCTTGTCCCTCTTCAGTCATAGCTTCCACTGATGAAATTCTGTCGTCGTTGATTTCTCTAAGGAAATCACCTCTTGTGCTGCCATCTTTCGTTGGGATTATAAACTTTGTAATTAAATTTTTATCCACCGGAATATCGAAATTCATAGATCGATATTTATTCTTCTGAATGAATATCTTTTCCCAAATTGTCAATTCCAACGGTTTATCCAATTGTTTCAAAAGTTTTGCCTCTTTTTCAATTTTATGATGTTCTAGCAAACTATGTGCAGCAAACAATTGGATAAAACGTTGGAATTGACAATTTGGGAAAAGATATTCATTCAGAAGAATAAATATCGATCTATGAATTTCGATATTCCGGTGGATAAAAATTTAATTACAAAGTTTATAATCCCAACGAAAGATGGCAGCACAAGAGGTGATGTCCTTAGAGAAATCAACATCAGTGGAAGCCATGACTGAAGAGGGACAAGATATTGTCTGAAACCGCTGGTATCAAAGAAATTTGAAATTATATGAGATGAGTCATTAAAAATATGTTCTCCACTCACTATTAATGATATAACCTCATAATGTTTACTTCCCAATATTAATTTAAATACAAAATATTTTCATTTTCTTTACCTCTACTCAAAGAATTAAAAAATTACTGAATCCACAATACCGATGGAATTAAATCAACAACATATCTGTCCAAGTAGGTTGTTAGTAATGCAAAACAAGTATTTCAAACTACAAGGGGTGTTCAGTATATAAGTTTCCATTTACTGTGTACTTTATTGTTATTAAGTTACTCATCTACTTTACAAATCTGGCTGCGGAAAGGCTACTGTTTTTAACAGAGAGGAGACCCTTTAATTCCTTCCATCAAAGGCTTAAAGGAACCGACCTGGACAGTAACCTAGTGTCCAATCCCTCACCTTCTCGTGGTGCAGCTGTTAGTAATCATGCTTATGCATGATGAACGAAAGGGAAGGGCTACTCACCAACAAGCACTGGTCAGCTTGGTGAGTTTTTCTTTTTTTGACCGAATTGGTATTACTTCTCCTCCCCATACCAATTCCCTCTTTCAACTTTTCTATCCAGTCTCCCCTTGACTGACTTCTTGTTTCTTTCGACCCTGATGGTATTAGAGTACTCGAGGCCTAGGGGTTCATTTCTCCTTCCTTCCTATACCTACTTTCTCTCAATGGGTGACGTAACCACCACATGTGGTGCCTACTACTAAACGGTTACAACTAGTTTATTGTACTCCAATACAAACATGAAGCCTTGGAAAAAGAATATTTAAATGAAGATATGGAAAGAAACCATCTCCTCCGTTGTCCAGCTTTTGTAGAAGAGACCAGCCTTTCTGCTAAATATTGGAGTGCAAGAGAGCGAATGATTTCATTATCAAGTGCTCGACATTAGATACCAACCAACCAACTTTACAAATCTTTTCACTCAATTCATGACCTATTTCATCAAACAACCATCTTTGATGTTGAGGCATTTATCCCACCTGTGTACCAACTTCTGAATGCCCTCTTCCACAAAGTTATGGGTCTACCTGTACAAAAAAAAATGTCACACTGTTGTTTAACCTATCCATTGTCCTGAAAACAGTGTCTTGAAAATTCCTTTGACGAAGTAGATGACCATACCCGAACCGCCAATTCTCCGGCTCTGAAGTTTAGGTTGCACAAGGGGTAAAGGGAGAACTCGCCCTCTACTGCCAATAAGAAAATGGTTGTAGTGAGGGTGAACGTTTGCCTCAACCAATCACTAGCCTTGACGCAGCTAAAGCGTGCTAGTAAGGTTTGAAAATGCTGAGATGTTGTCAGCTGTATGTCTGCTAACCACATACATAAAGCGGCCACTCGCACTCAATATCCATATCAGCAACACTGTTGTCAAAACGTCAAGGCCGGAGAATCAGTGGCTGCATTGTAGGTACCAAATCAAGACTGTAAGGTGTGTGCTGAAGGAGCTCCCAATGATACCATGTCATTTGACATTAAGTTTGGTTTGCAGTATGTGGTCAAGCATTGAAATCAAGAAGAAGGAACATCAGGTGAGGAAGTGGCACTGGCTTAATTGTAACTCACTTCTGAAGTTGGGGCACCTAGAAGGAGTTACGTTATCCTGATGATATGATGGGTGATAAATGATAATGAAGCACCAGGAGAGTTCTTAACCTAAACTTAACCTAAATTCCAGACCATGGGCAACCACAGGAATAATTCCCTTTAAGGAAAAATTTCTATGATTTGACCAGGAATCAAACCCGGAACCTCAAGAACAGTAGTCAGAAATGTTTTTATTATTCATTTCATACATCTCAATGATGGATAAATCATATCTGAAGAGAAAAATTATATGCTCAGATTGGGGCTTGAACCCAGGACTTTTGGCTTTCTAGGCCAATACTCTACCTACTGAGCTAACTGAACAAATTCCAATCTAAACGCAAATTTTTCTCTTATATATGCTGTTAATTCCTGTGCACCAAATGCTATGAAACCTTTGTTTTTATCTTGCAAATTATGGCTTCTTTATTAAGAAGACATTTATTTGGGAATTTTACATTACATTATAAACCTCAGGGGTCCTCATCTAGGATATATGTGGATGGCGACCACAAGGTGCCCAAGCTGAGCAAAACATTTCTTCCACTTACTTGTGTTTTGCACTCTTTTAACTTTACTATCTAACCTCTCTGGGTTAACTCTTGTTTTTTTTCGACCCCAATGCTATTAGGGCATCCGAGGGCTAGGGAGTCTTTCCTTTCTTCCATTTCTTCTTTCCTTTATTTTCTTTTCTTCTCCAGAAAAGCCTGACCAGAGGCTATAAGATGGCAGCCGCATCACTGGTCTTGCCTTCCTTTGGCCAGCAACCTATTGAAGGGACTATTATTATGCTTTCAAGTCTTATACGAGAATTTCCCGGAAGGATCGGAAAATTTTCTATAGGATCGTAACAGGTCTTTGCCTAATACTTGGAAGGAAGAAGAAGAAGAAGACATTAAATTATAAATGCCAGTACGGCTATTTTCGATGTTTTTATTATTCATTTCATACATCTCAATGATGAATAAATCATATTTGAAGAGAAAAATTATACGCTCAAACTGGGGCTTGAACCCAGGACCTTTTGGATTTAGTGAAATTATTCACCAAGTGCTTTTCGATGCCATGTTATCATGGATTTAATCAATTTCTCTGCTTAGCATTAGTGCTGTTTTTAAATAATACCATTACATTAATACTGTCATTACCGAAATTTGCCAATACAAATTGAAGATGCATTAGGTGATCTACCAATGGAGTTCTGGTATGAATTGCTAGCATTCAATTATTAATAATAATAAGTACTCTTGAATATCACATTTTTTAATTTTTATCTCAATCATATTTGTTATTAGTTATTATTATTATTGTCATGCAGGTAGCTGTGTCTAGGTACATTCAAGTTTATTAAGTTATGTAGATAGGAAATAACACTATGAGGTTCTTTAATATTGTTTATTTTTTATTATTTCACTCACCTCATACTTCATTATGAAGTATGAGGTGAGTGAAATAATAAAAAATAAACAACATTCAAGTTTCTTTAAATTAACTTCACAAATGTTTACGCTAAATTAAAAATTTTTCTTCATTTTACATCACAATATTGTATTGTTTACACACTTATAATTTTCTGCTATACAATTTCTTCTTTCACAATGGTTTTATAACTAGTTCTTCACACTTGTTAAAGCTTCACTTATCACCTTTACTTGTTTGTCCCCCTTCCATATCTTCGCTGATCCACCATTAGAACACGACTTCACACCTCCTTATATATTGTTGTTTTCAAATGGCTGAAGCTTGGTTTACACCAGTCCTCTTGCTTCCCAATAAAGCCCTGCAATGTCTGTCCTTTTTCTTAGGGTCAAGTCGCCTGCAATTTAGCAAATGTTCCTTGCTTAGGAGAACATTTTCTCCACACAAGGAGCATCCCATAGTTCTAAGGACAATCCCCATTCTACGAAGGTGGTCATCCAGTCAGTCATGGCCCATTTCCAATCTGATGAGAGCTACTGCTGTTCTTCTAGGGAGATGTTTTATTGTTTCAGCATATTTCACTGTTCGATGTTTTTATTATTAATTTCATACATCTCAATGATGGATAAATCATATTTAAAGAGAAAAATTATACGCTCAGAGGTTCAAGTCCCAGTCTGAGCGTATAATTTTTCTCTTTAAATATGATTTATCCATCATTGAGATGTATGAAATTAATAATAAAAACATCGAAAATAGCCGTACTGGCATTTATAATGTAATGTATAATTTTTCTCTTTAAATATGATTTATCCATCATTGAGATGTATGAAATTAATAATAAAAACATCGAAAATAGCTGTACTGGCATTTATAATGTAATGTATAATTCCCAAATATGTCTTCTTAATATAGGAGCCGCCATTTGCAAAGATAGAAGCAAAGGCTTCAAAGCATTTGATGGGCGGGAATTACGACGTATATAGAGAAAGATTTGCGTTTAGATCGGTACTTGCTCAGGTAGCTCAAATGGTTGAGCACTTGGACTAGAAAACCAAGGGTCCCAGGTTCAAGTCCCGGTCTGAGCGTATAATTTTTCTCTTTAAATATGATATTTCACTGTCTTCATATTCCTCCTTATATATGCGAGGGTAGATACAATCTGGATACCTGTCTCTTGAACAGAAGGCTCGAGTGGTAGATTCTTCCAGAATGAACGTATAGGGAAAGTTATCTCTCCAGAAAGAACATTAGGAGAGGTCTTTTCTAGCTGCACATGAAATGAAACTAAATCTTATTGGTTTGTATGAAGATCTACTACCATCCGCAAAATTCAAAGCTGGTAATCTGAACTATAGATCAACAATTCATTACATTATTATTTTATTTTAGGAAGTGATATTTTGAGGTTATTTTAATTAAATTATTTTTAGTCTCTTCATCTTACCTCAATATTAATGTTGATAATTGTTTTAATAATTTAGTGTCTGAATTTATATTATGTTTTTCAGACCAAACATGAGCAGCAACTGCAGATTTTTCTATAAAACAATTAGAAAATACAAAAGAGCTGACTATTTGGGAAAAAATCTATATTCAAAAGAACAAAAACAGAGTTATGAATTTTGAAATACCGACGGAGCATGACCTTGTTTGGAGGTTCTTTGGCCAAGCACAGGATGGAAGTGACATCGATCTAAATGCACCACTACATTTATCTAAATTTGTTCTGAATATATATCTTCTCCCAAACTGTCAATACTAAAAGTTTTTTTAAATGTTTTAGAAGTTTGACCTCTTTTTTCAATTTCATGACTCTCCAACAAACTATGTGCTGCAATAGCTTTCACCATTTTTAATATTTCTAAAGTTTTTCTTTGTGCGAGTGTCTAAATTCCTTTTTGTTTTTCCTATGTATACTTTATTGTAGTCTTTACTACTAATTTGATAAATCCCAGTTTTCTTAATATCTGGGGTATTCAGTTTCTTATTGGTTATTAATAGATTACCAAGACTAAATTTATTTATCGATGCAAATGTAATATTGAATTTCTTGAAATCTTTTTAAATTTGTTATGTATTTCAGGATGATAAGTAATTTTCTTGAATTGTTTTCCTTTTTTTTTTTTTTTTGCAGGGTGGTGTATTCTTTTAATCTTTTTTGTTGCCTGAATTTTTTTAATTTCTTCTTCTTCCTTCCAAGTATTAGGCCAAGGCCTGTTACGATCCTATAGAAAATTTTCCCTCCAGCGTTTCATAGGACGACCCAGAGATCTTCTTTAATTTCTTTATAATTATTTCCTTTCCTTCTTCTTCTTCTTCCTTCCAAGTATTAGGCCAAGGCCTGTTACGATCCTATAGAAAATTTTCCCTCCAGCGTTTTGATCCTTCCGGGAAATTCTCATATAAGACTTGAAAGCATAATAATAGTCCCTTCGATTGGTTGCTGGCCAAAGGAAGGCAAGACCAGTGATGGGGCTGCCATCTTATAGCCTCTGGTCAGGCTTTTCTGGAGAAGAAAAGAAAATAAAGAAAAGGAGAAATGGAAGAAAGGAAAGACTCCCTAGCCCTCGGATGTCCTAATAGCATCGGAGTCGAAAAAAAACAAGAGTTAACCAAGAGAGGTTAGATAGTAAAGTTAAAAGAGTGCAAAACACAAGTAAGTGGAAGAAATGTTTTGCTCAGCTTGGGCACCTTATGGTCGCCATCCACATATCCCCTAGATGAGGACCCCTGAGGGATTTTAGCTATGTTCAAAATACGATTGTATTCTTTCTTAAAATCTTCTTCATATAACACTAATGTCTAATTTGAGAAATGTGCAAGTATAATAGTGAGTTTAAGTAAAGGAGTAGATAGCGTAAAGTTGACACAATTAAGAAATAATGTCTAATGTGATATAATGAAGCTCTCTTTGGTTTCATAACAATGTACTTAGGTTTGATTCGATCATCTTAATCTCTGTACCACAACATTTATAAAAATAATTCACTTTCTACAGCTGACAATTGTCACTGAAACTTATATCTCACCTGATCCATTATACATTCTATGCCACCTTAATGACATTTGTCATGCATCCAGACCAGCGAACCCAAAAATGATTGATGTTTAGTTCATAAAATCATACAATTCCAACAATTTAGTTTTAATCCACTTTTACCAACTAAAATATTGCTTATAATTGCAAATGCGTAAAACAGAGAGAATGAAAAATAAAATAAAAAGAAAGGAAACCAAGGGGCAGATTGAAAAATGATGAAATAATAGGATAAAGAAAAAAGGATTTAAATGAATAGGGTTGAAGAGCAAGAAATATGAGAGAATAGAGGTAAGCTCTAAGGGAAGATACAAATACCATTAAAAAAAAAGATTAAATATAAGAACTGTGTCAAAAATGAGTGTTTGCAACGTCGATCCACTGCAGTTTTTGTGTTTCAAGTTGTACACTCAGCAGATAGATGATGTGTTTATTTTCAGTTTGTGCAACACTTCAGCTGACCATATCAGATATGTATTATGTACTAAGATCAGTGTAGGATAAATGTATTTTCGAGTTATATTTAGTTTAACAGATTCCAGTCCTGGACAAATTTATTTTTTGAAAAGAAAAATTAACATCCACAGATAGGAAAAGACTACATATTGAACTTTTTTAGCAATAAATCATTATGAGCTTTAATTTAAGATTGAATTAAATGCTTCATACCTCACCTCATATCCAGTTTCCTAGGTAGACCGCAGTTTCAAAACCTTTGCAGCTTCATCTTCAGTATCCTCTCTTTGACTGATGTCATGTCGTCAGAAGAACCACTTGCTCTTCTCTCTGTTGATGGACCGATAAATCTCCGGATCCAGTCAGAATCCGTGGGAATTTCTAATTTGGTCTAATTAAACAGATAGAAAAACAAAAGGAACTCAAGGTTTGGGAGAAAATGCACATTCAAAAAAACAAGAAAGAAAAACTTGTGAACTTCGAAATTCCTGCGGATTCTGACTGGATCCGGAGGTTTATCAGTCAACCAACAGAGGGAAGAGCAAGTGGTTCTTCTGACGACATAACATCAGTCAATGAGAGGGTACTGAAGATGAAGCTACCAAGGCTTTGAAACCGCAGTCTACCTAGAAGACTGGATATGAGATGAGGTATGAAGCATTTAACCTTGGGTATTTAAAAATACCGCATGAACTGCAGGACGGAATTTAAATCCCAGTCCGTGATATTAAATGGATGGTAGAGTGCGCATACTAACAACAATTTTTTTTACGATAAACTATAAGAGATATAAGTATAAAATAACTTGTATTTCATTCATAAAGGAATGTATTATTCAATGAAATGTTTAATTTTTACATACAATAGAGAATTTTATTATTAAAAGTTAAAATTTATTTACGAGGTCTATATTTTTTTGGTTTGATTTTATAATGGGTTCAGTTTATGATTTGAAGGTGACTGTACTCTTGCAAGGGGGATTTGATGACGTATTTGGAACACGGTGCCAATGAAATATCTGCTTTCAAAGCATAAACATGAATAAATGCCCTGCCTTGTTGACGACAGAGTTATCAGCACCCTGTGGCACCCAAACCTTAGCAACATAACATACAACACTAAGATTCAGTCTTGAATTAGTAACTGTAGACTGTGGTTTGTTTTTGAACATATAAAAAAATGGCTTCACGTATATGGCATCCTGGATTATCAAAATAATCTGAGTAGCTTATCAGATATTTTTTAAAAATAAATACTAACAATATATTTACCATCTTAACTCATAATTTAAATACAAAATTAGGGGTGAAAAAGACACCACATGTTTTTTTCTTATTTTTTATGAATACTTGATCTAAAACACAATAGGTTAGAGCCACAAATGACTTCCTTGCAACATTTTCTGAATTTTTATAATTTTACAAAGAAATAATTTTATCATGAGAAAAATATGTAAAAATTAGGGGTGAAAAAGGCACCTGATGTGTTTTTTTTTATTTTTTGTGAATACTTGATCGGAACACAATAGGTTAGAGCCACTAATAATTTCTTTGCAATATTTTCTGAATTTTTGTAATTTTACGAAGAAATAATGTTATCATTGGACAAATATATCCACTAAGTCCTTTAGAGCTTTACATTTAATGGACAAATATGTCCCTCAAGTCTTCTAAAGGTTAATTTAATCTTAAAGACTACATATTTTCATTCTTCTAATATCTTCCATTTCAATTCTAGGGCTAGGTCTCAACCAGGAATCGAACCCCAGACCACATCAATGTACAAGATTTGATTCTCAGTTCAGATGTTAATTTTTCATCATCATCATCATAGTACATTCACGAATTTAGGCCATATGTTGACCTGTTTCGGCCTCAAGAGAAACACCATCCAAAAGTCTTTTGAGTGGACGTCCTGGTCTTCTTCCTGCAGGTTGATATCTTAACATTTGTTTGGGTATCCTGTGATCTTCCATTCGATGAACATGTTGCATCCATCTTGACTTATAATCAGAAATTTTGTTTTCTGAAGGTTCCATGTGTAACTCTTCTAAGATGTCTTCATTTTTTTTGTGATCTAGTAGTGTGTATCCTGCAGTCCTCCGAAGATATCTCATTTCAGCAGATCTAAGTCTCTGTATATCCTTCTGTTTCAACGTCCATACTTCGCCACCATACAAAAGACTTGGAAGAGCCAGTGTTTTATACACTTTCAGTCTTGAATGCTTTTGGACTAACTGTGGCTTGAAGATAGAATTTATTAACCCTAAAATTCTTAAAAATTTAGATATTTTTGCATTTATTAGAATTTATTAACCCTAAAATTCTTAAAAATTTAGATATTTTTGCATTTATATCCTTTTCTTCTTCATATGAGATATTGCATCCTAGATATGTAAAATTATTCACCTGCTCCAATTTTTCTTTTCAAAAATTAGTATGCTTGAGTGTTTGTTTTAATGTTGACTGGTATGAAAAAGAGAGCATACTCGTATCAAAAAGCATCAGGGAACTACCCATGTGACAAATCACTATCAATAGTACCACAACATATACACTGAAAGGGGGTTTACAATACTAATCACACAATCTTAGTGTTAAAAGAATCTTGGTGTTAAAAAAATTAGCATAGTGGAAAAAAGGTAGAAATATGACACATGAAACAGATTTATTTAATTACTAGCTAATACCCGGCGTGCGCTGCTACTCCTAAATAAATGTTAATGTGTTTTTACCACCAGCTTTGAGCTGCTATGCTTGCCCAGGAATCTGCTTATCCCAATCTAAAAATGGTTATTGTTTATCCGTAAAAGATAAACATATGCTGTTGCGAACTTTTTTGTAGAGTTTTTTGAGATATTCAATTCCATGTACAATAATTAGGTGTATTGTTATGGTTTAGGCAGCATAAGCCATTTAAGCATCAAAATAGGGACTTTATTTCACAAGAATTAAATGAATCGTCATTCCTTTTTACCTCATACTTTGTTTAAAAAAACATAGAAGTATGAGGTAAGAAGGAATCACGATTCATTTAATTCTTATGAATTGAACCTCATAATGTTAAAAATTCCCAAATTTAATATATAAACTTTATTTCACATTTATTGTCAAAACAGGGACTTTATTTCATGTTTTTCACTACAAAGAGTGATTTTTAGGGGAGAAGGAGTTGAGTATTACAACTCTCTTATAGCCGATGTTCATCCCCGGAATCTCCTGAACATTTTTCAATAAGCCCCATCACAATCGGATGAACAATATGGCAGAGCACGCTTGCCCGGGAATCTACTTATCCTGATCTTCTTGGTATCAATGGAAGACAAAAATGGTTATTGTGAGTTATCCATAAGAGACAAACATATGCTGTCACAAACTTTTTCGTAGAGTTTTTTGAGATATTCAATTCTGTGTACATTAATTTGGTGTATATGTTATGGTTTATGCAGCGTAAGCCATTTAAGCATCAAAATAGGGACTTTATTTCACATTTTTCGCTACAAAGGGTGATTTTTAGGGGTGAAGGGGTTGAGTATTACAACTCCCTTATAGCCTATATTCATCCCAGGAATCTCCTGAACATTTTGCAAAAAACCCATTAAAATTGGATCAACGGTATGGCCACGCATAGAATACAAACAAACATTGATTTTTATATATTAGATTAATGAGTTGGTTATTTTGACTCATCTCATATTTCTTGATTTTTATGTAGATCTGGTTTCATCACTTTTGCGTGACATTGTTGATGCATTCAACAATGTCGCGCAAAAGCAACGAAACCAGGTCTGCATAAAAATCAAGAAATATGAGGTGAGTCAAAATGACCAACTCATTAACAATTAAAAGAAACCTCATAGTGTTATTTCCTACATATATTAAATAAACAGATTTATTTCTTTAAAAATCTGTCATATGGAACTGTGAGTAAATTATTGGTATGGGAGGAGAAGATAAACATAAAATTGACAATTATATTGGTTAAGTGAAATTGTTTTCACATACACCACTAAATTTACTTAATTCGGACATGTTTATCAGATATTCTGCTCCATATTCAAACCTTTACTTGATTATGTAAAATTGTAGACTTTCACAGCAGGTATTTTGATTCATGTATTTTATGTCTTTCGGACTAAACGGCCAGGTCTGGTTTTATTAAAACTCGACGTTTTGTCTACTACTGCGGGTAGACATCCTCAGGAGATTATGCGTGCTCTTTGACTTCTTAACTCATCAAATGTCGGCTGCAGACTGGCTGTGTGTTGGAAATTGTGTCCTTATTTATAGTTGAGTATTGTGTGGTGATGTTTTCTATATGGCCCGTTACTTTGGAGCTATTTTTCTGATTGATTGCCACTGGCGTAAGTCATGGGTTTTATTCTCTTGTTATATAATGCCGGAATCCAAATTTTATTAATCTTCACAGTTTCTTCTTTTTTTGTTAAAGGAATTTTTGTGTTTGTAAATTTCAATAGCCTCTCTGTGAAGTCTGGTGTAGTAACGTTGTGTTTTGGGCAAAACTTGGGTTTCTTCAAATTTTATGGCATGTTCTTTTTTGTTATATTATTTTTAGTCTGGACATCTTACCTCAATATTAATTCGAAAAAAATTGTTATTATTAAACTTGAGTATGGAGGACGCCATCTTGTTTTTCGTTATTTATAACACAAACACAATTTCTGGTTTTCTTTCTTCCTTGTAACTTAAGAAGTTGTAATTAATATTTAATTTTAGGAAGTTATATTTTGAGGTTATTTTAATTATATTATTTTTAGTCTGGACATCTTACCTCAATATAATTAAAATAACCTCAAATATAACTTCCAAAAATTAAATATGTTCTTTGTTATTCACTAAATGTTCTGTTACAGACGATTTTTCAGTTTGTTTCAATCTACAATTTCTCTTGTGTCCTCGTATTCTTGTGTTTATCATCCGTTTTGTAGTTCCTATGTACACTTCACCACAACTACATGGAATATATATATATGCATTATATAACACAACAGCCGTATTAATTGATTTGTGTCAATATCTCTTGTGTTTTGTCTTTGCAGCAGTTTAGTATACATGGTGTCTTTCTTACCATCAACCATCGTAATGTTTCATCATTATATAACATGAGAATAAAACCTATGACTTACGCCAGTGACAACCAATCAGAAAAATAGCTCCAAAGTAACGGATCGTGTAGAAAACATCACCACACAATACTCAACTATAAATAAGGACACGATTTCCAACACACAGCCAGTCTGCAGCCGACATTTGAAGAGTTAAGAAGTCAAAGAACATGCAGAATCTCCTGAGGATGTCTATCGCATTAGTAAACGAAACATCGAGTTTTAATAAAACCAGACCACGGCCATTTAGCCTTTACTTGATTGTCAGAATCAGCTGTTGTTTTGCCTATTTTCTCTCATGCTTGTAATATGAAATTCCTTGATTGGAATGCTGCAAGTCAGGATTTCAAAATTCATTGTTTGATAAGTAATTTCATAGATCATTATATTCTACCATGATATAAATTCTGTTTTGCTTATAATAATAATAATAATAATAATAATAATAATTTTGTGTTCTGTTTTCTAAATTTACAAGTTATACAAGTTAAAAAATACAATTTGAACCAGAGTACAAATGTGATGATTAGTGTGTGAATACTCTGATAGGAAATACACAATATTACAATGGATTAGTCTATATTAAAATATGTTTATTTATGGCACTACGGCTGAAAAAACTAAGGAAAGGTTTAGTAACCTGAAAATCAAATATTATAATATAATGAGGATATTGGTAAGTTACCTGAGCATATGCATTCTTAGTTTGTCGAGTGTTGGGAACAGCTTGGAACAGTATGAGCAAGTGTGCTTCCTGTCACTATGGAATGCTCGAATGTGCTTACGTATCAGACTGTATTCATCAAACACCTAGCAGAGACAAACATTCAGATAAAAATACAACACAAACTAGTGGTCGTTGCGCGCAGTAAAAGACTTCACAACAAATTAATTTACATTCAAAATAAAACTTGAATTTGCTATTTATTAAATCCAAGTCAATGAACTGGTATGTACGAACTTCTTCCTTAATTTTGAACTATTCCACATACTCTCAGTCTCTCTTCACATACCTCACTCACACTGATGATAATTGTACCCTTACATGCTTTATAACCTATGTACTGTCACAAACATCTATATTTTGGATTATCACAGTAATCTAACAAGACATTGTGTTTTTCTGAAAAAATCACAAGCAATAAAGTCGCAAGTGATTTTGTCTAATGAAAAACTCAACCTTGCATTGGATTTGGAGTGACTATTTAGAGAATAATACAACATCAGAAGCTAAAAATAATTATAATGTTTAATATTTACCAAATGTGAGGTTATGTATTCTGATCTTACTTCTGGGTGATTTCTAAGCTGGCTATATAGTAATAAATATCATATATTTACTGTTAAACCTCTTTGGGCTTGGGAAGAATCAATAACAGATGATTGTATGAGAAATAACTATTAACAAAATTTAATACATTTTTTTAGAGTAACAGAACCTTTTTTTGGTAATTCTTGAAGTTGTTTTCTTTTGGCATTTCTTCCTGTACCATATAGATCGTACATAATTGAATCAATATCCTTGTCAAAGAAGTTAATTTGTGGAGATATCTCTCATTACGAATTTTAATATCAAAAGTTGTGTTGGAAACACTGGCAAGAAAAGGCAATTTTATCGGTCTATGAGATAAAGTCATAAATATTTCACAAAACTTATGATAGGAATTAACATTATAAGGCTTTCAAATTAATAAAACTAAAATAAGCCATACATCATCTCATACATTCTGTGTTCTTCACGGCACAGGACCACGGTTTCAAGAACAGTCATTCCTATCTTCAGCCATATTTTTAGTCAAAATTGTTATGTTTAGTTACGATGTCAAGTATGTCAGAACCTAAGCCATGAGCTGTATTTCAAAGGAATGTTCCTTGGTGCAGAAATCTCAATGTGTTTCTGTTGGCAATACCAGACCTGAGGAATTTAATCCTCAAAGCAAAAGAGAAAACTGCATTATCACAACAAAATTAATTTAGAAAATTTATAGAAATAAGCAGAACAACTTAAACCAAATTTACTATCAGATGGTGAGAGTAAAAGCAGTGAAGAAGGTGATATGTCTGGAATAATAACTTTTGATTCATTCAGGTAAGATTGTATTTATTGAATATTGTATTATTCTCTTCCATTACAATCTACAGTGACTGTACTTCTTCCCCTACATCCCTTCCATAGAGTATTTTGGTGACATTAACGCTAAAACACTTCCCCACCTCCCTTGCACATTTCAATTGGGTGAGTATTAAGGTGGCTATATCCGTACTCTTAAATGTTGAAAAAATATAATTTTTGTTGGATAAAATAGGATTTTTTTGTAGTTTTCAAAAATGTCTGGTTTATTTATGTAGCATCAATATTTCATGTATAAATAAGGGAAGTTAATGGAAGATTCAGTTAGATGTATAGACCAACTTCACATTGTAATGTGTGCCAAAAAATCAACAAAATAAGTAAGGGATCAAAGAAGGTTAAGTTATGTAGATAGGAAATAACACTATGAGGTTCTTTAATATTGTTTATTTTTTATTATTTCACTCACCTCATACTTCATAATTCATAGCAGACCCTGGGTTTCTTCACATAATTTGTGACATTGTCAATGCTGCGTCACGTTCACAACTGACGTCCAACGGCCTTCTATCCTGCAGACTGACCTCCGCGCCATCTGGTGGCCGACCGAAGAATTTGACAATGTCACAAATTATGTGAAGAAACCCAGGGTCTGCTATGAATTATGAAGTATGAGGTGAGTGAAATAATAAAAAATAAACAATATCAAAGAAGGTACTTGAGAGGCCACAAGAAGATGAAGAAAGACAAAACTATGGCCAAGGACGGCGTTATGAATTAACCACAAGGTGTTCTACCAGTCATGTGGGTGAAAATATACCAATAACTTTGCATGTGATTTACTGAAAACTGGATTTTCCTACATTTTCATTCTTTTAAAACTTCATAACTTCTCACACATTAGGGTTAGTTTCATGTTTTTTACTTTAAATCAAAACAAATTGTTGCTTGCAAGTTCCCTACTTTTCTGCGAACAATAAAAGTGCAGTTTTAATGATCTGTTAAACAATTTTTAAGTTTTAAAATTCAAATAATAAGGGGAAAAAATTGAATCAATTACTTTACATACTACCAAACATTCCCCCATATAAGAATTAAATTAATATTTTTATTACCTCACCTCATATCCTTTTTCTTCTAGACTGCAGTTTCGGAGCTTATCTCCATCATCAGTAACCTCTCGTCGACCAGTGTTATATTATTTTCATAAATAATTTAACTTATTAATTGTTAAAAGTCCATCGCCGTGGTCTCGAGGTAGCGTGCTGCCTTGTCATGCAGCGGGCCTGGGTTCGATCCCCGGTCAGGGCAGTTTTTCTGGGTGAGGTTTTTATCTGGGTTTTTCCTCACCTGTAAGACAAATGTCAGGAAAACTTTAAGGCCCAAATGGTCCCCGAAATCATATGGCCATCATCATCATCATCATCCTTCATCGGTGTGGAAAGCAACGGGAAGCTACCACACCTACAATTCCCTAGTAAAGCTGCAAGCATAGCATGAAAATGCTATGATTGTAGTGAAGGACCTGCCTTCGGGCAGAATTACTATGGATGGATATATATATACCGGGCTTCCAATATAAACCTGGACCGGCCTCACGGGGTTTCACCCATCAGGCAGCGCTCTCTCTTCGTCCTTGAACTAGTCAGTTTACTATCGTTCGACAAGATGAGACATCAGCTGACATTAGAGCAGCGCATTTATGTGTAAATGTTATTATAAATACGAATCAGCTTGTCGCGTTCACGAGGAATTTATTCGGAACTTCCCTGGACAATTACCTCCTTCCAGATCAACAATCCACGATCTTGTGACTAAATTTGAGACCACTGGTTCAGTACAAAATAAGAAACACACGCGAAGGCGTACGGTTCTCACCGAAGAAAAATTAGATGAAATTGGCGTGATTAGTGCTGGTGTAT
This sequence comes from Diploptera punctata, assembly GCA_030220185.1. Lineage (NCBI taxonomy): Eukaryota > Metazoa > Arthropoda > Insecta > Blattodea > Blaberidae > Diploptera > Diploptera punctata. The sequence continues at coordinate 1,353,985 of JASPKZ010007286.1, read as the reverse complement.
GGCCCCCTCGCTCCCCAGATCTAACAGCGTGTGATTTTTATTTGTGGGGTAGCCTGAAAGACAAAGAGTACAAAACAAATCTGCACACATTGGAAGAACTGAAGAACAACATAAAGAAATGAAATCAGAAACTTGACAGTGCCCAAACTACAGCGTGTTAATCTAAATGTGTTTACTCGGTATAATGCCTGTTTAACTGCGGGAGGACAGCATTTCCAGCATTTTCTATAAGGTAAGAAACAGGTCAAGGACGGGTGGCAGGCAGGGTGAATTGCGGGAAGAAGAGACAGCACTGCGTGCAGGGTGAAACTCCGTGAGGCCGGTCCGGTTTTATATTGGAAGCCAGTTTTATATATATATATTATATATCAAACATTTTTCTCATTAATATTTAAATGAATTATTAATTAAACATTTTTCTGCCAACGTAGCTGTTAAATCTTCTCAAAGTCATGGCCAACTTACCTGGAAAACTTTTATACATTCATAACCATACATACATGATGAAAAACTTAAAATTCAAGATCAATAATAAAACTGTGAAGTCTTTTACTTCTTACAAAAACCATTAAACATCTAGAAGTTAGACACTGGCATACAACATACCAAGGAAGAATAAATGGAGAATAAACATTGAGCACTGTTAAAATTACGAACACCATGCCAAAATCCCAACAATTTGAAATTTGTGCAAATACCAAATTGTGATATTAATTTTATTTCATGATGAAAATAAGTGAACACTGTAAAGATATAAAAAATTGGTTACAATATCAACAATTATATTAGAAAAAAACATTCATAAGAAAAAACACAAAATCCTTTTTTTATGAAAAATTTATCATAACTATTATCATCCAAGAAACAATTTCCGAACAATATTTGTATGTGGCAACTAAGATGTCTGTTCCCATATGGACAATAATAGAGTACTGTTTTAGGGATTCTGGTATTTGCCTAAGAACATATATGTGCCATAAGAATTAAATGAATCATGATTTCTTCTTACCTCATACTTCTATGTTTTTTAAACACAGCACTGCAGTATCAGCGACCATTGTCACCATCCTCCAGCGACCATCGTCACCATCCTCAACTGTTTTCACGACTGTCAACTTTTTCTTTTGCCGATAATTACTGGCAAAAGAAAAAGTTGACAGTCGTGAAAACAGCTGAGGATGGTGACGATGGTCACTGATACTGCAGTGCTGTGATTAAAAAACATAGAAGTATGAGGTAAGAAGAAATCACGATTCATTTAATTCTTATGAATTAAACCTCATAATGTTAAAAATTCCCAAATTTATTATATAAATATCTGTGCCAGTTGTGTTGATATTTCTGATTCCATTCTAAGTTTCTCCTCAGAACCCTCTCCAGTTTGATGGATACATTTAATCTCATTGGCTGTTTTTTTGATTAAATAATTTGTGCAGAGAGTTCAAACCTAGCTCCCATAAGAAAGCAGACTGATTCAAAATTTTATAAAGACGTATGTTATTAGATTTCTGTGCTATTCTACTACCACAAAAAAATAATTATGTATTGGTTTAAAATATAAACTATAATCTTTATAAAGAATCTCTGAAATAATGAACTAAAATTTCTTTCCAAAAAATATACATGAGACTTTTAGAAAAGCAGTGACGTATGCAAGACAAATGCATATTGTACATTACACTATAAAGCCAGTAAGGCTTCTATCTTGCAAATGGTGGCTTCTTTATTAAGAAGACATTTAATTGGGAATTGTACATTACATTATAAAGCCAGTATGACTTATACATTGTAAAATTCCCAATTAAATGTCTTCTTAATTAAAGGAGCCACCATTTACAAGATAGAAGCAAAGGCTTCATGGCATTTGATGCACAGGAATAACAGCATATATAAGAGAAAGATTTGCATTTAGATTTAAGTTCCTCAGGTAGCTCAGTTGTAGAGCATTTGCCTGGAGTGCAAAAGGTCGTGGGTTCAAACCAGTATGAGTGTATATTTTTCTCTTCAAATATAATTTATTCATCATTGAGATGTATGAAATGAATAATGGTTGGTTGGTTGGTATCTAATGTCGAGCACTTGATAATGAAATCATTCGCTCTCTTGCACTCCAATATTTAGCAGAAAGGCTGGTCTCTTCTACAAAAGCTGGACAATGGAGGAGATGGTTCCTTTCCATATCTTCATTTAAATTGCAAAAAGGGCTGTGGAAAGGCTACTGTCTTTAACAGGGAGGAGACCCTTTAATTCCTCCCATCGAAGGCTTAAAGGAACCGACCTGGACAGTAACCTAGTGTCCAATCCCTCACCTTCTCATGGTGCAGCTGTTTGTAATCATGCTTATGCATGATGAACGAAAGGGAAGGGCTACTCACCAATAAGCACTGGTCAGCTTGGTGAGTTTTTCTTTTTTTTGACTGAACTGGTATTAAATAATTAATAATTAATGAGTCATTTTAACATCTTACCTCATATTTCATGTTTTATCAAACACGGTAACTATAGTTTTCAAATGATCTTGTCATTCATTTTCAACCGCCATTATGACTACCGGATATTCGTTGGAATCTCCCTCTATAACGTTGCCATCTGGTGTTGATTTGACGAACTTCAAGATATCGTTGCCATCTGGTATTGATTTGATGAACTTCGAGATGAGGTCACGTTCATTCCGGAATGTCGAAATTCATAGATTTAAATTTGTTCTTCTGTATAAATATTTTCTCCCAAACTGTCAAGTCCAAAGGTTTTTCCAAATGTTTTAGAAGTTTAGCTTCTTTTTCAATTCTATGACCTTCCAACAAACTATGTGCTGCAATAGCTGATTTTTCAATTTCATCATTTTTAATATTTCTAAAGTGTTCCTTTGTGCGAGTGTCCAAATTTCTTTTGTTTTTCCTATGTATACTTTATTGCAATCTCCACAATCAATTTGATAAATTCCAGATTTTTTACTATCTGGGGTGTTCATTTTCTTATTGGTTATTAATAAGTTACCAAGGTATTAAGTAATCAATTGAGTTGGTGTTTACTTGATGAAAATCCATATTTATTAATTAAATAAAAATAAAACGTAGTTTTATTTAATTTTCATTCCCTCTTTCAACTTTTCTATCCAGTCTCCCTTGACTGACCTCTTGTTTCTTTCGACCCTGATGGTATTCGAGGCCTAGGAGTTCATTTCTCCTTCCTTCCTATACCTACTTTCTCTCTACGGGTGACGTAACCACCACATGTGGTGCCTACTACTAAACGGTTACAACTAGTTTATTGTATGATGTTTTTATTATTAATTTAACATTTCTCAATGAAAGATAAATTAAATTTGAAGAGAAAAATTTTCTCTTCAAATTTAGTTTATTGTACTCCGATACAAATATGAACTGAATAATAAAATCATTGAACAATAAATAAGTTCAAGAGGTAAGTAATTTTAAATAGTTAAAATTTTAACTTTACAGATGACAAAACAGTCTATTTAAAATTATATTTAATTAATGTTGGGAAGTAAACATTATGAGGTATAATCATTAAAATTAATTAATATTTTTGACAAATACAACATTTCTTTGGCACCAATAAATAATTATTGTAATCAAATGGTAAAGAGAAAAATTTATGCCTGAACCGGGAATCGAACCCCGAACCTTCAGCTTTCCGTGCTGATGCTCTAACCATTGAGCTAATCCAGGCTTCCTTCCCATCCAAGCATAAATCCTTCCTTTACCTTACTGTCTTGGTCCCACATTCAAATGCTATGAATCATCATTCACAAATACACAATGAATGGCTTCTACCTGAAGAAGACATGAAGGGACTCCACATAGCTATAGCATTATTTATTAAATTAATATTAAGAAGTTAAAGCTGTTACTATGATTGAAATAAGTATATTAAAGTACACTACTAAATTATTGTAATCAAATGGTAAAGAGAAAAATTTATGCCTGAACCGGGAATCGAACCCGGTTCGATTCCCGGTTCAGGCATAAATTTTTCTCTTTACCATTTGATTACAATAATTTAGTAGTGTACTTTAATATACTTATTTCAATCATAGTAACAGCTTTAGCTTCTTAATATTAATTTAACCAATAAATAAATTTAGTCTGGGTAATCTTCTAAGTACCAATAAAAAAGTCAATGTTCCAGACAGTAAGAAATCTGGAATTTATCAAATAAATTGTGAAGATTGCAATAAAGTTTATATAGGAAAAACAAAAAGGAATTTGGAAATTCGGACAAAAGAGCATTTCAGAAATATTAAAAATTGTGAAATTGAAAAATCTGCAATTGCTGCACATAGTTTATTAGAACATCATAAAATTGGAAGAGAAGCTAAACTTTTAAAACAAGTAGAGAAACCTTTGGAATTGACAGTTTGGGAAAAAATATACATTCAGAAAAACAAAAATAGATCAATGAATTTTGATATCCCTAACGAAATTACATTGATTTCGAAGTTCATAAATTCAACCATAGATGGCAGCACTGAAGATGGCGACAATAGAATAGTTGACGGCCGAAGAATTTCATCAGTCGGAGTTATGGCTGACGATGAACATGATTATGTTTGAAATCGCGATATCATGGAAGCATGAATCCTATGAGGTGAGTTGTTTAAACAATATGTTCTCCGATGAATTTTAAGTCTATTTAAAAGCCTATATATAATGTAAAGACCACACAGCTGTGTAGGAGAGTACATCATTATTATCCTAACTGCTCACTCAAAAACTCGAGAAGTACAAAAGGTCCAACAATGAATGTATTTAATGGAAATTTCATTTAGTCTTCTTCTTCTTCTTCTTCTTCCTTCCAAGTATTAGACCAAGGCTTGTTATGATCCTATAGAAAATTTTCCCTCCAGCGTTTCATAGGACGGCCCAGTTATCTTCGTCCTCTTGGTATATAATTATAAATAGCTTTGGATATCCGATTTGAACTCATTCTTTTAAGATGGTGTTTCCAATTAAGTTGGTACTGTTTAATATATTCTAAAATCATTTGGTTCCAAGATATATAAGCCAATGACACTTGTGGTGATGATAGTTCACAAATTATAGTTAGACTAAAATTTAAAAATAGACATATAGGCACATACGTCACTGATATTCTAAGAGTGTCATATCAGATAATCTCATGGGATGCACTTACTGATAATATATTTCTAGTAAACTAGAGTTGATCATTTTCTGTTCTATCCACAATGTGCTTTTCATTCCAGATTGGGATAGGGAGCAATTATCATAAGTAATGCCACGAGTGATTTCCAAATTATCGATAAATTCACGACTCACGAAGTGAGGAGTGAATTTATCTAGAGAATTTGGAAATCAAGAGTGGCATTTGTTAGGACTATTTAACGAATAAAATAAAGCTGTTTACTCACAAATCATTATTTAACTACAGTTATTTAAAAATATTTTTATATTTAAAGTAAACGGTGATGTTTGAAAACTAATGAGAAACGATAGGTAGCCTACGCTTCTACTGCTTCTTTTGTTTATCACTGCAACCAGATCATACTATTTATTGCCAAAGGAACGCAATATTGTAAGAATGCTCTCTAGTGGAGAAAAAATGAAACACATCAATCTGTATATTAATTCATTTTTGATGTCGTATACATTTAAGAAAGTGCAAACAGTGGTTTCTTTTTTTGGTGGTATAATCAATTGCTACAAATGTTGACATGTAAGCACTATTATATACAATCTGGTAGCCGTATTTGTTATAGGCTCAGTCACTGCAAAATAACGGTCAGACCTGTTCAGAATATTAAAAAGGAGGAGCTTTGCTTAATATATGATAATCCTAACGTTGATAATTATTTCGTGAAACACGTCTCTGATTGGTTGTAATACAGAAATCATTGAAACGTGATTGGTCATTGACTCCCATTTGGGGCATGAGTTAAATAGTCAAAATTATTAAATATGCGATACACTTAAGACATTATAAAATTTGTGAATACATAATAAAATATACAGATATATAAAACAAGAAGAATGGTAAAGAGAAACGAGCAAGTAGAACATTGGATATCTAGCAGCCAACAATGGGCACCTGAGCATATGTAGCTTCAATTTGTCTGGGCGCGGAAATTCTTTTTCACACAACCCACACGGAAACCTCTTCCCACCATGGAAAGCACGTACATGTTTGCGTATCTGAATGTACTCGTCAAACACCTGGTAGGTCAACATTATCATTATAAAAAACACACAAATCCCCAGTTAATGTTCATAAATACTGTAAAAAACCAGATTTAATTATACACCCACAGTAAATAATTGTAAATTCTAAGATAAATGGTATATACTCTCCTGTTCACTTTACTTTATTTAGAATACTCTAATATATACTGAAAATATATAAAAATATACATAAAAACATTACAAATAGAATAGTAATCTTAAAAATACAATTTCTCCACATTTTTTTAATACGTAATATCAATTTTTTAATGATGGTAAATCATATTGTTTATTTTTTATTTCACTCACCTCATACTTCATAACTTCTAACATACCCAGGGTTTCATCACATCCTTTGTGACATTCTCAATGCTGTGTCACAAAGGATGTGACGAAACCGTGGGTATGCTAGGAGTTATGAAGTATGAGGTGAGTGAAATAAAAAATAAACAATATTAAAAAACCTCATAGTGTTATTTCCTATCTACATAACTTAATGATAAATCATATTTGAAGAGAAACATTATACGCTCAGTCTGGGACTCAAATGCAGGACCTTTGGTTTTCTAGACCAATGCTCTACCGACTGAACTATCTGGGCGAGTTCCAATCTAACCACAAATTTTTCTCTTATATATATTGTCAATTCCCATGCACCAAATGCTATGAAACCTTTGCTTCTAAAAAAAATCAAAAGAAGCCATATTGGCTTTGTAATGTAATAATAAAAAAATTCCCAAATAAATATCCTCTTAATAAAGAAGCCGCCATTTGCAAAGATAGAAGCAAAGGTCTCATAGCATTTGGTACATGGGAATTGACAAAGTAAAAATTGCAAAAGAGAAAAATTTGCATTTAGATTGGAACTTGCCCAGATAGCTCAGTTGGTAGAGCATTGGTCTAGAAAGCCAAAGGTCCAGGGTTCAAGTCCCAGTCTGAGCATACAATTTTGTCTCTTCAAACATGATGTAATATCAAATTACTTATTTTAGGAATTCACACTATGAGGTATATTCATTTAGGTAAAATTTTATCACACACCTCACATTTTTCTTCTTTTTAATTTAAACTAGTATCCCCGTGACCATTGTTCTGTTGCCTTGAAGAGCCATCTTTCGCTCTCTCTATTGGCAGACTGAAAAACCTCAAAATCAGAAAAGGAGAAATTGATGAACTTTGAAATTCTGTGGGAGAATGACCTGATTTCAAGGTTTTTCAGCCTACCAACAGAGGGAGCGAAAGAAGGCTCTTCAAGACGACAGAACAACGGTGATGATGGAACTGAAGTGTAAAGTTCCGAAATTAGTTTAAAATTAAAAAAAGAAGAAAAATATGAGGTGAGTGATAAAATCTTACTTAACTGTAATATCAAAGTTACAATTTAATCTTTTTTTATTGAATATAATATTAATGCTACTGACACAAATGTCAAACTATTATTTCAAAAAAATAAGTTTTGGTGAAAACTAATAATATTTGGCAATACAAATAATGTTAAATTGTTTACAATTATTCTTTCTACAGTCAACTCTATCACCAACATCAAAATAGAGAGTTGTCTTCTACACAATAAAGTATGGCAATAGAGTTAACAGTCATAGAAAGTAAATTAATGAGTAATTTTTTAACATCTTACCTCATATTTTATGTTTCTTTAAACACAGGGACTAGTTTTCGAGAGAAGGATCTCTCTCATTTTCAACCGACATTATGATTACCGGTAGTCATAATGTCGGTTGAAAATGAAAGAGATCTTTCTCTTGAAAACTAGTTCCCGTGTTTGAAGAAACATAAAATATGAGGTAAGATGTTAAAAAATGACTCATTAATTTACGAATTAAGAACCTCATAATGTTATTTCCCATATTTAACTAATGAAGTTATAGAAATATTGGTCAACAAAACTTTCACTAGGCTGGAAACCCAAGAAGTTATTATTAAATAATGAGCGCTGGAAGATTTAAACTTCTTAAAAAATTATATCAACAGAAATATATTCAAATCTAGTCAATGTTAAGTCAAACAATAAGATACTGGTAATCATAAAAATAATGAGTACTAAAATAAATAAAATATTGAAGTAAACTCACCTTTGTTACACTGTGGACACGTGAACAGTCCATTCTCTGAGTGTATGTGAACATGTTCCTTCAGAGCTAGCACTTGGTCAAATACTGCTTTGCATATTGGACATTCAAAAATCTTCTTTTCTGTAAATAATGATAACACTTTTACAAATACTTTATTTTTAGTAATCCTCCATTTTGAATTTTTGCAAAAAAAAAAAGAAAAAATATATAATACTATAAGGCAACATTTATTCAGCCATAAAGAAATAAGAATGCATTTTTATTTCTTTCCGGGATCTAAATTAATTTTATTTCTAAATAAATCTAAATTCATTATTATTTCATTCATTTGAGTTGTAGTTTGACTGAAGATGATGGTAAAACTGTTATCATGAATACACGCAACTTTATGAGGTGAGATATATAAAAACAGTTTCTCCATTCATCTTTTTATTATTCATTTCATACATCTCAATGATGAATAAATCATATTTGAAGAGAAAAATTATACCCTCAGACTGGGACTCAAACCCAAGACCTTTGGCTTTCTAAGCCAATGCTCTACCGACTGAGCTATCTGGGTAAGTTCCAATTTATATGCAAATTTTTCTCTTATATATTTAGTGTGCAGGAATTGACAGCATATATAAGAGAAAAATTTGCATTTAGAATGAAACTCGCCCAGTTAGCCAAAGGTCCTGGGTTCAAGTCCCAGTCTGAGTGTATAATTTTTTTCTTCAAATATGACATTTTCTCCAACTCATGTATAAATTAAAAATCTAAATTCATTATTTATTAATAAAGGTACTGTCTATTTATTAAATTAATATTGAGAAGCTAAAGCTATTACTATGATAGAAATAAGTAAATTAATAAACACAATTAAATTATTGTAAATCAATGGTAAATTTTTTATAAAATATTTATTAAAGAACCTTAGCCATGTCGTACATCTGAAATCCATTATAAAGTCACATTTTTAAAATGTTTATTAGAAATGGCTGTACACTAACATCACTCTTCCTAACCTAACAAATCTTAGAATTTTATCACTTCGAGTAGGTTTATCTTTGAAAATAGATTCACATTAAAAACGTAAACAAGCTTGAATTTACTTACAAATTAGAGTAAAATAAAATCTAAGTAATGATTTTAACTTTCGATAATTTACAGTACCGTCTACATAGAACGAAAGGATAGCAGTTAAAAATTTAAATTTACAAAATGGCTAACTTCCCATAATCCCGAGTGAACACCGGTAAACATGCCGTGCACGACGCAGTGTGCCTTGCATTTGTTTTATTTAGTTACATATTCTGTTACTACGAAACAGCGCTACCATTGTAGTTTGCTCATTGTAGTTCATCGTAAACGACCAAAATTTTTTAGATGTCACTGTACTCAGTTTCCCCTCTATTCGAAGTTTCTCTATGGTATATAGGGATCTAACAGCTGGGAACCCAGTATACTGACCATGTATCCCCCTATTGGCTAGAAACTTTACTACCTCTGTGATTGGTATATATGGATAAGAACCAGCATCTGCCTGGTATGCCAAGAACCTTCAAGGGTTTTATGCCAATGTGTTTTGGATGTAAAGGATATGTACATGAGTATAAGTTAAATAAAATAATTAATAATAATAATTTAGTTACATATTCTGTTACTACGAAACAGCGCTACCATTGTAGTTTGCTCATTGTAGTTCATCGTAAACGACCGAAATTTTTTAGATGTCACTGTACTCAGTTTCCCCTCTATTCGAAGTTTCTCTATGGTATATAGGGATCTAACAGCTGGGAACCCAGTATACTGACCATGTATCCCCCTATTGGCTAGAAACTTTACTACCTCTGTGATTGGTATATATGGATAAGAACCAGCATCTGCCTGGTATGCCAAGAACCTTCAAGGGTTTTATGCTAATGTGTTTTGGATGTAAAGGATATGTACATGAGTATAAGTTAAATAAAATAATGCTATAGCTGTGTGGTGTCCCTTCATGTCTTCTTCAGGTAGAAGCCATTCATTGTGTATTTGTGAATGATGATTCATTGTAATTGAATATGGGATCAGTAGAGTAAAGGTAAAGGAAGGATTCTTGCTTGGATGGGAATGAAGCCTGGATTAGCTCAGTGGACAGAGCATTAGCACGGAAAGCTAAAGGTTCGGGGTTCGATTCCCGGTTCAAAAATAAATTTCTCTTTACCATTGATTTAACTGAATGTGTCTATGTTTTTCACATGACTAGTATAATACTTGCCTGTATGTATTTTAATATGGCAGGCTAGAGCTGAATTATTAAGGAAACGCTTATAACAAATATCACACTGCAGTGGTTTGGATTCTTCGGCTCCATGAACCAGCATATGTCGCTGTAACAATATTACAAACCTTTTTAATTAAGAATGTGTGTCCATTATATACATGGTGAATAGTTAGGATGCCTGTCTAGGATTCCATGGCTAACTTAAATTTCTAGCTACAGAAATTTTCATTGACGACAGGATCTGGAACAGAGACTACTCAGCCTCATGAGAATTAACAAAAACACATAAAATTTTCAAAAATATAATAAAATATTGAAAAATATAAAATTTTTAAAAAATATGTATAAAAAATTTTTCGAAAAATTTTAAAAATTTTGAAAAAAATATAAAAATCTTGGAAAAAGTGGCATCATTTGACATAAAATATATATATATATATATATAAAAATTAAAATTGTTATAAAATAAAAATGCTATAAAATAAAAATGTTCTCTTTAATTTGCTTACTTGTTATAGTCAGCTACTAGATGGCAGTGAAGACCGAGTTCTCGCGACATCTAGTAATAATGGAGAATATAATACATATATAAGAAAAATAAATGTTTGAATTGGATTCGCCTGGTGGTGTAATGGATATCACACTGAGGTACAGACTCAGAGATCTGGGTTCGAATCCCGTCCAGGCATTTATTTTTCTTATCATACCATATATATATATATTTTATAAAATAAAAATGTTATAAAATAAAAATGCTATAAAATAAAAATGTTCTCTTTAATTTGCTTACTTGTTATAGTCAGCTACTAGATGGCAGTGAAGACCGAGTTCTCGCGACATCTAATAATAATGGAGAATATAATACATATATAAGAAAAATAAATGTTTGAATTGGATTCGCCTGGTGGTGTAATGGATATCACACTGAGGTACAGACTCAGAGATCTGGGTTCGAATCCCGTCCAGGCATTTATTTTTCATATCATACCATATATATATATATATATATACACACAAAAAATCCAATCAATGAAACAATAGAAATAAGAACAGAAACTAAAAGATAAAAAAGATGGATAAAAAGTACACTGAGCAGTTAAACAAAATGATCAAAACGGTGTTAACACATTCAGTACCAGACACTCAGCAGGGCATTTAAACCCACAGGCCAGCCATTTAAATACCTCAGCTACCCTTTTTGCGGCACTTCAGAAAATGGACCATTATTCACAAACTATTAGTCCTAGAAAATTCAAATTTAGTACATACCTAAAGGAGATATCCTAGTAGGAATTGATGGTGAAATAACTTTGGTGATTGACATCACATGGTATCGGCGTATCAATTTCAGGAAGTGGAAGTTCATTTTCACTTTCACTTTGTGAATCTTCTAATTCAGGAATTAGTTCATCACCTGAATCATCATTATACAAAATATTCACTAATTCTTCTTCAGTGAGATATTTTTCTTTTGCCATGGTTCCACTCACGCACAAACAACAGCGCGATAAGGAGAAACATATACGACTGCATTGGAGCCTGGAGGCAAGTTTGGGTGAACGAATTCCATGTGTTGTTTGTTTTAAAAATAAAAGGGAATTCACCAAGGTTAAACATGTCAAACGGGAATAGAAAATGTACATTTACATGCCATCTATGATCTCCAAGACATACTACGCCAACACAATATTTAGGCCCTGAATATAAATGCGTTTTGTTCGTGCCCGCTCTAAAGCAAGTTAACTGACCGATGGCCGCATACACGATAGTCTCTTTAAATGCCTTAACTGGTTTACGGTACTGAATGTGTTAAAATAAAACTATTTAAAAATTTAACAATGAAATCTACAACCAGGAAGATGGTATACCAATGGGCAGTCCAACATCAGGCATCTTATCTGAAATATTTCTACAAGACCTAGAAGAAAATAATTTCGAAAAACTGAAAGAAAAATTCAAAATCAAACTATTGGTAAGATATGTCAATGACCTTATTAACAATATACGAAAATGATAATCATAAGCATGTGCAGCTATTGCAGATTTTTCTATTGCTTGGTCAGAAAAACATAGAATTGAAACCAAGGCAAAATTACTTAAACAGTTAAAAAAATATAAGGAACTCACAATTTGGGAGAAAATTTACATATGCAAGAATAAAAAGAAAACTATGAATTTTAAAAATTCCCAGTGAAAATAAGATGGGAATGATTTGGAAGTTCATTGGTCAGCCAACAGAGCACCCAGAAATCAATTTGCAGGAGGGGCAACTGCAAGATGGCAGTTGTGATGCATCGGGAATGTCACGGATTCAGTGACGAAACCTAGGTCTGCATAAAAATCAAGAAATATGAGGTGAGTCAAAAACAACTCAAATTTAATTAAAATAAATCGCATAGTGTTATTTCTACCTACATATATTTAATTTGTATATTTCTAGTTCAATTTCTTTGAATATGATTGTAATTCATCCTAGAGTATCAATATTTTCTTGCATTGAGCTAAAAAAAAAGTCAATGTGGTCGGCTTATTTGTGATATGGGGTGCAAAAGAATTTGAATATCATGGAATCAAATCAGTCCAGGCTAGAATATTTGCTTTTTTTTTTATCTAGAAACAACAAATTTAATTTATCTCACCTGAAGACGATCTTCAGTAGCAAAACTTTTATAACAGAGCTCACATTTCCATGGCTTGGCAGGATTTACAGAACGTAGTCGAGTGCGCAGTTGTGGCGGAGTCAACTTTCCATGAGCCGACACATGCTCGATTAATTCCTTTTTACTGGGAAATTCCTGTAATTAAATTCCAAAACAAGTAAAATATAATTTCCCAGACTGGGAAAGCTGAAGATAAAACAGAGAATTGTTTTGAAACATGTCCAAGAACAAATCAACATTAATATTGAGGTAAGATGTCCAGACCAAAAATAATATAATTAAAATAACCTCAAAATATAACTTCCTAAAATTAAATATTAAAATATAATTTTTTGTAACTTTAAGACTTTATCTAGGCACTGATACATTTAGGCCAGTATTCAAGAACCAAACTCTCTAGACTATGCCATCTCCGTCTTCCGAAAGCTGAGGCTCTTATCTTTCAATTGTTCCTAGATTTTTTTAAAATAAATATCTTCAATACTAATAAAATTCATATCAAATTCCATTGAGGTGAATAGTCATAAGACAAAAATAAAATTTAAAAATCCACCTGTTAGTGGGTGCCATCGTCCTCAACTTTGTTAAAATGATATATCTTCTTCTTCCTTCCAAGTATTAGGCCAAGGCCTGGTATGATCCTATAGAAAATTTTCCCTCCAGTTTCATAGGACGGTCCAGTGATCTTCGTTCTCTTGGTATATAATTATGAACAGCTTTGGGGATCCGATTTGAACCATTCTTTCTAAATGGTGTTTCCAATTTAGTTGGTACTATTTAATATATTCCAAAATTGGCGTAGTCTTCAATTCTTTTAAGATATTGGTGTTCCTTCAAATATTTTTTTCCTTCCAAGAGTTGTCCTTTTTCATGCTTTGGTCGTCATTAGTTTGATCCTTCCGGGAAATTCTCTTATAAGACTTGAAAGCATAATAATAATCAATTGAGTTGGTTAAGGTAGAATATTTTTTATCACTCACCTCATATTGTTCTTCTTATTTGATTATAAACTAGTTTCGGAACATAGTTTCTGTTCATCCTCAGTATCGTCACGACCGTTGTTCTGTACTAATGTGTTTCCCAATTTTAACTTTGAAAAAATATTCTACCTTAATGAATATACCTCATAGTGAGAATTCCTAAAATAAGTAATTGAGTTGGTGTTTACTTGATGAAAATCCATATTTATTAATTAAATAAAAATAAAAAGTAGTTTTATTTGATTTTCATATTTATTATATAATTCAGTGACAGCTGTTTCGGTACACTGTACCTTCTTCAGACATGTTCATAATTTGTTAACATGTCTGAAGAAGGTACAGTGTACCGAAACAGCTGTCACTGAATTATATAATAAATATGAAAATCAAATGAAACTATGTTTTATTTTTATTTAATTAATAATAATAATCCCTTCGATTGGTTGCTGGCCAAAGGAAGCAAGACCAGTGATGGGGCTGCCATCTTATAGCCTCTGATCAGGCTTTACTGGAGAAGAAAAGAAAATAAAGGAAAGAAGAAATGGAAGAAAGGAAAAGACTCCCTAGCCCTCGGATGCCCTAATAGCGTCGGGGTCGAAAAAACAAGAGTTAACCAAGAGAAGTTGGATAGTAAAGTTAGAAGAGTGCAAAACACAAGTAAGTGGAAGAAATGTTTTGCTCAGCTTGGGCACCTTGTGGTCACCATCCACATATCCCCTAGATGAGTACCCCTGAGGAGAAAATGATATATTTAAAATATTACTAGTGACGCATCAAGGCTATCAACGTCTAAGTTCCTATTAGCAACCTTCAACGTCTACAACATCTTGGATACATGAACTAGTGGTGCATACTCATCCTGCTGATGATGGACATTAACTTCCGAAAGGCCTCAAAATAATATTTTAAATACATCATTTTAACAAATTTGAAGACGACCGCACCCGTCAATGTGTACATTTTTAATTTTAATTTTTATCTTTATCTTGTTAGCACATGGTATTGAAAACATACCACCACGTTTGGGTTATAAAATAGGAAACACTAGATTTCACTTAATATGTTATGCAGATGATGTCGTTCTCCTTTCAGAATCTGAAGATAATTTACAAAGATCTTTACATCAATTTAATATAAATGCCAAAAAATACAATATGGAAATTAACACGAATAAGACAAAATGCTTAACAATATCAAAAGAACCAGTAAGATGCAAATTAGAAGTGGAAAGAAAAACCATAGAACAAGTGTCAGAATTTAATTATTTAGGTGTAGTAATAACAAACACTAAAAATTTAATAAAAGAAGTAAAGAAAAAAACTGTGATAAAGCAGCACAAATATCAGGATCTATGAAAGATTTAATTTGGCGCAACAAACATTATGTCAATTAGAAAGCAAAACCCGCATATACAAAATGATAGTTCGACCAGTTATCGTATATGGAGCAGAAACTAGAGCTGATACAACAAAAAAACTAAACAAATAATAAGCACATGCGAAATGAAAATCTTTAACGAACTATTCAGGGGAAAACATTATTTGATAAAATACACAACACAGAAAATTAGGGACAACTGCCATATTCAAGACATAACCAAATTTATTATAGATAAACGAAAATATTGGAAGGGTCATATAGAAAGAATGGAAGAAAACCGGCTTGCAAAAAGAGCTAAAGAAGATAGACCAATGGACGGGAGAAGAACAAGAAGAAGACCTGCCAAGAGATGGATAGACAGTGAATGTACATCCAGTACGTCTTCCTCCGAGGAGTGATTTTGGAAATAAACAGGATGAAAATCCTACAAATTAAGTTTAAGAAGAAGAAGAAGACATGGTGTTGAATAGAGTGAGCCAGTTAGAGTAGGATCTGCATGACCCACATAATTAATCACGGAGAGATGGGCTGAGAGTCGCTCTTCGTGGAAAGTTTCGTTCTTGAATATCAGCCTTTGTGACTCTAGGTACTTTTTTTTGGAACAATCTGAAACATATAAGCTTACCTGAGTACACTGTGGGCACTGGACATCACCATTTTGTACCAGGAACTCCCCTGCATGGTAAACTGAATGGAAATCAGATGGCAGCCCAGTGATGGTCTCTGATTCTTCTAAGTTGTCAGCAGCATGAGCTAAAGTGTGAAGATTCAGGACAGATGCACTTGTGAAAGTTAGGCTGCAGTGTGAACACAGCCATTCATTGTTCACCAGTCTGAAACATTACTCTATTTTTGTATTATGATTTCTTGCTAGTATATGTATGTATATATATATATATATATATATATATATATATTGGTTTGCAGACGATGGGGAATTAATAGCACAAGATCATGATGACACAGAATATACAGCAAGAAAGCTAAAAGAAGAAAATGAAAAATGGGGACTTTACATAAATATAGATTTAGATTTATTTAGCCTGGTGGAGTTAAGGCCATGTGACCTTCTCTTCCACTCACCAGGACAAACATATATTACATCAGAATATAACAATCACAATTAACTCTAATATTAAATACTAAATAAAATTATATTTTATTAGTCTGGGAAAGCTGACGATAAAACAGAATTGTTTTGAAACATGTCCAAGAACAAATCAACATTAATATTGAGGTAAGATGTCCAGACCAAAAATAATATAATTAAAATAACCTCAAAATATAACTTCCTAAAATTAAATATTATTTACTAAATAAAAATTTGATCAAAAAGGTAATATCTATTATATTACGATCTATAATGCAACCAGTTAATGTTAGATAGAATTAAGACTAAACTAATAATAAAATGTATACAAGCAAGACATATTAAATTGTCCCTGTCTAATGTATATATAAAACAAAGAAAAATAATGAGATATAGAAAACTAATTTTACGATTATACAATATTTAAAACAAAACAAAAGAAAATATTTGTTAATCTTAATATTATTTTCATAAATAATTAAATTTGTCGTGGTGGAGTGGCTTGTGTGCTTAAATGATCCTGAGAGCTATGCCGGCGGTAGCATTGCTGCCGATAGGGTTACCCATGCCGGACTGGTCGAAGGTGATAAGCCAGACGAAATAAGTACCTTGGTCGAAAGAGTGACGATCTTTCACCGTAAAAATACAACCGTCAAGAAATGCGGACATGGGTTCTACTGGGGTAAAATTTTCCGGAGGTCAAATAGTCCCCCATTCGGTTCTCCGGGCGGGGACTACTTCAGGGAACCCATGCCAAAGGCTCAAACACAGGGACATGTTCCTAGGAACATGGAATGTTAGGACTTTATACAATAGCGGGGCACCAGAGATATTAACGCGGGAATTGGATAAATCGCCCTTGGATATAGTCGCTTTACAGGAAGTTAGGTGGCCAGGAGAAGGTAGTCAGGAATCAGGAAGCTTTGCATTAATACTATGGGGGTGCAGAAAGACCTGCATTTGGAACGGGTTTTTTAGTCAGAAGGAGGATCCTATCCGCTATCCGAGATATTAAGTTTGTTAGTGATAGGATATCATACATAATTCTAAAGGGTAAACGACATGATTTTATAATTGTAAATGTACATGCCCCCACAGAAGATAAAGATGACAAGATCAAGGATGAGTTCTATGAAGAATTAGAATGCTTATTTGATAGCCTTTCACGATATCATATGAAAATTGTCTTAGGAGATTTTAATGCAAAAGTGGGGCGGGAAGATATATTCAAACCAACAATAGGCAAATTCAGTCTTCATGAAGATAGTAACGACAACGGGGTTAGATTAGTCACATTTGCCACATCAAAGAATCTCATTGTTAAGAGCACAACATTTCAGCATAAGGATATTCATAAATACACCTGGACGTCCCCAGATGGAGAAACTCGGAACCAGATAGATCATGTATTAGTGGATAAACGCTGGCACAGTAGCATCATTGATGTTAGATCAGTTAGAGGGACAGACTGCAATTCAGATCATCATCTGGTCAGGGTGAAAGTCAGACAACGGCTATCGCTTATGAGAGGAAACAAACGCTAAAGATGATTCTGTAAAATATGAATTAAAAAACTTGAAAAATGATGAAATGCGGCAAGAATACCAAATCAAAATTGCTAATAGATTTGAAGTACTGGAATCTTCAGGTGGCAATGTGGCAAACGAAGAAGAAACTGATATAAATAAAGAATGGGAGGCTATAAGAGATACTATTAAATTGTCAGCATCAGAAAGCATTGGTTGTTTAAAAAAGAGGCAAAACAAGAAATGGTTTGATGAGGAATGTCCCGACATTGTAAAGAAAAGAAAGCTAGCAAAAATGAAATGGTTACACGAGCCAAATGAGGTAAATTTAGAGCAATTGGGTAGTGTTAGACGGGAAACCACCAAGTTACTAAAGAGTAAAAAGAGGGAATATTTGAGAGAGAAGATTAATGATCTTGAAATGAATGCAAAAAAAAGGAACATTAGAGAATTATATCAGGGAATTAGTATAGAGAAGAAAGGGTTTCAGGCTAGAACAAACATAATTCGGAATGAAAATGGGGATATGATTGCAGATTCCAAGAGTATATTAAATAGATGGAAAAGTTATTTTAATCAGCTATTAAATGTACATACAGAACAGGACATTGAGGAGGATAAGTTACAGACAGCAGAAATGCTAGTCGCAGAGCCAAGTGCATTAGAGGTTGAAATGGCAATTGAAAAATTGAAGATGTATAAAGCATCAGGTTCAGATGAGATCCCAGCAGAACTGATAAAATCAGGGGGAGAAAAATCGATGGACAAGATACGCTGTTTGCTTAGTATGATTTGGGAAAAAGAAGCTCTTCCAGATGAATGGAAGGAATCAATTATCGTACCAATTTATAAGAAAGGAGATAAAAAATGATTGCAACAACTATAGGGGCATCTCATTACTTTCAACTTCGTACAAAATTCTAACAAATATATTAGTAAGCAGACTTACTCCCTATATTGATTACATTCTAGGAGATCATCAATGTGCATTTAGAAGAAACAGGTCTACAACAGATCAGATTTTTAGTATAAGACAGATTTTAGAAAAGAAATGGGAATATAATGGTACTGTACATCAACTATACGTAGACTTCCAAAAAGCATATGATTCAATTAAGAGGGAGAAGTTATATAGTATCCTGCTGGAGTTCGGAATTCCTAAAAAGTTAGTTAGACTTATACGAATGTGTCTAAATGGCTCAACGAGTAGGGTGCGTGTAGGCAAACAGTTTTCAGACACTTTTGAAATCCAGAATGGGTTGAAGCAAGGAGATGCACTATCTCCTCTACTATTTAATTTTGTACTAGAGCATGCCATTAAATCTTTAGAGAATGAGGAAGGCTTACAACTGAATGGTATTAATAAGCTGTTAGTTTATGCTGATGATGTAGTACTACTGGCCGATAGCGAGGAGATACTAAAGGCCAACACGCACACACTATTGAGTAACACTAAGAAATTAGGACTGGAAGTAAATATCAGTAAAACTAAATATATGGTCACACGTAGAAATACATTATATAATGGAAATGGACAGCTAATGACAAATGAGGGAAATTTTGAGGAATGGCTGAATTCAAATACCTAGGAACAATAATCACAAATAGGAATGAGATGCACAAAGAAATTAAACATAGGCTCAATTCTGGAAATGCATGCTATTATGCATTGCAGAGACTTTTGATGTCCCAACTCCTTTCAAAAAACGTTAAGCTGAAAATATATAAAACTATTATTCTACCAGTTATATTATATGGGTGCGAAACATGGACTCTTACTTTAAGGGAGGAAAGGAGATTACGAGTATTTGAGAATAAAGTTCTTAGGAAAATTTTGGACCAAAGAGAGATGAACAGACAGGTGAATGGAGAAGACTACATAACAATGAACTACATGGTCTTTATAGGAAGGCAGATATAATAAGAACAGTTAAGTCCCGTAGACTGCGATGGGCAGGACATGTTGCGCGTATGGGGAATGAAAGACGTGCATGGAAACTTCTTGTAGGAAAGCCAGAAGGTAAACGCCCAGTTGGTAGACCAAGAATGAGGTGGGAGAACAACATTAACTATGATTTGAGGGAAGTAGATTATACAGGGAATGATTGGAAAGCATTAGCTCAGGATAGGGATGTATGGAGAGCTTATGTCCGTGCGGCCATGAACCTACGGGTTCGATAGTGCCAGTGAGTAAGTAAGTAAGTAAGTTAAAAGAATACTATCAGTGAGGTGTATAAGTCAGTTTGTTATTAAATAATTCTTTAGTTTGTTTTTTAAGGATGCTATAGTTTGAGTCTCTGAATATGTGTATAGGAGAAGAAATGGAAAATATAAATTTCAACAATGCAGAAGAACTAAAACCTAGTATTGAATGCACTTATTTAGGAACAAAATTAGACCATTCATGCGATAACACAGTGGAAATTAAAAATAGAATCGCACAAACAAAACAGGTAATAAATGCTTTGAACTCTGTTTGGTGGAGCAAAAATATTTCAATAAATAGAAAATTACAAATATATGAAACCATAGTTCAGAGTGTTTTAACATACGGTGCTGAAGTCTGGCAAATTCCTACCAGAGAAATGAAAAGAATTTTAAGTACAGAAATTGATGTTTTACGATCAGCTGGAAAATCTAGAATGGATAGAATACGAAATAAAAAAATAAGGGAAATTATGGGTGTACAAGAGGAACCGGAAATCACAGACATTAAGAAAAGAAAAATTACAGTCGTATGGCCATGCCAAAAGAATGCCAGAGCAAAGATTGCCTAAAATTATAATGGAATGGATCCCAATGGAAAGGAGGAAGAAATGAAGACTAAAGAAAACTTCGATAGAAGGTGTACAAGTGGCTATGAATATCAGAGGATTGGAGGAAGATCAATCGATGGACAGAGAGGAATGGAATTTGGTTTCCGGAAGACAGCAGCAGCTGACATGATACTGGATGATGATATATACATATAATTAACTAATTATTTCCATCCAGCTTTAATTCCATAAGTTTTTTAGCATTGTTATTTTTTATGATGAACGGAGATGCACCTACTCCCAACTTGGAGGACGAGACGATTTCTGGTCAGTAGTATCTGTACCCTAGATGAGGGGCCCTTACTGGGTACTAATAACCAGGCAAGCTGAACCCAGGTTTTTTTAATAAGGTTGTTACTCCTCCCCCTTACTCTCCAGGCTTTGGCAGGAGATGAAGCTAGGAATTCAACAAAAACTATTGTCGATGGAAATGGATTTCATGAGGAGAGCAGCAAGATGTACAAAATTGGAAAAAATAAGAAATAAAGTCATACGAGAAAAATTAATATTCAATAGTAAATGTTTTAACAGTTTGGCTTCTTTTTCAATTTTATGATTCTCCAATAAACTATGTGCTGCAATAGCGGATTTTTCAATTTCACCATTTTTAATATTTCTGAAGTGTTCCTTAGTGCGAGTGTCCAAATTTCTTTTTGTTTTTCCTATGTATACTTTATTGCAGTCCTTACAATTAATTTGATAAATTCCAGATTTATTATTGACTGATTTTTATTGACTGAAAACCTCATAATGTAAAACTCCCAACATTAATATATGAAAAAGAATTTAATTTTACTTACCCTGAAGGCTTCTTCTTCAAAACGGAGTTCATACTTAACTTCATACTGTTATCATTGATGTGATTTTTATGATGTTTTCGAATATGCCTGAAAATTCAATTACCTTTAGGAATGTTAAATATAAAATGCCAATGTGGTTTTTTACAAATGTTATTATAATTCATGAATTAGTTGATAATGTTAAAATTCATCAGAGAACATATTTTATAAATTAATGAGTCATTTTAACATTTTACCTCATATTTCCTGTTTTATCAAACACGGTAACTATATTGTTTATTTTTTATTATTTCACTCACCTCATACTTCATAATTCATGAATTATGAAGTATGAGGTGAGTGAAATAATAAAAAATAAACAATATTAAAAAACCTCATAGTGTTATTTCCTATCTACATAACTTAATACGGTAACTATAGTTTTCAAATGATCTTGTCATTCATTTTCAACCGCCATTATGACTACCGGATATTCGTTGGAATATCCGGCAGTCATAATGGCAGTTGAAAATGAATGACAAGATCATTTGAAAACTATAGTTACCGTGTTTGATAAAACAGGAAATATGAGGTAAGATGTTAAAATGACTCATTAATTTATAAATTAAGAACCTCATAATGTGTTTCCCAATTTTAACTTTGAAAGAGAACATATTGTTTAAACAACTCACCTCATAGGATTCATGCTTCCATGATATCGCGATTTCAAACATAGTCATGTTCGTCAGCCATAACTCCGACTCATAATGTTTACTTCCCAACATTAATTAAATATAGTTGATAATGTATTTAACTGGTTATTTCTGTGATGTAATATTTAGAATATCTGACTGGCATCCCAGGGATCCTAGGTTTCATTGCCAACTATACCAAAGAAATGTTTCTTTTGGGATACTCAGTTTCATGACCACAACTAAGTAGCTACTAATGTAACTAATGTTGAAGAACTGCATCATACTAATCAAATGACTCCCTGTACTACCTTCCTCTAAGCCTTTGGGTCTTTAGAGCTATCAAGAACAGATGTGGTTGGTTGGTTGGTATCTAATGTCGAGCACTTGATAATGAAATCATTCGCTCTCTTGCACTCCAATATTTAGCAGAAATGCTAGTCTCTTCTACAAAAGCTGGCTGCGGAAAGGCTATTGTCTTTAACAGGGAGGAGATCCTTTAATTCCTTCCATCGAAGACAAAGGAACCGACCTGGACAGTAACCTAGTGTCCAATCCCTCACCTTCTCGTGGTGCAGCTGTTAGTAATCATGCTTATGCATGATGAACGAAAGGGAAGGGCTACTCACCAATAAGCACTGGTCAGCTTGGTGAGTTTTTCTTTTTTTGACCGAATTGGTATTACTTCTTCTTCCCATATCAATTCCCTCTTTCAACTTTTCTATCCAGTCTCCCTTGACTGACCTCTTGTTTCTTTCAACCCTGATGGTATTAGAGTATTCGAGGCCTAGGGGTTCATTTCTCCTTCCTTCCTATACCTCCTTTCTCTCTATGGGTGACGTAACTACCACATGTGGTGCCTACTACTAAACGGTTACAACTAGTTTATTGTACTCCGATACAAACATGAAGCCTTGGAAAAGATACAGATGTATGTATAATTAAAATAAAGTACTGCTCATGGTTTGTTTAAAATAATATATTTTTTGCAATAAATGCTGAAAAGTGAATTATTATCTTATTAAGGTATACAAGTTTTAAGGTAAATTATTATCTGTCCTTCAGTAAGGAGTATTAAATTATTAATAGAAACATGGAAAGAAGTCCTACTGGCTTTATAAAGTAGCGTTTAAATTCCCACTATATGTCTCCTTAAATAAGAAGCCACCATTTGCATAATCGAGCAAAGGCTCGTAGCATTCGGGGATCGGGAATTAACAATGTATAAGAGAAAAATTTGCATTTAGATTGGAGTGCTCAGATAGCTCAGCGGTAAGGCATTGGCCTAGAAAGCTGAAAACTCCTAGGTTCAAACCCCGGTCTGAGCATATAATTTTTCTCTTCAAATACATTTATTGTTTTTTTATTTAACTTTTATAGGAATTAATCACTATGAGGTTTAATTTATGGCGAAATTAAATGTTTCTTACATCTCCTCATATAAATTTTCTAAGTTGATCGTGATTTCGAGACTATAACTGTCTCATCCTCAGAACTTTCTTGGCAACTGGTGTTATGTCGATCGGAAAAAACTCTTCTGAGGATGAGACAGTTATAGTCTCGAAATCGCGATCAACTTAGAAAATTTATATGAGGAGAGGTAAAAAACATTTAATTCTCAGAAGAAGAGTTTCTTCCGATCGACATAACACTAGTCGCCAAGAAAGTTCTGAGGATGAGACAGTTATAGTCTCAAAATCGCGATCAACTTAGAAAATTTATATGAGGAGAGGTAAAAACATTTAATTCTCGGAAGAAGAGTTTCTTCCGATCGACATAACACTAGTCACCAAGAAAGTTCTGAGGATGAGACAGTTATAGTCTCGAAATCGCAATCAACTTAGAAAATTTATATGAGGAGAGGTAAAAATCATTTAATTCTCAGAAGAAGAGTTTCTTCCGATCGACATAACACTAGTCGCCAAGAAAGTTCTGAGGATGAGACAGTTATAGTCTCAAAATCGCGATCAACTTAGAAAATTTATATGAGGAGAGGTAAAAACATTTAATTCTCGGAAGAAGAGTTTCTTCCGATCGACATAACACTAGTCACCAAGAAAGTTCTGAGGATGAGACAGTTATAGTCTCGAAATCGCAATCAACTTAGAAAATTTATATGAGGAGAGGTAAAAAACATTTAATTCTCAGAAGAAGAGTTTCTTCCGATCGACATAACACTAGTCGCCAAGAAAGTTCTGAGGATGAGACAGTTATAGTCTCGAAATCGCGACCAACTTAGAAAATTTATATGAGGAGAGGTAAAAAACATTTAATTTCACCACATTTATTGTTGTCCTTTTTGGAGATAAAACAAAACTCTATGAATCAAAATGTGTTTACTGTTTGTGTTTCCTTTTTTCAGTCGCCATCTCAATTATAAGAGAGTATTTATTGCTACTGTATGCCTTGTTTTAAAATTAATGATTTCACATTCCTTACAATTTTTAAAGATTTTCTTGTAAAATTTTTATACCTCATAAATAAGTTATACTAACCTGTCTCTGTTGTGAATGTGGGAAAACTGGTGTCCACAATGATCACACTTATATTTTTTTTCTGCAATATGTAGAAGTAAATGTCGTTTCAAGCTGTAGTTGCGAGGAAACACTCGATGGCACGTATGACACTGATATGGATGTGACTAATAACAAAAAGATAAATAAACAGTCAGTGATTTAATATGAATGAATGAGTCAATTCTTATCTTACCTCATACTTCATGTTTTTTTTAACACGGGAACTGCAGTTTTCAAGAGGAGTCCCTCTCATAAGAACCTCATAATGTTATTTCCCATATTTAACTTATGAAGTGATCTAATAGTTTACTTTTTCATGTTTGAAATAACTTTCTAAATTCTCTGTAATTTAAGAATTAAATTAATGTTTTTATTACCTCACCTCATATCCTTTTTCTTCTATACTGCAGATCAAATGTCAAGATTGCGACAAAATCTATATAGGAAAAACAAAAAGAAATTTAAAAACTAGATTGAAGGAACACCTTAGAAATGTAAAAAAGAGTGAAGTGGACAAGTCAGCTGTAGCAGCCCATGCTTGGTCTGAAAAACATTTAATTGATACAGAAGCTAGTCTAATCAAACAAACAGATAAATTAAAGGAACTCACAGTCTGGGAAAAAATCCACATCCAAAAAAACAAGAAAGACAAACTCATGAATTTTGAAATTCCCGCAAATTTTTACCTGATCCAGAGGTTCATCGGTCCACCGATAGAAGTAAGAAGGAAACCGCCAAGAAACGACATAACACCGGTCGACCAGAGGCTACTGACAATGGAGATAAGCTCCGAAACTGCAGTATAGAAGAAAAAGGATATGAGGTGAGGTAATAAAAACATTAATTTAATTCTTAAATGAAACCTCATAGTGTTCTTTCCCTGTGAAAGTTAAATAAATAAGTGACGTCTCTGTAATTTGATTAAACTGATTAATAAGAAGTTTCAACTCTAAATAATGCAACCAAAAATTTTGAACTCATCATCATCTTCACTTCATGGTTTTGGTGATTTGCCTGTCTGAATTCAGAATGATTACTTCCACCTCTTCCTAGGTCTTCCCATCACTTCATGGTTTAGCAGATTCGCCTGTTCCAAATTCACAATGATTCCTTCAATCTCTTCCTAGATCTTCCTACATCCCTTAATCCTTTTGATTATAATGATACGCTAAGTTGGGCAATCTTATTTCTTCCATTCTCTGAACATGCTCTTCCCAGCCGATGTGATGTTGAATTCTACCATTTATTGAATATATTTTTAATTCTCTTCTTATTTCTTCATTTCTTATGTCGTTTAATTTTGTGCATCCTTCTTAGAAAGGTCATTTCTGCACTTTGTATTCTATTTGAACTCCTCTTATTTCTTACCCAGGACTCACTACCGTAAGAGTACTGGTACCGCCATTGTTTTCCTTGTTTTATGTTTTAGTGTTCTATGAATGGTGACACATATCATTTGAAATTTTGATAATTTATAGTCTATATCATTTCTTGTTCTATATCCAGAAGAAAAATTTTGAATTTATTGCAAGACACTGTAATGTTACGGTAAATTGCGAGAAAAATTTGCACCTGGAACAAGACTTGAACTCAAGGTCTCAAAATTTACGTGCTTGGGCTCTACCATTCAGCTACCTAGGTACACCTTCTAGAGCAAGCACAAATCCCTCTCATTTTAATTCTCAAGTTCCCATAACAGATGGCATGTCTGGTAAAATTAATTTCCACTTTGTATTTATAATTAACTAAAAACTTACCCTAATAGGTTTTCTGCAGTATAAGCATTTCCATTAAGTCTTGTAAACAATTTTATTATGTATTAAATTAATATTATAAGAAGCTAAAGCTGTTACTATGATTGAAATAAGTAGTAAATTAATTAACACAATTCTCGGTTCAGGCAAACATTTTTCTCGTTATCATTGATTACAAGTTCTACTATGTATTGGAGACTGGAGGATTAAAGAAAGGGAATGATGTGCCTAAGTAGCTAAAATGACATAGCACCAGTGCGTACAGCTACAGATCTTGATTTCAAATCCTGGCTAAAGAGTAATTTTTTTTTCTCTAGTTATAACTATGGCCAACAGACAGTTTGTCTGAAAAATTAATTTCCAAATTGCAATGTTGTCTCTAATTCATTTGGAACATCAAAGGAAATAATTAAATTCTATTAGTTTGCCGAAACAAGTAGCATAGCAAGTGAAATAAATTAAGAAAAGGATTAAACTATTATAGGAAATATCACCATGATGTATAATTTAAAATTTTAAATAAATTCTTTTTGGCTAGACCAGTGTTGACCTATGGTAGTGAAGCATGGACACTAAAAAGACAACATGAAAGCAGAATAACGACTTGTGAAATGAGATTCATGCGCAGAACAGCAGGTTACACCAGATGGGATCGGAAAAGGAACACCGATATCTTAAAAGAATTGAAGACTACGCCAATTTTGGAATATATTAAACAGTACCAACTAAATTGGAAACACCATCTTGAAAGAATGAGTTCAAATCGGATCCCCAAAGCGGTTTATAATTATATACCAAGAGGACGAAAATCACAGGGCCGTCCTATGAAACGCTGGAGGGAAAATTTTCTATAGGATCGTAAAAGGCCTTGGCCTAATACTTGGAAGGAAGAAGAAGAAATAAATTCTTTTCACCTCACCTCATATCCCATCCTCTAATTAGACTGGATTTTTCAATTTATGTTGAGTTGTTTTTGACTCACCTCATACTTCTTAACTCCCGTGGACCCGAGTTTCTTCACTGCATTTGTGACATTCTCAATGCTGTATCACATTCACAACTGACGTCCAACGGCCTCCTCTCCTGAAGACTGACCTCCGTGCCATCTGATGGCTGACGCAACGAATTTCCAAATCAATCCCCTCTCCTTATCACCGGGCATTTCAAAATTCATAATTATGTTTTTATTCTTGCATATGTACATTTTTTTCCCAAATTGTGAGTTCCTTCAGTTTTTGCAATTGTTTAAGTAATTTTGTTTTGGTTTCTATTCTGTGTTTTTCTGACCAGGAATGTGCAGCTATAGCAGATTTTTCTGTTTCTCCATTCTTAACATTTCTGAGGTGTTCCTTTAATCTTGTATTTAAATTCCTTTTTGTTTTTCCTATGTATATCCTTTTGCAATCTTTACAATTAATTTGATAAATTCCCGATTGTTTGCAGTCTTCAATCTTTACATTTTTGTTGGTTTTTATTAAATTACCTAAACTAGGTTATTTGAAACCTAGGCAGTTTCATCTTCAGGAATTCCATAACCGATGTTCTGTCATTCAGGAGTACTGCTTCTTTATTCCATCTTTTGGTGGACTGATGACTCCGAATCAAATCAACTTCTCAAGGAATTTCAAAATTCATTAATTTCCTTTTCTTGTTTTTTTGCATGTGGATTTTTCCCCAAACCGTGATCTCTTTTGGTTTTTCTATTTGTTTTATTAAACTAGCCTTTCTTTCAAATAATTGCTGCTCGTGCTTGGTCAGAAAGACATCTAATTGAAAGAAAGGCTACTTTAATAAAACAAATAGAAAAACCAAAAGAACTCATGGTGTGGGAAAAAATCTATTAAAAAAACAATAAAGAAAAATTATTTAATTGTGAAATACCCGGGAAGTTGATTTGATTCGGAGGTTCATCGGTCTCCCTACAGATGTAATACGAAGCAGTTCTCCTGGACG
This sequence comes from Diploptera punctata, assembly GCA_030220185.1. Lineage (NCBI taxonomy): Eukaryota > Metazoa > Arthropoda > Insecta > Blattodea > Blaberidae > Diploptera > Diploptera punctata. The sequence continues at coordinate 1,325,301 of JASPKZ010007286.1, read as the reverse complement.
ACAGAACATCAGTCATGGATTTTCAATGTTTTTTATTTAAATTAACATTTTTCAATCCTGGATAGAATCTAATTTAAGAAACAAAAATTAACATTTGAACCAGTATTTGAACCCTGGACCTCTTGTTCTCCTTAAGAGTGTGCTGTCCATTACACCATTCAAACGAATGGTTTGAATCATTTGAATGGTGTAATGGGCAGCACACTCGTATAGAAAACGAGAGATCCAGGGTTCAAATGTTAATTTTTCTTTCTTAAATCAGTCATGAAATTACTGAAGATGAAACAGCCTACGTTTTGAAACTGGTCTAATTAGAAGACGTGATATAAGGTGAGGTGAAAAAAATGTATCTTAAATTTTAAGAAAAGGATGTTATCAAATGTCAGTGATTGCTTCTTTCATTCCATAGACATCTATAATTTACAAAATTCAGCACTTAATCACACATCCACTGCAATAGCTCAGAGGCTGCAGAGAAAAAAATTGTTACAGCAATAATAGTAATTCAACCAAAGATAAAATTAGTAATATAGTAATAAGAACAAGAATGAACCGGTTGTTAAGGACTTAAGCATGACTTCAATCATATAAACAAGTTAGATGATAACAATAATTAAATGAATCGTGATTTTTTCTTACCTCATACATCTATGTTTTTTTAAAGACAGCACTGCAGTATCGGCGACACTTTGTCGTCATCGTCAGCTGTTTTCACAACTGTCGTGAACTGGACAGTCATGAAAACAGCTGATGATTACGACAAAGTGTCGCCGATACTGCAGCGCTGTGTTTAAAAAAACATAGATGTATGAGGTAAGAAAAAATAACGATTCATTTAATTATTATTAATTGAACCTCATAAAGTTAAAAATTCCCAAATTTAATATATAAATAGATGATAACAGATTGTCAAAGAAGACTTTTAGAATTAAAAGTAAGAGGTAAATGGATGGATCAAGTCATTAGAGATGCTGAAAGAAGAGGAAAGAGGTTAAATAAATAATGTAGAGAAAAAGCATGAAAAGATTATAGTTTTGGAGACTTATCAAAATCTTTACACTTAAAAGAGGACAATTAGGAAGAACAAAATTGAATCACACAACATTCTTGTCTTTATCTTATGAGTAGAGACCGGATGTTAGGGAAAATGCCTACAGTTATTTATTATAGATATTGTAAAAGTGACTTCATGTAAGTTCATACCGACGTCCCTAGAGTTGTTTTCCATTAAGTTAATTTTGCCCATAAATGCCTATTTCAGCTTACAATGCCTATAAATGCCTATTTGCCATTTTTTCTCAAAATTAACTTAGTATTTCAATGAAATTAATTAAAATGGACAAACTTCATGACACATATCTATTATTTTTTATGTTGATAACTCTGAATCATCTGAGAAGAATGACAAGAAATAGACTTCCAAAATTGGCATTCCAATATACCCCAACTGGACATAGGGACCAAGGTAGACCAAAACATCGGTGGAAAGATCAAGACCATCTTCGCTAGGTTTACCGTACAGGTCACATGGCCTAAAACGAATTTGTTCATGATGATGATGAACTCTGAATTCAGTCTGTAGTCCTCGTTCACAGAAGGTGCTTCAAAGACAAAGTTGTACGACAAGTGTTTGTGGCTTTTTTTTTTACCTTTAGAACAGTTGTATCACGATGCCTAAAGAACGGACAACAGTAAAACAGTAAAAGACAAACTGACCAATTTCGTGAAAGAATTTGGTGCAGAAATATTCTCAAGTGACATTGTTTTGCAAAGTGTGTAAAATTTCAGTGAATTGCACAAAGAAGTGCCATGTTTCACAGCACGTACACACTGCAACTGCAAAACGTACGTATGCTCTTTGTAAAAAGGCAAAACAAGTTTCAAAATCATTTCTGATATCTTTGTATGTTATTGATAGCATATGTTTATATTCTTTACATATGGCTGTAAAATTTTATGTTGTAGTCCATTTTTGTAAGAGTCTATTTTGATTTTTTGAGTGCCTATATTAATGATTTTTAGTGCCTTTTTTGCCTGCCTATTTTGAACTTTTTAAGTGCCTAACATCCGGACTCTACTTATGAGTTATGAATATTAAAAATAGAAAAAGAGTTTATAAGATGATATGATACATACCTCACCACGTTTTTCACTATCAGACTTGTATTTTTTATGAGAGAAATGAGAAAGGCTTTTACGCCTGAAAGTCCGCCCTGATTTCTTTTTAGTTTTCACCAAATCACCATCTTCTCCCTAAATAAAACAATTATAATTGTTAACAAAAATTAAATTTTTTTAACAATACAAATTTCAAAAGTAATATAATGTTAAATACAAGACTGAGACTAACCCTTTCACTGTCATGGATATTTAAATGCTTTTGTAGTTCCTCTGAACTCAAAAATTTCTCATTACATTCAAAACATGGCCACCAACGTTCAATTTCTTCAATAGCTAAAACAAAAATATATAAATATTAAATTAATATTAAGAAGCTAAAGCTGTTACTATGATTGAAATAAGTATGTTAAATACACAACCAAATTATTGTAATAATTTTTTTTTAAATACAATAGGAATTATTGTAATAAAATTGTAAAGAGAGTAAGGTAAAGGAAGGATTTACGCTTGGATGGGAAGGAAACCTGAATTAGCTCAGTGGTTAAGAGCACCTGCACGGAAAGCTGAAGGTTTGGGGTTTTACCATTTGATTACAATATATAAATATATTAAACATTTATCAAAATTATGTTTTTTTATTATTAATTTAACATTTCTCAGTGAAAGATAAATTATATTTGAAGAGAAAAATTTTCGCCTAGACCGAGACTTGAACCCGGGACCTTTGGCTTGCCGAGCCAAATGCTCTACCAACTGAGCTGTTTTTTTTATTATTAATTTAACATTTCTCAGTGAAAGATAAATTATATTTGAAGAGTCCTGGTCTAGGCAAAAATTTTTCTCTTCAAATATAATTTATCTTTCACTGAGAAATGTTAAATTAATAATAAAAAAAACATCATTAGAAACCTTACTAGCTTTATAAAATAATGTTAAATTCCCAATAAATGTCTTCTTAACTAAGAAGCCGCCATTTGCAAAGATAGAAGCAATGGTTTCAAAAAGCATTTGGTGAGAGGGGAATTACAACATATATAAGAGAAAAATTTGCATCTAGATCGCAACTTGCCTCGGTAGCTTAGTTGGTAGAGCATTTGGCCCGGCAAGCCAAAGGTTCCGGGTTCGAGTCTCGGTCTAGGCAAAAATTTTTCTCTTCAAATATAATTTATCAAAATTGTTGAAATGTGATGAAATGTTTTAATCAAAACATTAATCACCAGCAAGTCTTTGATTGAGAATTAAATGAATCGTGATTTCTTCTTACCTCATACTTCTATATTTTTTAAACACAGCACTGCAGTATCAGTGACCCATTGTCACCATCATCAGCTGTTTTCACGACTGTCGATTTTTTCTTTTGCCGGTAATTATCCAAACTGCCATCTGGTGTTCTTTTGAAGGAATTATTTTCTAAACTGCCATCTGGTGTTCTTTTGAATGAATCATTTTCTATTTATTAGAGAATCATAGAATTGAAAAAGAAGCAAAACTTTTGAAACATCTATCTTAACCTTTGGATTTAACAGTTTGGGAAAAGATATACATTCAAAAAAAACCATACTAGAACCATGAACTTCGAGATTCCGGATAAACCAAGCTTGATTACAAAGTTCTTCAAAAATACAACAGATGGCAGTTTAGAAAATAACTCCTTCAAAAGAACACTAGATGGTAGTTTGGATAATTACCGGCAAAAGAAAAAATCGACAGTCGTGAAAACAGCTGACGATGGTCGCCAATACTGCAGTGCTGTGTTTAAAAAAACATAGAAGTATGAGGTAAGAAGAATTCACGATTCATTTGATTCTTATCAATAAAAGCTCATAATGTTAGAAATTCCCAAATTTATTATATTAAAATAGTAGTAATATCTATAACGTAATAGTGTTAAAGTAGGGTGTCCAGCAAAATACATGAAATTCCCGACTATTTCCTGGTTATCTTGCAGAAGATTTCCGGGCTGTTGGCCGTGGTCTTGAGGCTTGTAGTTCCCCAACGTTTCGCCAGAGACTGCGTCCGGCATCCTCAAGGGTTGTCTTGAGATGCAGTCTCTGGCGAAACGTTGGGGAACTACAAGCCTCAAGACCACGGCCAACAGCCCGGAAATCTTCTGCAAGATCATCATAGTAACTCCGGCCGTGAAAGCCTAAGTCAATATATTATTTCCTGGTTCTTTCATGGCATCAAAAAATAATTCCTGAGTTTTTCTAGTGTTAAATTGAATTAATTCTAGTAAAGCTATTTTTGCAAAAATCATTTTTTTATAATATGTGCAAGTGATAAAAACATAATGAAGATATTTGGTCTGTATATTCTTACCTCTTATGGAATATACAGACCAAATATCATTATTATATAAACCTCTTAATGTTACTTCTTATTGTATCTTAAAAAAAAAATAATTAATTTTTATGATAAGGGCTTAAATAAGAATAGCAAAATAATTTATTATTATTTTATTATTTGAACATGAGTGAAATAATTGGTAACTCATTAACATATGGGTTCAAATCCCAATTCAGGCATTTATTTTTATTTTCATGTCACGCTTGGCTTTCATGCTTAATGCCAAAATTTAATTATAACATCAAAATATATATATATCAAACAAACCACATAATTGTAGAAAATCATCAATGTTGCTTGTTAGGGTCCAAGTTAGATTACCTGGACTGTATAATTTAGCATGAAATTAAATTCTAAAAGCAGACAATCTGAGTTCAGTCACCTCGCTTTTCTGTCGTATCTGATTGAAGTAATGACAGTCCACGTTTATTAGCGTAAGGGAGACTGTACCAGACCTGCAGTTCCTGTCGAGGGTGAATTACCCTAGTTGTTGTGAAGTATAAAGAATGCCCTTGTTGACTCAATATCAGATTCTGCTCTTTTAATGTCTCTGCAGACCTTACAAATCTCATCCAGTTAGATGAATCTGTGGACATATTAATAAATACATTGAATCTGGTCATAAATACCAACTTGATAAATAATTTTGGTCTGTATTCATCTTATCTCATAAATTGTTGTTTTTTGTACGGCATGTTACAAAGTTTCTGTGCTTCATCGTCAGTTGGTATTAATATTAATTCAATTCATTACTTAAATTAAAAGAGATAGAATGAAATATTTTATTAATATTAAGCAAGGAGATTTGGTAATAATACAAGGAGCTTAATACCTATTCTATTGAAAATATATAAAAGGAAAAGTTGTTATATTTCTTGTCCCTATGTATTGTGTGAAAATCAGACCAATTCTCACTAAAATTATTAATAAATACACTAATACTTTTTTTTTCCACCATACACTAATACATTTTTACAATTTTTTTCTGAGAAAACCGCACACTTGTGACCCAAAGATCACAAGACAGTTTTTACTACACTTTTCACAAGTAACTTTTAATTAAAATATGCAGACTTATACAGTGCGAATAATATAGCATTGGACAGCAGACCGGGGTTTCACCGTACACTGCTGATGCACTCGCAGCGGGGAATGGACAGTGATACAACCACACACAATTTCATAACTATTTTACAAATTGTCGTATTTACCAACTTTATTGAAGCAGGTACTGGAACTGTCCACCTTCATTGTCCATACATTTTTGACACCTCTTTATAAAATGTGTTGTACAGATTATGGACTGTTGAACATGATGGAACTTTTACACCCAGGAATCGTGTTTCAAAAAGTCTTTGTACTTGGCTGGCAGACTGAGTTAAAAATTATTGATCATAAATAAATACATATTTGAGTTTGTATTTTTTAACATTCTTATCTCATATGTTTATTGTGTTGGGCGATCGTTTCAAAATAGATCATCATCATCCTGCCAGGTATTAGTCCTAAAAGAACTGTTACGGCCTGAGAAAGCGGTTTGTTCAAAATAGATATAAATACAAAATTATTAAAACAGTTAGAAAATACCAATGAACTCACAATATGGGAAAAAATCTATATACAAAAGAACAAGGAGAAAATTATGAACTTTGAAATTCCTGGAGAAAGGAGCCTCATTGCCAAGTTCTTTGGAACACAGATCCAGGACTGACAACTTGAAGAAAAGAAAAAACCAGTTTGGGACAAGCTGAAGATGGAGCAATAGCTTTGAAATGATCGTCCAACAAAATAAACATATGAGGTAAGAATGTTAAAAAATACAAACTCAAATATTAAATTAAACCTCATAATGAAACTTCCTAATGATTTTAAAATAAATAAATACACTTTGTTCAGTAGAAAAATTATTAGCCATTATACAGTTTACAGTTACGCACACATCATTCAGTTCACAAGGAAAAGCGACCGAGCACCTTATCTACTCAAAGCACACTATCTGACTGTGGCCATGAATGCTTAGGATTTACTCATATACTGCTGAGTCAGCACACATTTCAAGTCCCGTGTCTGCACGTGCAAGCCTCCAACATCGCACAGCATAAACCCTGCATCTGCTGTCCAATACTATACTGATCTCACTGTATTACATCCATCCTGTATGCAGTCTTCATTTTAAGATGCTACCCTAGCATCTGCAACTGCTCATCACATGGTATTCTCACCAAATAAATCTAAGTATATTAGAGACTGTAATGGAATAAAATATATTTTTTATACTGTTTATTCCTTACCTTACGACAAAAGATGTTCTAAATTACATAATTAAGCTTCAATACAATTTTCACACAGGTGAAGAAGAATTTTAAACATGCTATCCAATTCCTGCTTTGAAATGTTGGACAACACAGTTTTAATATTTTCTTCAAGTTCCTCTATTATTATTCTTCTTCTTCGGCTCTCCCCCACTTATAGGTTTGCTGTCTTCAGTTTCCATTTATCTCTATCATTCCTATCTCCCTCTTCCAAATTCCTATCATCCATTATAGTTCTGACGTAAGTTTTCCATTTCCATCTTGGTCTGCCACATTTATTTCTTCCAGGTGGTGACCACTGGTATATATTTTTTGGCCATCTTTCATTTTCCATTCTTTGTACATGGCCATACCATTTAAGCGTTTGATTTTCAATCCTCTTAACAACAGATGTGGTGACATTCATTTCTCTCCAAAGGAATTCATTTCTTATTTTATTCTGTCTTGTTTTTTGAAGGCTCCTTCTAAAATAATCAAATTCAACTGCTCTAATTTTATTCTTTCGTAATTCCGCCAAAGACCAAGTTTCACTTCCATATGTCAAAATATTCTGTATTGTGCTCTTGTAAATTTTCATTTTAGTTTCCTTTGTAATATTTTTGTTCCAAATTATTCCATGTAATGTCTTAATTGCATTTTTTGCCATTGCAATTTTAGTCTGTACATCTCTCTCGACCCAAGATATTTAAAAAATTCACATTTTTTTTATTTTCCCTGTTTCGAGTATGAGGTCATCCACATCCTTTCCCAAACACATGTAAATTTATATTCAGTCCGCATTTTTTATATTCTTCCATTAGTTTATTTATCATATATTTCATATCATCTTCATCCCCTGCAAAAATTACTTGATCATCTGCAAACAACAATGAATGCAGTACTTTTCCTCCTATAGGAATACCCATTTCACAACATTTTTTATACCATAAGTTAAGAGCCTGGTCTAAATAAATGTTAAAAAGAATTGGTGACAAACTGCATCCCTGTTTAAGGCCTTTATTCACTGTGAATTCCTCTGTTAAATTATTCTGTATTTTTACTTTAGCTTTTGTATTACTATAGATCCTCCTAACAATACCTAAATCCATATTATCACAGACTATTCATCTGTCTCAGTGGGGCCATCCCACTAATATTTCGTCGAGCTACACTATCATATGCCATCTCTATTATTCGAGGATTTTAAATCGTGGCTTTATTTAGGACAGTTGCATTAGGGAACTGAAGACACAATTTATGGCAGCAGATTTCTTTTGCATTGTCAAAAGTAAAAATTCCACAGTCACAACTGAACACAAACTCACAAATTGATTAAAAAAAATTCGGAAAACAACTTACAGTTACAGAAATAACACTAAATAGGGATAGAAAGAATGTGAATGGAACATGCTTTCCCGCCCAGGAAACAGGAGTGCTTTGATCACTTGGCCAGCTGACTAGGGTTGCATCTTTATTTGAAGGTGCTGTATATATATATATATATATATATATATATATATATATATATATATATATATATATATACACATAATATAGATTTAAGCAATGAAGATGATTACTTATTTTAGGAATTCTCACTATGAGAAAAATCTGCAGTGGCTGCCCATGCATGGTCTGAAAAACATCTTATCGAGAAAGAAGCAAAATTATTAAAACAAATAGAAAAACCAAAAGAACTTACTGTTTGGGAAAAGATCTACATTCAAAAGAGCGAAAAGAAGAAATTAATGAACTTTGAAATTCCCGGTGAGAATGACCTGGTTTCAAGGTTTTTCAGTCAGCCAATGGAAGGAGAGAAGGACAACTCTTCAAGACGACAGAACAACGGTCATGATGACTGAGGATGGAACACAAACTATGTTCCGAAACTAGTTTATAATCAAATAAGAAGAACAATATGAGGTGAGTGATAAACATATTCTACCTAATGAAGATGATGTCACTTACTTTCACAGGTTGTATCAAGCTTCAACATGGACCCTGTTTCTGATTCTACTAACAATTCCAGCTGGGTCTCCTGCCCACATGAAATAACATGTATGTCATGCTGTGAATCATCGGCCTTCACAAGCACACCTTCTATAGGCCCGAACTGAGTTCGCTTTGGAATTGTTTTTCTAGCAAACACTCCATATACTGAAAAAAAAATACTATGCATATATCTAAAACATGAAGCTACTGCATATTTTTCAATTTGTTTATGATTAATATTTCATTCACTACCAATTCTCATAATACTCTCAGATTTGTTGTATACAAATATTATCTCTCAATTATATATATATATATATATATATATATATATATATATATAAATGTTACATTCATACAACTTCCAGTTCTATTTATTATTGTTTTCTTTCATATTTAGTTTATTAATATATTTTCATTTATTTAATTAAATAAAAATAAAACTTAAAAGTTTTATATGATTTTCATATTTATTAAAATATAAATTAGTAACAGCTGTTTCAGTACTTTGTACCTTCTTCAGACATGATTACAAATGAATGAATTTTGTAGTACGTAACAACTGTAACTGTGCAACAATTTTTTTCTTCTTATTTACAATCTCTATTATAAATTTAAGAGAGGCGATTCATTCAAATCTAGTTGGGAATTTAACAGCTTATTACCACTTTTCAATTTATTTATCTCTACAACTTCTAAACAATCCAACTTCTTTCCTTTGTCACAAACATGTAAAATTTTAAAATTTGAATCAAAACAATGATTGTATTGGAGTAGGTGGTCAGCTTACTTTGAATTATATTTTAATAAACACTTGTGCACACCATGCAATGACACTTTCAATTCCACTTCATTACACAAGGAAAAACTAAATGGAATTTAGACACTCCTACAAAAGAACACTTTAGAAATATAAAAAATAGTGAAATTGAAAAATTGGTAATTGCACCTCAATATTTGCTAGAGAATCACAAAATTGGAAGAGAAACTAAAATTTTGAAACACTTAGAGAAGCCTTTGGAATTAACGGTTTGAGAAAAGACACACATTCAGAAGAACAAATATAGATCCATGAACTTTGAAGATAACTTCCTAAAATGCTCCAGTTAATTTTATATACAATATTTTAACAAAGTTGAGGACAACAGCACATACCAACAGGTACAATTTGGAGAAGGATTATTATTGGGGTAAAGAGGTAAAGAGGTGTAGATGGGATTTAGTGGCACTAGGAATACGGAAGGAGTTCTCCATGTGTGAGAACTTGGGTTGCTCAGGTTGGAATACCGATAGGCATGAGTTCTTATCTAGGGATTCCACGAGGACTTCGTCGGGCAGAATTAATATGTTGAGAAGTTCTTATGACTGTATTTTATTCTTGTCTTATACATTGTGATATATAAATTAATGAGTCATTTTAACATCTTACCTCATAAAAATACATTTTTTATCAAACACGGTAACTATAGTTTTCAAATGATCTTGTCATTCATTTTCAACCGGATATTCGTTGGAATCTCCCTCTATAACGTTGCCATCTGATGTTGATTTGACAAACTTCGAGATATCGTTGCCATCTGGTATTGATTTGATGAACTTCGAGATGAGGTCACGTTCATCCGGAATGTCGAAATTCATAGATTTAAATTTGTTCTTCTGTATAAATATTTTCTCCCAAACTGTCAAATCCAAAGGTTTTTCCAAATGTTTTAGAAGTTTAGCTTCTTTTTCAATTCTATGACCTTCCAACAAACTATGTGCTGCAATAGCTGATTTTTCAATTTCACCATTTTTAATATTTCCAAAGTGTTCCTTTGTGCGAGTGTCCAAATTTCTTTTTGTTTTTCCTATGTACACTTTATTGCAATCTCCACAATAAATTTGATAAATTCCAGATTTTTTACTATCTGGGGAGATCTGCCTTACTAGCTTTATAAAGTAATGTTAAATTCCCAATAAATGTCTTCTTAACTAAGAAGCCGCCATTTGCAAAGATAGAAGCAATGGTTTCAAAAGCATTTGGCGATAGGGAATTACAACGTATATAAGAGAAAAATTTGCGTCTAGATCGTAACTCGCCTCGGTAGCTCAGTTGGTAGAGCACTTGGCCCGGAAAGCCAAGGGTCCCGGGTTCGAGTCCCGGTCTAGGCGAAAAATTTTTCTCTTCAAATTTAAGTTTTAACTTTCATCATATTACTAAATAAAGCATAAAGTGGCATAGTTTGGTTAATGCAAATAAGAAATATACATAGTTATATCTTTGTATTCTTAAGACAATCTTATTGAACATTTATATTACCTGGACAACCACTGGATGAAGTACCAACTTTGTTGATTGCTAAATAAGATGCAGGTAAAGTGGCCCATGCTCTTGAAGGAACAGGTTTGTCACAAATTGTCTGCACTCGGTGTTGAGGGCATCCACTGTCATATGAATTACAGCACTCCTCACACCCTTCAACACACAATATATAACACTACCGTATACAATAATACTATGTTAACAGAGATAAGGCAAGTATTTACACTCCAGTAACATGGGCCAAGACTACTACATTGCTGTGATGTATTAGTAGCATAGCTTCAATAGAATAATAAAATCCAACAAAACATGAAAAAATGGAAGAAGAAATTAAATCAGGCATTTATACGAATAATAATTAAATGAATCGTGATGTTTTCTTACCTCATACATCTATGTTTCTTTTAACACAGCACTGCAGTATCGGCATGGTCCCAAGAAAGATGTAAAATTCAAGAAATTCACTTACCATCCTGAAGTTCATAATAAGTTTCAAAAAATTTTCAGAAATTTTAATATAACATTAGCTCCAATTAACAAATTCAGCCTGGGTAATCTGCTGTTAACTAATAATAAATGTAATACCCCAGACAACAAAAAATCTGGGATTTATCAAATTGATTGCAAAGATTGCAACAAGATATATATAGGAAAAACAAAAAGGAACTTGGAAACTCGTAAAAAAGAGCACTTCAGAAACATGAAGAATGGAGAAATTGAAAAATCAGCTATAGCAGCACATAGTTTATTAGAGCATCATAGGATTGAAAAAGAAGCAAAACTTTTAAAACATCTATCTAAACCTTTGGATTTAACAGTTTGGGAAAAAATATATATTCAAAAAAACCATACTAGAACTATGAACTTTGAGATTCCGGAAGAACCAAGCTTGATTACAAAGTTCTTCAAAAATACAACAGATAGCAGTTTAGGAAATGATTCATTCAAAATAACACCAGATGGCAGTTTGAAGAGGAATTCCTTCAAAATAACATCAGATGGCAGTTTGAAGAGGAATTCCTTCAAAAGAACACCAGATGGCAGTCTAGATAATTACCGGCAAAAAGGAGAAAAAATTGACAGTCGTGAAAACAGCTGACGATGACGACAAAGTGTCGCCGATACTGCAGTGCTGTGTTAAAAGAAACATAGATGTATGAGGTAAGAAAACATCACGATTCATTTAATTACTATTAATTGAACCTCATAATGTTAAAAATTCCCAAATTTAATATATAAATTTATACGAATATGTCTAAATGAACAAAATCAGGGAGACATTAGGTTTTTTTGTTGAGTTGTTTCTTGACTCACCTCATACTTCTTAACTTCCTTGAGGGATAGATTTTGTCACTGTATTTGTGACATTCTCAATGCTGTTCACATTCACAACTGATGTCCAATGGTCTCCTCTCGTCAGTTGTGAACATGAACAGCATTGAGAATGTCACAAATACAGTGACGAAATCTAGATATGGAAGGAAGTTAAGAAGTATGAGGTGAGTCAAGAAACAACTAAACAAAATTAAAATAAACCTCATAGTGTTATTTCCTACCTACATAACTTAATGAGACATTAGGTGTTGAAAAATTAACAACAGATATAGAAAAAAGTAGACTACAATGGTTTGGACATTTAAAAAGAATGGAAAAGGAAAGACTACCACAAAGACTGTTAAATCTCAAGATATAAGGAAAGCAACCACGATGTAGACCACGAGAAAGATGGATTAACCAAATGAAGAAAACTCTACAAGAGAGAGGATATGACTGGGAAGAACTAAAAAGAAGCAAAGCATGGGAAGATAGAGATGGTTGGAGGCATATTTGGAATCAACCTTTCGAAAGGAGGACATGATAAGAGGATGATGATGAAGTCTAAATGGCACAAAGAGTAGGGTGCGTGTAGGCAAACAGTTTTCGGATACTTTTGAAATTCAAAATAAGTTAAAGCAAGGAGATGCACTATCTCCTCTACTATTCAATTTTGTACTAGAGCATGCCATCAAATCTTTGGAGAATGAAGAAGGCCTACAACTCAATGTTAATAAGCTGTTAGTTTATGCTAATGATGTAGTACTATTGGGCATTAGCGAGGAAATACTAAGCCAACATGCACATTCTATTGAGTAACACTAAGAAATTGGGACTGGAAGTAAATATCAATAAAACTAAATATATGTTCACACATAGAAATACGTTATATAATGGAAATGGACAACTAATGACAAATGAGGGACATTTTTGAAGAAGTGGCTGAATTCAAATATCTACGAATAATAATTACAAATAGGAATGAAATGCACAAAGAAATTAAACATAGACTCAGTTTTTTAAATACATGCTATTATGCATTACAGGGACTCTTGTCGTCCCAACTCCTTTAAAAAAATTTTAAGCTGAAAATATATAAGACTATATTCAAATTAATATTGGGAAGTAAACATTATGAGGTTACATCATTAATAGTGAGTGGAGAACATATTTTTAACGACTCACCTCATATCATTTCAAATTTCTTTGATACCGACAGTTTCAGACAATATATTGTCCCTCTTCAGAGAGAAGCCATGACTGAAGAGGGATAAGATATTGTCTGAAACCACCGGTATCAATGAAATTTGAAATTATATGAGGTGAGTCATTAAAAATATGTTCTCCACTCACTATTAATATATAAAACTGTTAATATTGAGTGGAGATATTTTTAATAATTCACCTCATACAATTTCAAATTTCCTTGAGACCATTGGTTTGAAAGAAATTTTAAATTGTATGAGGTGAGGTGAGTTATTAAAACTACTGTAGTAAGACAGGGAAGTGGACTTTCACCGGTGCTTTTCATTATATACATGAATAAATTAATAAATGAATGGAGGAAAACACAACGAGGATATATACCCATCAATAGGAACCTCAAACTCGATGCTATTCTTTTTGCAGACGATTTAGCTCTTCTGGCACTTTCCAAAAATGATTTGCAACGATCAATTTATAATTTACAAAAAATAAGTGCCAAATTTAATATGGAAATATCAATTAACAAAACTAAAATTATGGCATTTCATGGGAAGGACCCTACACAAAGTAAAATCTGTCTCCAGAATAAAATTTTAGAGAGATCTAATCAATTTAAATATCTTGGATATTATCTCTCTATCTGGGATGAAAAGGATATCCCTGAAAAAGTTACTAGTTATAATAAAAGTTTAGGAATTATTAATCAAGTTATGAAACCATCCCTTGTACAAAAAAACACCAGATTACGTTTATATAACACATTGGCTAGACCAGTGTTGACCTATGGTAGTGAAGCATGGACACTAAAAAAACAACATGAAAGCAGAATAACGGCTTGTGAAATGAGATTCATGCGCAGAACAGCGGGTTACACCAGATGGGATTGGAAAAGGAACACCGATATCTTAAAAGAATTGAAGACTATGCCAATTTTGGAATATATTAAACAGTGCCAACTAAATTGGAAACACCATCTTGAAAGAATGAGTTCAAATCGGATCCCCAAAGCTGTTTATAATTATATACCAAGAGGACGAAGATCACTGGGCCGTCCTATGAAACGCTGGAGGGAAAATTTTCTATAGGATCGTAACAGGCCTTGGCCTAATACTTGGAAGGAAGAAGAGTTATTAAAACTATGTTCTCCACTCAATATTAATGATATAACCTCATAATGTTTACTTCTCAGCATTAATTTTAATATATAAATAAATAACACAGCTTTACAAAAGCAAATATCTCAGCAAATTTCTATGTTTTCAAGTGTGCACTTTACGAATATATTCATGAAAGTGCTGAATGTGCTCTAGTTTTTATGATTTTTGTGTATCTTATAACTTAAACAGTAAACGGCTTGTCACTAATAAAATTTATGTTTCCAGTCATTATTTGATTTCTGCACATTTTTCTCGTGCATACAAACATCATGCGATCCCCACTCTCACACCCCTCACTCCGCACATCGGCCATGATCTCAGTTATTTAACAAAATTAAAGTACTCACAACATACATCTGGATATGATAAAATAATTCGTCAAAGCGTTGGACAAGGAAGGAGAATGTTTCAAATACATTCATAGAAAATTTCCTAAGCTCAGTATGGAAAAGTTAAAAGGCGGAATATTTTATGGTCCTCAAATTCGGCAATTGATGAAAGATGCAAATTTTACAAAAGTTATGACTGTTCCAGAAAGTGAAGCTTGGAAGGGTTTTGTTTTGGTAGTAGAAATTTCCTAGGTAACTATAAAGCACCAAATTATAAAGGAATTGTGCAAAACATGTTGACATGATTCAAGATTCTGGGAGCAAATATGACTATAAAGTTATACTTTCTCCACAGTCAGCTGGATAGATTTCCGGATAATTTAGGAAATTATAGTGACGAACAGGGAGAACACTTTCACCAGGATCTAAAAGTAATGGAGAATAGGTATCAGGGTAGATGGGACCGTCACATGATAGCAGATTACTGCCACTCTTAAAAAAGAGATTATAAAATTATAGAAAAAATCTTATAAAAGGCGTTTCACTGAAATATGACACGGGTTTTCGACATTTTTCTTTCTATTTACGTCGGTGTATAAATTCCCAATAAAAAGTGTTCTTAATAAAGAAGTTGCCATTTGTAAAAATCGTAGCAACGGCTCGTAGCATTTGGGGTTAGGAAATTAACTACGTATAAGAGAAAAATATGCATTTAGATTGGAGGCCTAAGTAGCTCACTTGGAAGAGCATTGACATAGAGAGTCAAACGTCCTGGGTTCAAACCCCAGTCTAGGCATACGAGGGTGGATCAAATATAAACCGGAATTTGTATCTGGAGGCTCTGGTAGCAAACTGCAAAGATTTCGGTTTGGAGGGGAAGTTGGTGGGGGTGTCTGGAGTAGGGATCTTGATGTGTCGCACTCCGAAGAGCGGCCGCTTGCTTCAGTATGCCATGAGCGAGCAAGAGGTACACACGTCTGTTGCACAACGCATTATTATTAAGTTTTTGGCAAAAGAAGGCACTAAACCTTCTGAAATTTTGAGAAGGCTCCATGCGCAGTTCGGGGAAGCAACCCTTTCGAAGACGCAGGTGTATGATTGGCGCAAAAAATTTTAGCGTGTTGGGATTTAGTGGAAAATGAGCCCCACTAAAGACGGCAACGAACAAGGATCACTGCAGACAATATTCGTGCTGTACGGGACCTTATTGAGGAGGATCGGCGCGTAACAATTTCTGAAATTGCTTCACACGTTGGAATAAGCTTTGGAAGTGTTCAAGCCATCATCAATGATGAACTCAAATTCCGAAAATTGTCTGCCAGGTGGGTTCCTCGGCTCCTCAGCCAGGAACAAAAAAAATTTGACGAAAAACTGACAAAAATGCATTGGACACCTCTGGAACATCCTCCTTACAGTCCAGATTTGTCGCCCTGTGACTACCATTTGTTTGGACCACTGAAAGAAGACCTGGGAGGAAGGCGGTTTGGTGACAATGCAGCGGTAGAGGAGTTCGTGCGCAATTGGCTGACTACACGTCATCCCTCATTCTTCAAGGACGGCATCAAAAAGTTGCCAACTCAATGGCAAAAGTGTGTTGGAAATGCAGGAGACTATGTAGAAAAATGAGGTGGTGGTTTTGTATTTTTTGTTAATTCAATAAAATTGTAAACAATAATTCCGGTTTTATATTTAATTCACCCTCGTACATATTTCTTTTCAAATATAAAGGTGATTTTAATGTGAAATATACTACATCATATTACAATTTACATTCTGAAAAACAGGGACTGATGGCAGACCTAAATAGCCTTTAAAAAGAAGCTGTCCCTGGTCGATCCCATTTTTATTGTGGATAAAGAGGATAGTACTATGGACTGAATAGTATATTTTAGTTCTTTAAAATCTGCAAAATAAAAATAAACAATACATTTTACACAAAGCAGTAATATAACTAAATATAAAAGAATTAAAATTAATCGTGATTATTTTGTACCTCACACTTCTATATTTCTTTAAATACAGCACTGCAGTATCGGCAACTTCTTGTCACCATCATGAACTGTTTTCACCATTGTCAATTTTTACTTTTGTTGATATCGTAATCATCCAAACTGCCATCTGATGTTCTTTTAAAGAATTATTTCCTAAACTGCCATCTGGTGTTCATTTTAATGAATAATTTTCTAAACCGCCATCTGTTGTATTTTTGAAGAACTTTGTAATCAAGCTCGGTTCATCTGGAATTTCGAAGTTATGGTTCTAGTATGGTTTTTTGAATATATATATTTTCCCAAACTGTTAAATCTAAAGGTTTAGATAGATGTTTCAAAAGTTTTGCTTCTTTTTCAATCCTATGTGAAAACAGCTGACGATGGTGACAAGAAGTTGCCGATACTGCAGTGCTGTATTTAAAGAAATGCAGAAGTATGAGGTAAGAAATAATCACGATTAATTTAATTCTTATGAATTGAACCTCATAATGTTAAAAATTCCCAAATTTAATATATAAATATAACTAAAAATAATTATTTTACAATAAAACCTGCTAAGTTTTATTGAAAATACATATAAAAAATTGAATTATCTTTACAGAGTTTATTAGTAGAATCATCACTCATAAACAACTATTAAAATTTCAACTCCTTAAACTTAACACATACACACACACACACAAGCACAAGATGTAATAGGTAAGCAGAAATATAAAAGTCTTTACTTTAAATGTAAACAGATTACTTATTTTAGGAATTCACACTATGAGGTATATTCATTTAGGTAGAATTTTTTATCACTCACCTCATATTGTTCTTCTTATTTGACTATAAACTAGTTTTGGAACATAGTTTCTGTTCCATCCTCAGTATCGTCACGACCGTTGTTCTGTCGTCTTGAAGAGCCGTCCTTCACTTCTTCCATTGGCAGACTGAAAAAACCTCGAAACCAGGTCATTCTCCCCACGAATTTCAAAGTTCAGTTCCAAAAGGTTTTTCAATCTGCCAATGGAAGGAGCGAAGGACGGCTCTTCAAGACGACAGAACAATGGTTGTGACGATACTGAGGATGGAACAGAAACTATGTTGCAAAACTAGTTTAGAGTCAAATAAGAAGAACAATATGAGGTTACTGATAAAAAAATTCTACCTAAAAGTAAACAAATTAGTTTATATAGAGGATTTCTAGGAAACATCCATATACATGTGCCTGATACTGATCTACATCCACCTACAATGGCAGAGCCCACTGTTGAGCTCCTTTGTAAGGAGTTACTAGACAAGCTAATTTTTAGTTACCTTATTTGCTCATAGATGCCACGAATGACATGCAGTCAACACAATAACCCAATGAGACATCTAATAGGCAACTAAGACATTACTAGGACATTTAGGTCGATAAATTTTGCTTAGAGGCCTCTTTATTCAGGCTTAAGGATCTTTTACGAGCCTGAAAATCTTCAGACTCAGGACCCATGGCTTAAAGTCCCTCCCAGAGGACTTGCTCCTTGGATTTTTCCGATCTAAAAATCCATCGACCGCGGCCAGGTTTGAACCTGCGACCATTGGAACTAGAGGCAAGGAGCATAACCACTAGTCCACTGCTGCCATGTTACTGATACAACAATAATAAATAATCTTGAAAGCTTAAGTGAAAATATTTAAGATTAAGTTATGTAGATAGGAAATAACACTATGAGGTTTTTTAATGTTGTTTATTTTTTATTATTTCACTCACCTCATACTTCATATGAAGTATGAGGTGAGTGAAATAATAAAAAAATAAACAATATATTTAAGATTACTAAAAATATCACTTAATAGAAATATATGATGTTGCTAGTGGCTTCCGGGATTGTAGACCCAAGTAATTTTTTCTCTAGCTTCTCAATAAAGGTATTAGAAATATATTCACCTAGTTATCATCTATCTAATATATAAAATGTTTGTTTGTTTTGTTCATATTTTATGCGCTGCCATACCGTTCATCTGATTTTGATGGGGCTTTTTGCGAATTGTTCAGGAGATTCCCGGGATGAACATAAGAGAGTTGTGATACTCAACTCCTTTGTTTGTAAGCCCATGTTTTCCCTTAACAGAGATTTAGGTGCTCTCCCCCTACAGGGAAGAATTTGAACCATACTAATTTAGTTACACTTGTTTTCATATAGATGTCATTTGAGTGGTCAGCGTTCTGCCACATACTGACATCTAGAAAACCAAGGTAGTACTAGGACGGGAAAATTTGGTAAATTTTGCTTAGAGGCCTTTTCATTCAGGCTTAAGGATCTCTTATGAGCCTGAAAATCTTCAGACTCGGGACCCACGGCTTAAAGTCCCTCCCGGAGGACTTGCTCCTTGGATTTTTCCATCCTAAAAAAATCCATTGATCCCAGCCGGGTTTGAAACCGTGACCCTCGGGACCAGAGGCAAGGAGCATAACCACTAGTCCACCGCGGCCGATTACTCAACTCCTACATCTTTAAAAATCACCCTTTGTAGTGAAAAACGTGAAAAAAATAGCTTTTTGGATCCTTAAATGACCTGACCTGTACTATATTGAACTGTACTGACTGAACATGACCTATACTGACTGGACCTGACAGACCTAATGTAACCTAATATAACCTAACCAAACCTAACTTGAAAATAACCTGAACCTAATGTGAGCCTAACTTGAACCTAGTAGTTCATAAAAATTATTAAATATTTTCACACCTTACTATATGCACAACGTTATACATGAGGGGATAAATATTTCCAACAGTGACCAAATTCTTCTATTAAGTAATCACAAAAAGGAAAATTAGTCTTTCAGGATAATTACGAATGGAATGTTATGCAACTTAACATGCTGGTTATAACATGTTTACAAAAATGTACTTACAAACATTATTATAAAATGTTAACAGCCTCCACTCTCAACAAATGTGCAACCTATTTGCAGTAACACTGCTCCTAACATTCTATTCTTATTGAGATAGTGCACAAAGTTAACAGATAAATAATCGGATTGTGTGTTATCCCAAATATTTAATGTACAGAACTTTTATAGGAAAAAAATCGGTATGAGGTTTAATTTAAGATTAAATTAATATATTTAACTTTTATAGGAATCACTATGACGTTTAATTTATGATAAAATTAAATGTTTCTTACCTCTCCTCATATAAATCTTCTAAGTAGATCGCGATTTCGAGAACATAACTGTCTCATCTTCAGTACTTTTTTGGCAACTGTTATGTCGATCGGAAGAAACTCTTCTTAAGATAAGAAGAGTTTCTTAAGAAGAGTTTCTTCCGATCAACATAACATCAGTCACCAAAAAAGTACTGAAGATGAGACCGTTATGGTCTCGAAATCGCGATCTGCTTAAAACATTTATATGAGGAGAGGTAAGAAACATTTAATTTCACTTTAAATTAATATACTTCATACCTCACCTCATATTCAGTCTTCTAATTATACTGCAGTTTCAAAGCCTTGGTAGCTTCATCTTCAGTAATATCTCGTTGACTCATATTATGTCAATCAGAAGAAGTAGTTTTCTCATATGGCGAGTTCATTTGTGGTTTTTCTGACCAAACGTGAGCAGCCACTGCAGATTTTTGTGCTTTCCCTTTTTTTACATTTCTTATGTGTTCTTTAGTTCTAATGATTAAATTTATTTTTATTTTTCCTATGTATATCTTATCACAGTTTGCACATTTTATTTGATATATTCCTGATTTATTTTTACTATCATCAATCTTTACATTTTGGTTGGTTTTTATTAGTTTATTTAAACTAAATCATTTTTTGGTGTTAAATTATATTAAATTTTTCTAAAATCTTTTGAAATTTATAGTGTGCCCAAGAATGATATGTGAATTTTCCTGTATTTCTTTTCTTTTGGTTTTTCTACATACAGAAGAACAAAGAAAGAATTATGAATTTTGAAATTCCCGGAGAAGGAACCTCATTAGCAAGTTCATTGGACCACAGGAAGAGGGAACTGGAGTCAAGAATCAGGGCTGACAACTTGATAAAAATCAGTCTATAAAAGCTGAAGATGGGGCTCACAAGCCTTCGAGCATGTGTTCAAGAAAAACAAACATAAGAGGTAAGATTACACAGACCAAATATCTTAATTATTAAATATGTTTTTATTATTCATTTCATACATCTTAATGATAAATTATATTTGAAGAGAAAATTTGTGTCTCAGTCTGAGCATATAATTTTTCTCTTCAAATATGAACACCTCTTAATGTTACTTCCTATTTTTTTTTTTATTATTGATTTCGTACATCTCAATGATGGATAAATCATATTTGAAGAGAAAAATTATACGCTCAGACCGGGACTTGAACCCGGGACCCTTGGTTCTCTAGACCAAGTGCTCTACCAACTGAGCTACCTGAGCAAGTACCGATCTAAACGCAAATCTTTCTCTATATACATTGTAATTCCCATCCACCAAATGCTGTGAAGCCATGCTTCTATCTTGCAAATGGCAGCTCCTTTATTAAGAAGACATATTTGGGAATTATATATTACAGCCAGTACGGCTTTTTCCAAGTTTTTATTATTGATTTCGTACATCTCAATGATGGATAAATCATATTTGAAGAGAAAAATTATACGCTCAGACCAGGACTTGAACCCGGGACCCTTGGTTCTCTAGACCAAGTGCTCTACCAACTGAGCTACCTGAGCAAGTACCGATCTAAACGCAAATCTTTCTCTATATACATTGTAATTCCCATCCACCAATGCTGTGAAGCCATGCTTCTATCTTGCAAATGGCGGCTCCTTTATTAAGAAGACATATTTGGGAATTATATATTACAGCCAGTACGGCTTTTTCCAAGTTTTTATTATTGATTTCGTACATCTCAATGATGGATAAATCATATTTGAAGAGAAAAATTATACGCTCAGACCGGGACTTGAACCCGGGACCCTTGGTTCTCTAGACCAAGTGCTCTACCAACTGAGCTACCTGAGCAAGTACCGATCTAAACGCAAATCTTTCTCTATATACATTGTAATTCCCATCCACCAAATGCTGTGAAGCCATGCTTCTATCTTGCAAATGGTGGCTCCTTTATTAAGAAGACATATTTGGGAATCTCTTCAAATATGATTTATCCATCATTGAGATGTACGAAATCAATAATAAAAACTTGGAAAAAGCCGTACTGGCTGTAATATATAATTCCCAAATATGTCTTCTTAATAAAGGAGCCGCCATTTGCAAGATAGAAGCATGGCTTCACAGCATTTGGTGGATGGGAATTACAATGTATATAGAGAAAGATTTGCGTTTAGATCGGTACTTGCTCAGGTAGCTCAGTTGGTAGAGCACTTGGTCTAGAGAACCAAGGGTCCCGGGTTCAAGTCCCGGTCTGAGCGTATAATTTTTCTCTTCAAATATTACTTCCTATTGTATCTTTAAAACAACAGAGTCTGTTACTGCAGTATATATGTTCAAACATCAAACATATGGGATAATACAAAATCCTCTGCTTTTAACTAACAGATGAAAGTAATCAAGTTTTTGTGAGAATGGGAACATCTTACCTCAAATTAATGATGAGTTCTTTTTGAACATGTTTCGGTATAATCCTCTATATCATTGTTAGCTTACCCAGCTTCCAAAATGGTGAAAAAAAAAATCTTCATTCAGAACAACAAAAATAGAGTCATGAATTTTGAAATTCCTGCTGAACGCTGACCTAGTTTAGAGGTTCTTCGGCCAACCGGAGGAGGGAGCTGATATCGACATCCAGGGTCCACAACATGAAACTTGACAGTCTGGACAAGTTGACAACGATATAGACGATTATATCGAAACATGTTCAAACAGAACTCAACATTAATTTAAGGTAAGATGTTCCCATTCTCACAAAAATTTTATTAAAAGAACCTGAAAATGTTACTACCTAAAATAAACCATTAGGTAAAAGTAATTGCAGAATACTATGTAATAAAACATTAATGAGACATTATTATCTGTAATTACAAAACACAATTAGAAAAACTTGTAAAATGTATGCCAGGTGTTATGGTGTTACATATGTGGAAATAAGCAATAATTATTAAATGTGAGCAACAACAAATTAAAGCATACATTTTCAACTTATTTCTTACTTTTGATTTCCCCATTCATCCAAATGTCCTCAGCTTTAAAAGAGAAAAGACATACATTTTAGCACCTAATTCAGAACCTGTGCTATTAAATTAAACATTTAAAAATGTCACATTTCTCTCGCTCTTAAAAATTAAAATAGTTTAGGCAAATTAAACTATAAACATATTTCTGTCTCAAATTCTATAGCACTTCAGATATACATACTTCTTCATAACTTTGAAATAAAAAGTAAATACTCAGGTTATTAAATCACTGCAATAATAAAAAATATGTCATCTTTAATTATCAATTTTAATTTTAAAAGGAAAAATATGAAGTTTCTTTTCATTTTGTATCTTCAGAAATAAGAAATCCAACATTATTATTTCAAAGGTAATATACAATATCAAATTATCCTCAATTTGAATTTAAAATGAAGATACAATCTGCTAAAATTGTGGTCTCGAGATAGCGTACTGCCTTGTCATGCAGCAGGCCTAGGTTTCCAGGTTTGATCCCCGGTCGGGACAAGTTTCCTGGGTGAGGTTTTTTTCGGGTTTTTTCCTCATCTGTAAAGCAAATGTCAGGAAACTTTAAGGCCCAAACAGTCCCCGAACATCATATGGTCATTATAATCGTCATCATTCATATTCGCCTTAGATTAAGCTTAGGTTTAAGGACTCTCCTGGCGCACCACTATCATCATCACCCCTCATATCATCAGGACAGCGTAACCCCGTCTTCCAGGAGCCCCAACATCAGAAGTGGGTTAAAATTATGCCAATGCCAGAAGAGAATGCCAGAAATGTCTAAAACGACCACCTGGGGCATTGAATAAAAAAAAACATTCTAAGCATTCAAATTTAAAAATTAATAAATTAAATATAATTAATTGTAATTTTAAAGCACCAATATTTTGAATAAAAGTGGATCAAGTTGTTCAGATTGTTTCATCCTTAGAGTCATGTATGTCCCCTAAGTAGCTCAAAATGAGTAGCAAGAGCAAAATACAGCGTAAGACTTACGTACTCTTGTACTGAAATAGGAATTACGTCTTACTGCACAAACTATACGTCATCGCGTCTCCATCTCGAGTGTCATCTTTATGAACAAATGCCAAATGCTTTCCTATCTATTCTTTCCTTTCCTAGTGCGCACCCTGTGCTATCGCGCATCCCCTCTCCCTGTGAACTCTCATAAATAGCTGTGTTTTGTAACATCGAATCATCATCTACTCAGTCACCATTGGAGTCTGGCCAGAGCAGCTCAGGAGAGCTGGTTTTGTTTGTCTAGTCCAGTAAGCCAGGGTGGGGACGCTAGGACAGTATTCCCCCAACCCGAGGCTGGACTAGAGTGAGTGATAATGTATGTATGTATGTATGTTGATTTATATCATATTTTCTTTTTGTATAGATGATCTACTATGATTTCTTTTCTTTGTAAATTGAATATTTATTTATTTATCTTTATATTACATCTGAATATATATTTTGACTCGCATTAAAAGCTTTAGTTGTGCTTTTTTACTTACTCTATGCCTATTCATTCAGTAGTTAACATAAGTCAGATATCAAAGTCAAAATCCAAAAGCTTGCTCAAGCGTGTGTTAGTTCCTTTATCCCAAAGCTTCCACGATTGTATTTTATAAGTCAGTAAACATTACATATTGGGAGAACTGAGTAAAGAAAGTTGAATTCCTCTTTGCCTCTATGGGCCTGGGCAAAGATGTCACAATTTGAACAATCTATGCTTTCCAATCAAAATAGTTATCAACAATAACTGTTTGATCCAGCACCTACACGGTGCACTCTCTAGTGTAAAACAATAATCACTATAGGTTAAATGATCCTAAATGTGGACATTATAAAACAAATTTTCAATAAATGGAAAAAAATAACTCTCTTTAATAAAAATAGTTAACTCCTTTTAAGTATTAATATAATGTAATAGGTAACATAAGTTATACTTACAGAAACTTTTAGTGTCAACCTTGCATTCTGAAATTATTTCCTGGTGTGAATTGGACAGTTGATGACGCTTCGATCTTCTTGGTAGAATTGTTTCAGGTTCTTCCACTACTGTCTGGCTATCTAACAGAATATTTGCATAGTTGTCGGCAACAGCTACCTTAAGTTCTGAAGCAGGAACTCCTAAATTTATGTCTATATCGTCACTTAATAATGGATCATCTGGAAGGAAACAGCTGGCATGAGACCTTCATCTTCACAAAGTTAATACCATATTTACGCATGTATAAGCTCATCCAAGTTTTGCGATAATAAATTGGGGAAAAAATATTTGTTAGTAAGGCTTCTAATGATGTTTTTATTATTAATTTAACATTTCTCAATGAAAGATAAATTATATTTGAAGAGAAAATTTTCGCCTAGACCGAGACTCGAACCCGGGACCTTTGGCTTGCCGGGCCAAATGCTCTACCAACTGAGCTACCGAGGCGAGTTGCGATCTAGATGCAAATTTTTCTCTTATATACGTAGCATTTGGTGAGAGGGAATTACAACGTATATAAGAGAAAAATTTGCGTCTAGATCGCAACTCGCCTCGGTAGCTCAGTTGATAGAGCATTTGGCCCGGCAAGCCAAAGGTCCCGGGTTCGAGTCTCGGTCTAGGCAAAAATTTTTCTCTTCAAATATAATTTATCTTTCATTGAAAAAATATTTGTCTTATATTTTCATTAAGAAGCAGTGCAAAAGACAGAAGTAGTCCTACACCATTTTTTAAATCTGGCAATGTTGTAAATTCCAAAGCTTCTTTTTGCCGGCTATGTAACGGTACATTCGGATTGCGGCTCAGTCGTTAACACAAGGGTAAAAGGGACGGTCAGTTGTAAGGTATGGTATACATTGTCATTCCTGTTCACTGCGTGTAAATATGGGTCGGTCCAGAGCAAGTTATACATCCAAATTCAAGCTACAAGTGGTGCGCTATGCAGCAGAACAGGGAAATAGGACAGCAGGAAGAAAGTTTGATGTGGACGAAAAAAATGTGTGAACAAAACATGCACTTGAAAATACATCACAATATCGACAATCTTTCCATGGAAAGAAAGCGAAATATCCAGTTAGAAAGAGTTCTCCTGGATTACATATAGAAAACAAGGGCAGACAGATTTTCTGTATCCATCGAAATGATACAATTCGAAGGCCTTAAGATAGCCATGACCGAGAAAATTTTTCTCTTCAAATATAATTTATCCTTCAGTGAGAAGTGTTAAAAAATAATAAAAACATCAATTCTCAAATAAAATACAGAAAAATCTTACCTAATCTTCGGACTTGTGACTCAATGGCTCCATTCACTTGAGTTCCCAATAGTTCAGCCTCAATCAAGTCGCGTTGTTGTTCAGTTGTAACATTCAATGTAACATCCATAGGTAACGTGGCATGATCTCTTGAAACAGCGTGCCGAACTCTTAAATCTCCTCCCTCACCTTCCTCAATTACTAGACCTGCACATACATTTTTTACAAGTTAAATATATTCTCTCCTGAATGGATACATATTTTTACAGACGGCCAGCTTACCAAATGACGGTGGCACTGGTGCTGGTGCAGTATGTCCACTTTTTTCCTTTTATCGTAAACTAAACACAAATTCAACAAACTTTGATGGCGAAATTCTAGCAATTTTCTTAAGTTTACAAAATCTTTTACATCACATCCAAAAATTTACAAAAGTTGTAATTCTATGTGACTCCAAAGCAGCCATTCTCGCTATAACACGAGACACAACACCCAAAAGCATCAAAATTATCGAATGTCACAAAATGATAAAACAGTGATCCCATCTACATAAAAAAGTTGTACTTCAATGGATTCCGGCCCATTGTGGAGTGACAGGCAATGAAATAGCCGATTTTCTGGCCAAGAAGGGTAGCAAAATTGTTTCAAACCCAACTTCTACTCCAGTTTCCTTTCACTCTATCAAAAGAATTATCTCAAATAAATACAACAATAAACTTAGAGAAGAATACACCACCAAAACATCTGGAAAGGAATGGGAAAATCTACAAGTTTATGACATTACTACATTACAAAGAAAATCTGCAGTAGCAACATTCAGACTGCTAACGGGACATGACTGCTTGAATAAATACCTACACAGAATTGGCATAACAGATTCACCTAAATGCCCTTTTTGCAATTTAAATGAAGATATGGAAAGAAACCATCTCCTCCGTTGTCCAGCTTTTGTAGAAGAGACCAGCCTTTCTGCTAAATATTGGAGTGCAAGAGAGCGAATGATTTCATTATAAGTACTCGACATTAGATACCAACCAACCAACCATATTCTCTATATGACATTAGATTATGTTATGTCATATGAACCCCCTTCATGGTATCCTTACCTTGTCGTGGTGGAGTGGTTTGCGTGCTTAAATGATCCCGAGAGCTATACCAGTGGTAGCATTGCTGCCGATAGGGTTACCCATGTCAGACTCGTCGAAGGTGATAAGCCAGACGAAAAAAGTACCTTGGTCGAAAGAGTGATGATCTTTCACCGTAAAAATACAACCGTCAAGAAATACGGACATGGGTTCAAGTGGGGTAAAATTTTCTGGAGGTCAAATAGTCCCCCATTCGGTTCTCCGGTCGGGGACTACTTCAGGGAACCCATGCCAAAGGCTCAAACACAGGGACATGTTCCTAGGAACATGGAATGTCAGGACTTTATACAATAGCGGGGCACTAGAGATATTAATGCGGGAATTAGATAAATCGCCCGTGGATATAGTCGCTTTACAGGAAGTTAGGTGGCCAGGAGAAGGTAGTCAGGAATCAGGAAGCTTTGCATTATACTATGGGGGTGCAGAAAGACCTGAATTTGGAACAGGTTTTTTAGTCAGAAGGAGGATCCTGTCCACTATCCAAGATATTAAGTTTGTCAGTGACAGGATATCGTACATAATTCTAAAGGGTAAACGGCATGATTTTATAATTGTAAATGTACATGCTCCCACAGAAGATAAAGATGACAAGATCAAGGATGAGTTCTATGAAGAATTATGTCATATGAACCAACACGTCTAATATTTTATGGATAATTACTTTAATTTTCCATAGTCTAGATTTATTCCAACTTACAGGGCTACTACAAAAAAAAGTAAACAATTTGAATTATGAGAATACAATAGGAATAACATTACGAGGTTCTACTTAATAAATAAGTTGGGTCTGTCGTCATCTTACCTCATATTTTACAGAGTCTGTACCAACTGATGATGGAGCAGAGATGCTTTGAAAACATGTCTTTACAAGAAACAACAAAATATGAGGTAAGATGGATGGCAGACCAAACTTACTTTATTAAACAATTTAAAGATTCTATAAAACAAAAATTATGTATGGTACCTGGAATTCATTGGACTGTTTTGTAAAGGAAGTCATGAAGTTTAGTTCTGTGTTCACAAATCTGTAATGTCTTTTCTTCTTCTTCCTTCCAAGTATTAGGCCAAGGCCTGTTATGATCCTATAGAAAATTTTCCCTCCAGCGTTTCATAGGACGGCCCAGTGATCTTCGTCCTCTTGGTATATAATTATACCATTCTTCTTTATATCATTTCTTCTTTCCTTTATTTTCTTTTCTTCTCCAGAAATGCCTGACCAGAGGCTATAAGATGGCAGCCACATCACTGGTCTTGCCTTCCTTTGGCCAGCAACCAATCGAAGGGACTATTATTATGCTTTCAAGTCTTATACGAGAATTTCCCGGAAGGATCAAACTAATGACAAATCTGTAATGTGTGATCCCAATAACACATGAAACACGTCAAAACAATAAGCAAGTTCATGAAGTATGAGTCATTTTTAATATCTTACCTCATAGTTTGTGTTTTCTTAAACACGAGAACTGCAGTTTTCAAAAGAAAACAACCCTTCCAATTTTAACCGACATTATGACCATGTTGTTGTTTTCAAATGCTGTGCCTTGGCAACGAAGCCATTAGCATTCTTGTTCTCTAATATTTCTCTATGGTGGATCCAACAGGTAATACTTCACAGTTTGGTAGATGTTCTTCGTTCATTTCTTCATCTTTGTTGCATAGAGGACAATTTGATTTCGTGCCGATTCCTATTTTATATAAATGTTTGACCAAATATTCATGTTCTGTAAGCAGTCTAAATTTTGCTACAGTAGTTTTACGTGGAATTTCTGGAATAATATCTGACTTCTTTACTAAAATATTCCATTTTTTGTCTTTGGCTTTATTACATAGATCTTGGTTTTGTATGATTTTATGTAGTTCGGTTTTTTTACTCTGTGTAAGTCCTCCTGCTTTCCATTGGAGAATTTTAAGAATGTTCTGTATATGACGTCCTGCAGATGTCTCCACCCAGAGATCCGAAAAGGGGACTGTTTTACCTCCGGAAAACTTATCTGAAGGATTTGCCATTACTTCAGCACTTAGTTTTGCAGATCAATTATTAAATAAATATATTTGCATATGTGTGTATGTGAATGTTTGGGTAAAAAATTTTAAATAGTGTCCAATGTTTGGAAGTAGAAGAAGAGGTATGAGTAGACCAAGAAAAGTGGATACAAGAACTAGAAAGTGACCTTGATAAAATGCAATTTAGGAAATGGAAAAAAAAAAAAAAATGAAAAAACATTAAAGCAGAATAACGGCTTGTGAAATGAGATTCATGCGCAGAACAGCGGGTTACACCAGATGGGATTGGAAAAGGAATACCGATATGTTAAAAAAATTGAAGACTACACCAATTTTGGAATATATTAAACAGTACCAACTAATATTGTTTATTTTTTATTTCACTCACCTCATACTTCATAACTCCTAGCATACCCAGGGTTTCATCACATCCTTTGTGACATTCTCAATGCTGTGTCACAAAGGATGTGATGAAACCCTGGGTATGCTAGGAGTTATGAAGTATGAGGTGAGTGAAATAAAAAATAAACAATATTAAAAAATTATATTTGAAAAGAAAAATATACGCCTTTTATTTTCAAATGTAATTTGTCCATCATTAAGGTGTTTAAAAACGAATAATATTAATATTAAAAAACCTCATAGTGTTATTTCCTATCTACATAACTTAATAAGTACCAACAAAATTGGAAACTTCACCTTGAAAAAATTGAGTTCAAATCGGATCCCCAAAGCTGATTACAATTGTATACCAAGAGGACAAAGATCTCTGGGCCGTCCTATGAAACGCTAGAGGGAAAATTTTCTATAGGATCGTAACAGGCCTTGACCTAATTCTTGGAAGGAAGAAGAAGAAGAAGAGAAAAAAGTGATGAAGAGAGATTAATGAAGGAACATTGTGAGGGAAGTCAAAAATCATCCTGGGATGTAGAACTGATGTAGAAAGCAGGGGTGGTTAAGAGAATTCGGTAAAGACTGAGGTGAAACACGATTGTCATTGGTTGTAAAACAAAATTCATTGAAATGTGATTGGTCATTGATTCCCATTTGGGGCATGAGTTAAATAGTCATAAGTAATGCCACAAGTGATTTCCAAATTACCAATAAATTCACGACTCACGAAGTGAAGAGTGAATTTATCTACATAATTTGGAAATCAAGAGTGGCATTTGTTAGGACTATTTAACAAATAAAATTAAGCTGTTTACTCACAAATCATTATTTAACTATAGTTATTTTAATATATATATATATATATGTAGCAAGTTTAAATGAAGATATCCAAAATACCAACAAGAATGGAAAAATCATCTGAGAAGAATGGCAAGAAATAGACTTCCAAAATTGGCATTCCAATATACCCCAACTGGACATAGGGACCAAGGAAGACCAAAACATCGGTGGAAAGATCAAGACCATCTTCGCTAGGTTTACCGTACAGGCCACATGGCCTAAAACGAATTTGTTCATGATGATGATGATATATTTAATGTAAACGGCAATGTTTGAAAACAAATGAGAAACGATTGGTACGCTTCATTTGCTTCTTTTGTTCGATCACTGCAACCAGATCATATTATTTATTGCCAAAAGATCGCAATGTTGTAAGAATGCACCCTAGTGGAGAAATTTATAACCAACTTTATAGGTTAAGAATCATCGGAGAACATATTGTTTAAATAACTCACCTCATAGGATTCATGCTTCCATGATATCGCGATTTTAAACATAATCATGTTCATCGTCAGCCATAACTCCGACTGTTGAAATTCTTCGGCCGTCAACTATTCTATTGTCGCCATCTTCAGTGCTGCTATCTATGGTTGAATTTATGAACTTCGAAATCAATGTAATTTCGTTAGGGATATCAAAATTCATTGATCTATTTTTGTTTTTCTGAATGTATATTTTTTCCCAAACTGTCAATTCCAAAGGTTTCCAAAGGTTTGGGAAAAAATATACATTCAGAAAAACAAAAATAGATCAATGAATTTTGATATCCCTAACGAAATTACATTGATTTCGAAGTTCATAAATTCAACCATAGATAGCAGCACTGAAGATGGCGACAATAGAATAGTTGACGGCCGAAGAATTTCAACAGTCGGAGTTATGGCTGACGATGAACATGATTATGTTTGAAATCGCGATATCATGGAAGCATGAATCCTATGAGGTGAGTTATTTAAACAATATGTTCTCCGATGATTCTTAATGATTATACCTCATAATGTTTACTTCCCAACATTAATTAAATACAACTTTATAGGTATTAATTAATTTCTGATGTCCTATGATGTAAATATGTCAATTATATTTTACTGCGTCGTTTCCTGGAAAATAATTTGTTTAAGAAAGTGCAAACAGTGGTTTCTTTTTTTTTTGTGGTTAATCAATTGTTACAATGTTTTTATATTATCTCTCTTATGTGCTTTATGTTGACATTCATGCATTATATATACAATCTGGTAGCCGTATTTCTTAGAGAGTCAGTCACTGCAACATAATGCTATGACCTATTCAGAATGTTAAAAAGGAGGTGCTTTCTTTATTATGATAAACTTTAGTTGGTAAATTTTAGGCGAAACATGACTGTGATTGGTTGTAAAACAAAATTCATTGAAATGTGATTGGTCATTAACTCCCATTTGGAGCATGAGTTAAATACCTTGTGACTTGAAAGTGTCTAGCACATTGTCCAACTGTTCCACATAACCAGCCTGGCTTGGGTCAAGGCTGTAAGTAATACTGGATCCATCACTACTGCTGATCAACAGCTGCACACTACCTCCTTCTGTCTTTATTGTTCCACTAATACTGTGATAATGTTCAGTCTCATCCGTTGTGCCACCCACCAACTGGAAAACAAACCACAGTCACATTTAAATTCTGCATTTTAAATTTTCATCACACAGTCCTCTCCTAATCAAATAGGAATGAGATGCACAAAAGAAATTAAACATAGGTTACTCACTGGCACTATCGAACCCGTAGGTTCATGGCCAAAAGTAAAGTGATCCCACAACAGGCCCGGAGACTCTCGGGGTAGTGGGAGGTTAAGGCTCCCACTTTTTCTAGACAATCGGCACTTTATGTCAGCCGGGTTGTCAGTCCTGCGTGACGGCTGCCTTTACCCCCAGAACAAGTGTCTGGTTAATTAATTAATGAGTCATTTTAACATCTTACCTCATATTTCATGTTTTTCAAACACGGTAACTATAGTTTTCAAATGATCTTGTCATTCATTTTCAACCGCCATTATGACTACCGGATATTCGTTGGAATCTCCCTCTATAACGTTGCCATCTGGTGTTGATTTGACGAACTTTGAGATATCGTTGCCATCTGGTGTTGATTCGATGAACTTCGAGATGAGGTCACGTTCATCCGGAATGTCGAAATTCATAGATTTAAATTTGTTCTTCTGTATAAATATTTTCTCCCAAACTGTCAAATCCAAATGTTTTTCCAAATGTTTTAGAAGTTTAGCTTCTTTTTCAATTCTATGACCTTCCAACAAACTATGTGCTGCAATAGCTGATTTTTCAATTTCACCATTTTTAATATTTCTAAAGTGTTCCTTTGTGCGAGTGTCCAAATTTCTTTTTGTTTTTCCTATGTATACTTTATTGCAATCTCGACAATCAATTTGATAAATTCCAGATTTTTTACTATCTGGGGTGTTCATTTTCTTATTGGTTATAGCTTCTATCTTTGCAAATGGCGGCTTCTTAGTTAAGAAGACATTTATTGGGAATTTCACACTACTTTATAAAGCCAGTAAATAGGACAGACAGTGGACAGATATGCCAATCTCAAGACAACCCTTGAGGATGACAAACGCAGTCTTTGGCAAAACATCAGGGAACTACAAGCCTCACGACCACAGCCTACAGCCTGAAAATCTTCATCAAGATCATCATAGAAGCTATGGTTTCAAGCATTTGGCGCGAGGGAATTACAACATATATAAGAGAAAAATTTGCGTCTAGATCGCAACTCGCCTCGGTAGCTCAGTTGGTAGAGCACTTGGCCCAGAAAACCAAGGGTCCCGGGTTCGAGTCTCGGTCTAGGAGAAAATTTTTCTCTTCAAATATAATAACACAAATGTCAAGACAGAAGGACTGAACTTCTTTTTATCTCTGAAGTTTGTAGGAACTCAGTAGTTCTTCTAACCTGATAATTGCTGATGATATTCTTATCATTGACATTCCTCAGAGAACATTTTTTGACAACTCACTTCATAAATTTCGTGTTTTTCACGAAACCGCAGTTTCAAACATAATCACGTCCATCTTCAGACGTAACTCCAACTGATGAAATTCTTTGGCCGTCAACTCTTCTATTTTCACCATCTTCAGTGCTACCATCTATGGTTGAATTTATGAATTTTGAAATCAAATTTTGTTCGTTAGGAATATCAAAATTCATTGATCTATATTTACTTTTCTGAATGTATATCTTCTCTCAAACTTCAATTCTACAGGTTTATTCACTTGTTTTAAAAGTTTTGCTTCTCTTCCAATTTTAATAAACTATGTGCAGCAATTGCAGATTTTTCAATTTCACAATTTTTAATATTTCTAAAATGTTCTTTGGTACAAGTTTCCAAATTCCTTTTAGTTTTTCCTATATACACTTTATTGCAATCTTTATAACTTATTTGATAAATTCCAGATTTCTTACTGTCTGGGACATTGACTTTGACTATTTTATTATAATAATAATAATAATAATAATAATAATAATAATAATAATAATAATAATAATACTTTATTTTTTCTTATTATTATTATTATTATTATTATTATAATAAAGTCGGAGTTATGGCTGACGATGAACATGATTATGTTTGAAATCGCGATATCATGGAAGTATGAATCCTATGAGGTGAGTTGTTTAAACAATATGTTCTCCGATGAATTTTAATGATTATACCTCATAATGTTTACTTTCCAACATTAATTAAATATACTTAGAAGATAGTTAAAGTTTTAATAATTGTATAACAGTAACTGATATCTCAGTCGTCCTCAATAATTTGCAGTGTTGTTTATCATCTTCTGCTTTCATTTTGGTACTGACTGTTGTAGGTAATTATTTTATACAGAGGGTTTATGCTGGGTATGTTCTCGTTCAGCAGGTGTTTATTTGTGGTTTCCTTGATGATTTCTAATTCTTCAAGAACGTTGATTTTCGATACATCGTTTTCTCTATGCAGGTTCGAGAGAATACGATGTATCGAAAATCAACATTCTCAAAGAATTAGAAATCATCAAGGAAACTACAAATAAACACCTGCTGAACGAGAACATACCCAGCATAAACCCTCTGTACAAAATAATTACCAACAACAGTCAGTACCAAAACAAAAGCAGAAGATGATACATAAGTTATCAAAAGGCCTCCTATAAAACAACACTGCAGATTATTGAGGACGACTGAGATATCAGGTACTGTTATACAATTATTAAAACTTTAACACAGTAACCTCAACGGAGTTTTATAATGTATTTTAAAAACATTGATTAGAAGATGGTGACAGTAGAGTTGACGGCTGAAGAATTTCATCAGTTGGAGTTTGACTGAAGATGGATGTGATTATGTTTGAAACCACGGTTTCGTGAAAAACACAAAATTTATGAGGTGAGTTGCCAAAAAATGTTCTCCGAAGAATTTCAATGATTATACCTCACAAGTTTACTTCGCAACATTAATTTAATATAATATTCTTATCAATAAAACCTTTGCCTAGTTGTGCAAATCTAATCTACTATTGTCAATCAAATGTACCTGAGCTGTTTGTGGCTGGATCATAAGCTCGCTGGTGGAGTCCACTCTCCCCGGGAGATGTAGTTACAGCAACAGCCACTGCTACATCACTACTGCTAGTAAAATCTGCAGACGTTACTGGCACAGAGTCAACCAGTGGTCCAGTTGACGATGACACTACATAATTATCTGTAGGTGTTAGAGGAGGTTGTAAAGGTGAATGTGGTGGTGTAGCACCCAAAATGCCAGCTGAAGCCGAAGAAGCAGCAGCAGTTCGGAAAAAAGTAGATCCTGTCACAACTTGCCTTAAAAGTCCATCAGCTGTTGAAGTAGGTGTATCAGGAAGTATGTGAAGAGGTGATGTTGGATTCACAAAGCTATGACCAACAGATGCTGCATGACTTTGTGTCGTATCAATATATGGATTTGCAGAGGAGGGAGAAGGCGGAAGAGCATTGGCTGGAGAAGAATTGATTATCGGACTAGCAACTTGACTACTGGGGAAAGGAGAACTTGGGTTAGAGGATGTGCTTGTACCGCCAGCCGACGGTGCCTCTCCTGTCACAACAGCCAAAGCACTTGAATTTGTGCCTGTTATAGCATAAACTGGTGAATATCGAGCAGCTGAACTCATATTCGGATCCAATGGACTAACACGATGTTCAAACTCTGACAAGGAGGATGATGGCTGAGGGGAAAATGGTGCTCCTGGCTCAAAGCTGGAAAATGCTGAGCGCCCAAATTCACCAGTCGGTTCTTCAACATATTCAACCTAGACAAAATATATTCATATTTTACAACATTCAGTTTCTCAACTTTTATAATATTCATGATGTGTTCCGTTGAGGTTTATTCAAAATAAATATAAAATTATAGAATATTCACCTGAAAGGTCCGTCTCCTCAACTTAATTAATCATTTAACTGTTTCGGGACTTGTCCCATCATCGGCAGGATTCAAAACTGGTGTTTCACTGAAGATCTGGTAGAGGGGGTTGCATGTATTGGGTTCGTTTTCGTTTATCAGGATGTCGTTGTGAGCTGCTTTCATGATTTCCATCTCTTCGAGTACGTTTATCTTCGCTGGATTATTTTCTCTGTGCATTACTGTTAGGGTGTTTTCAATATTTAACATGTGATGTCCTTCATGTTATACATGTTATCCATGAAGGACATCGCATGTTAAATATTGAAAACACCCTAACAGTAATGCACAGAGAAAATAATCCAGCGAAGATAAACGTACTCGAAGAGATGGAAATCATGAAAGCAGCTCACAACGACAGCCTGATAAACGAAAACGAAACACCAGTTTTGAATCCTGCCGATGATAGGACAAGTCCCGAAAGCGCTACAGTTAAATGATTAATTAAGTTGAGGAGACGGATCTTTCAGGTGAATATTCTATAATTTTATATTAATTCAGTTTCTGTAAATAATAATATTAGTATAAACATTAAGAATCGGAAAATTGACACTTCACTTCATAATTTATAGAATTCTTGAGACAATGTTTCAGAAGACTTACCTTCCATCATCAGCTCATTCCGTTTTTCAACTGTCAATTTTTCAATTCTTAATGTTTATTAAGATTCTTATGTTTATCAATCCCGCGCCGTAGCTGAGCGGTTAAGGTAGGAAGCCTTGGTGCAGAGCTACGGGACTTGCGCTGGTTCGAGTCTCCATGGGGGAAGAAATTTTCTCATGGTATTTCGGCCAGTATGGGACCGGTGCCCACCCAGCATCGTGAGGCAATTGGGTAGCTACAATAAGTAGCGGCTCCAGGTTGAGGAACCAGCTATAACGGCTGGGGGACTCGACATGCTAACCACATGTCACCCCTACACTGGCTGTTGATCATCTACCTCTGTGATTGACACATGTGGATGTGAAGGGCCAGCAGCCGGCTGGTAAAAGGGCAACCGCTGAAAAGTGGAAAGACCCTCAATCGGAATGTTTATTAAGAAAAATACTAGTGGTGTTACTTCCTAAAAATATTAATTATTAATACTGTATTATAAATGTAAAACCTTAATGGTACAGAAATTGAACATCTCAAAATAAAGTGAAGCATTCCAATACCTTTATGATTAGTTTCAAGAATAATCATTGTTTCTATTTCATTTTAGAAATAATTTTACTAAGTCTTTTCTCTCTCTCTCTTGGTTTGGTGTGCAAATTCAGAATAAATAAGAAATGAGGAAATAAGGAAAGAATGGATAATCAAGGTTACATAATTAACCATTGATCCATCCATAGTAATTCTGCCCGAAGGCAGGTCCTTCACTGCAATCATAGCATATTCATGCTATGCTTGCAGCTTTATTAGGGAATTGTAGGTGTGGTAGCTTCCTGTTGCTTTCCACACCCGTGAAGGATGATGATGATGACGATAATGATAAGGATGATGATGATGACAATGATAATGATAAGGATGATGATGATGATGATAAGGATGATGATGGTGGCCATATGCCAAATTAACTAAAGTTAAACTGTATAATACAGTAATAAGACCGATTGTAACTTATGGCTGTGAAACATGGGTACTGAAGGAGCCTGATAAACAAAAACTATTAATCTTTGAAAGGAAGATCTTACGGAGAATTTTTGGATCAATTAGAGAAAGTGATGGCACATGGCATATACGAATAAACTCTGAATTAGATAATCTAATACAAAATAACAATATAATAAAACCACATTAAAGCTCAAAGACTGCGCTGGTTTGGACATATAAATAGAATGCAGGAAGACAAGCTTGTAAGAAGAATCCATCCATCCATCCATAGTAATTCTGCCTGAAGGCAGGTCGTAAGAAGAATATACAAATGGAAACCAATATGCACCAGAACAGCTGGACGCCCGAAGAACAGATGGCAGGATGATATTATAAAAGATATATTAGAAATGATAATTGGAAATTGGCCAGTCTGTATCCAGGTGGAGAAAAATTGTTGAGGAGGCCAAAACTTCAATGCGGTTGTAGTCGCCTACTAAAGAAGATATTGAGGAACTGAACCTGGAACCCCAGAGATGCTAGTCAGATATGTTAACTTTTACACTATAGAGATGCTCGAACTATATCCAAAGTAACAGTACAATTGGTATGGTAATTTTCTGAGGATTGAGGGGCACAGATTATAATATGACAAGAAAATTTAAGTGAAGTAATAAAATAAAATAATTATAAGATTAAAATTCATCGGAGAACATATTGTTTAAACAACTCACCTCATAGGATTCATGCTTCCATGATATCGCGATTTCAAACATAATCATGTTCATCGTCAGCCATAACTCCGACTGATGAAATGGAAGAATTTTAATGATTATACCTCATAATAATAATTAAATGAATCGTGATTTTTTCTTACCTCATACATCTATGTTTCTTTAAACACAGCACTGCAGTATCGGCGACACTTTGTCGTCATCGTCAGCTGTTTTCACGACTGTCAATTTTTTCTCCTTTTTGCCGTGAAAACAGCTGACGATGACGACAAAGTGTCGCCGATACTGCAGTGCTGTGTTTAAAGAAACATAGATGTATGAGGTAAGAAAAAATCACGATTCATTTAATTATTATTAATTGAACCTCATAATGTTAAAAAATTCCCAAATTTAATATATAAAAATACCTCATAATGTTTACTTCCCAACATTAATTAAATATAATTATAAGATGTTGACCAGGAAGACAGAAAAGGAATGGAAAACATAGATGGGAAGACACATGATCATCAGTAGACTGATTAGACCTAATAAGAATGAGAAAATTAAAGAAGAAAACAAATCAGGGATTTATCAAATTAAATGTGAAGAATGTGAGAAATTCTACATAGGAAAAACTAAGAGAAATTTGAAAACTAGAGTGAAAGAACATCTCAGGAATGTCAAAAAAGGGGAAGTAGAAAAATCTGCAGTGGCTGCTCATGCATGGTCTGAAAAACATCTTATCGAGAAAGAAGCTAAATTATTAAAACAAATAGAAAAACCAAAAGAACTTACTGTTTGGGAAAAGATCTACATTCAAAAGAGCGAAAAGAAGAAATTAATGAACTTTGAAATTCCTGGTGAGAATGACCTAGTTTCGAGGTTTTTCAGTCAGCCAATGGAAGGAGAGAAGGACAGCTCTTCAAGACGACAGAACAACGGTCATGACGATACTGAGGATGGAACAGAAACTATGTTCCGAAACTAGTTTATAATCAAATAAGAAGAACAATATGAGGTGAGTGATAAAAAATATTCTCCCTTAATTTCAAACCTATTTACATAATTATTTGAATTTTCTTCAAAATAAACCTCCTCTCTGAAATCTGACTAGGTAATGTCACTTTGTACATCTATCTAAACTTGTGTATAAACCATTTTGCATTTCCTAGAATGGAAAGAAGTTTTATATGGCACTCACTGACTTCTTGAGACACAGGGTCCTCCCATTACAAAACAAAAACAAAAAAGAAAAAAATTATATTAGGCTAAATAAAAAAAATTAATTTTAAAATGCATATGGTTTAAAAAAGTTGCATATTGGCCTCAAATGAAACCAGAAGAAAATTGTATGCAAATCTGATCTTTAACCGAGGCATAACCCCTTTGAATATTTAGGAACTTTGTAAAAATGTAAATTACCAATTTCAAGAATTTTCCCATTAATTTTCTATACTTAGATTTTGTACAAATTAATTTTCAAGAGATGTAGAATTGTATGAGTGAAAGTTGGGATGGTCCTTGATAAGGGTGGGGGTTACTGAGAAAGTGACTATGATGAATTTAGTTGGAATCATTCAGTCATAGTTTAAACAAAGTTTTGTTTTCACAGTTTGTTAGTTATGAACTTTTAAATCTTCTTCAT
This sequence comes from Diploptera punctata, assembly GCA_030220185.1. NCBI lineage: Eukaryota > Metazoa > Arthropoda > Insecta > Blattodea > Blaberidae > Diploptera > Diploptera punctata. The sequence continues at coordinate 1,285,094 of JASPKZ010007286.1, read as the reverse complement.
CTATGCATATTTATATGCTAGACTTAGGGTCGAATGTTTGAATGCATTAGACAGTAAAAGGCATTCTCTGCTGAGAAAGTTTTTTTCCAAATACATTTTGCTTACTCAGAAATCTATTCATGCGATAATAATTGTAAGCTACCTGACGAGGTACCTTAAGATCATAGCTCAAGATAGAAACTTATCTTGAAAATCCCAAAGGGAACCGATATAGTTTGAAACCTTTGCAGCTTTATCCAAGATGTCGGACCTTGAAGACTTCGATCATGTTTTCGGTATACGCAGAGAAGAGGAATTTGACAGAGTCTACCAAGAATTCAACTGGAAGAACAGGAGAATCAGCGTAATATTGCACGACGCAGACGTCGTTGTATACGGTATTATTTGCGGGATGCAAGCGTAAATGCGTTCCTCTATAGCAGATGAAAATAATGGAAGAGGTTTTATCGCTGAGAATTCTGGGTAATTCGTTGCCATTATAAAAACGTCAACTTTCATGCATGATCGGTAAGTCGGTCGTTAATTCGATCTCAGCAATTGCTCACGGTGAGTCAGCTCACCAGTGATTGGAAGTAATTTGAGTAGAGACTAATGTATTTGCATACGACCCTGTTCACTCCAAAAACCAAGATCTTCCCAACATCTCTCATCAGAGAACAAAAATATAAAATAGCAAAGGAAGATGCTACAATGAGAAAAAAAAATTAATAATTCATAAATTAATGAGTCATTTTTTACATCTTATCTCATATTTTAAGTTTCTTTAAACAGGGAACTAGTTTTCAAGAGAAGGATCTCTCTCATTTTCAACCGACATTACGACTACCGGATTTTCATTGGAATCTCCATCAATAATGTTGCCATATGGCATTGATTTGATGAACTTTGAAATGAGGTCACATTCATCAGGAATCTCGAAATTCATGAATCTAAATTTGTTCTTCTGAATATATATCTTCTCCCAAATTGTCAATTCTAAAGGTTTTTCCCAATGTTTTAAAAGTTGGGCTTCTTTTTCAATTTTATGATTCTCCAATATATCACATAGTTTATTAGGTTGTGTCAAAAGTAATGTCAATATTTAATGTAATGTTGTGCGTCTGGTAGAAATTTGAAGGTGTGATTCACTCGGAATTTTTTTCCAATCGAGGATGCAGTTGACGTGGATCTTTATTCTCAATAATGGAACAAGTTCTTGAAATTTTGTGGTTAGTAGGTTCAAACCCAAACGAACCTCATACTACACAAACAAAAATTCAGAAATTGAGAGGAATCGAACCGCTACCACATCCAGCATATAGTCCTCACCTTGCGCCTTGATTACCATCTATTTCGATCCATGGCCCATTTCTTGTGTGAAATTTTGAAGTTTTGGAAGTGAGTCTCAAACAAATTCTTTGCATCAAAAACCAGAGACTGGTACCCTCAAGGGATAATAAACCTTGCTGAAAGATGGCTCAAGACCATATAATCAGATAACCTCTATTTTGAAAAGTAGTTTCATTTCTTGTCAGAAAACATTCCAAATAAAAATATGTTTAAATAAATAATAGTTTAAAAAAACTAAAACAACACACTTTATTAGAAAACCGAACTAAAAAATGAAAAATAACACTGTGCAACACGAAATTTGTCCTTTTTATGAAAATAGGTGTATTAGGTAAGACTTTTAATGGTAAAAACGAATCTGTAATTAGATTTTGTCTATCACGTACCGTTTTCTCAGAAAACCCAAAAAAATATCTTTACGAATGTTATTTTAATCTACCATGTATTTCATATTAATTGAATCTCCCACTTTCCACATACTACATCAATTTTGTGTTTTTATTTCTTAGGAGATAGGTCGACATCTGGTGATAAATATTACAACTAAATATTTGCATCAAGACTAAAACAATGTCTTGCATATGCTGATGATGTAATAATAACAGCAAGAACAAAAAATTCCCTACTGGAAATCTTTGACAAATTGAAAAATGAAAATATAAAATATGGGCTTGTATTCAATCTAAATAAAACAAAATATTTAGGATGTATGAGAAATAAAACAAATTTGACTGAACTAACTATAAATAGTGACTGTATTGATCAAATTAACTCCTTTAAGTACCTAGCCACAATACTAAACAATAATAATACTATTAAGTTATGTAGATAGGAAATAACACTATGAGGTTTTTTAATATTGTTTATTTTTTATTATTTCACTCACCTCATACTTCATAATTCATAGCACACATGCCTGGTCAGAAAAACATAGAATAGAAACCAAAACAAAATTACTTAAACAATTGGAAAAACCGAAGGAACTCACAATTTGGGAAAAAAATTACATATGCAAGAATGAAAATACAACTATGAATTTTGAAATACCCGGTTATAAAGAAAGAGGACTGATTTGGAAATTCTTCGGTCGGCCACCAGATGGCACGGAGGTCAGTCTGCAGGATAGAAGGCCGTTGGACGTCAGTTGTGAACGTGACGCAGCATTGAGAATGTCACAAAAGATGTGAAGAAACCCAGGGTCTTAAAAAAATGCTATGAATTATGAAGTATGAGGTGAGTGAAATAATAAAAAATAAACAATAATAATAATAATACTGTTGAAGAAGAAATCAAAACAAGAATATCGCAAGGGAATAAAGCATATTTTGCTAATTTTGACATATTCAAAAGCAAATTAATATAAAAAAATGTTAAATTCAAATTATATACAGCAATAATAAGACCAATCATATGTTATGGAGCTGAAACCTGGGTACTAAAAGAAGCAGATAAATTAAGACTATTAACATTTGAGAGGAAAATATTTAGAAGAGTGCTAGGTCCAGTAAAGGAAAATGGAAATTGGAGGTTGAGAAGGAATGACGAATTATACCTCAAGAATAATAAAGAAAATATAGTTAGTTTCATCAAATCCAAAAGATTACAATGGTTTGGACATACACTAAGAATGCCAAAGGGAAGATTGCCGAATGATATTTTAAATTGGAAGCCACAGGGAACAAGACCCAAGGATCGATGGGAAGATGACATAATTGAAGATTTGAGAGAGATGGGGATTTTTGATTTGAAATCTACTGCACAAGATAGGAAGAAGTGGCGTAAACTGGTTGAGAAGGCCAAGACATTCCACTGGAAGTCGTAGAGCCTGACTAAGAAGAAGAAATATTAGCATCCCATCCTGTGCTGCCATCTGTATTTAGCATTTTATAACTAATGATATTTCATTTATTTTCAGTCTGTTGTTGATTTCCTGTTGGTGTTCAAGGAATGAGCTAGTGTTTCATAATTGTGCTTCAGAAGAGTTTGAAGGATAGTAATTATACTATAATGCCACGTCAGTGTAAAACTAATCCTAATTCATTTTTCTATGTAAGTGGAGAACTAACCTTCAAGAGCCAAAAGTGTAATATTACACCTCTAGTTCGAAAGGCATATGAACTATAATTAATATTTAATTTTAGGAAGTTATATTTTGAGGTTATTTTAATTATATTATTTTTGGTCTGGACATCTTACCTCAATATTAATGTTGATTTGTTCTTGAACATGTTTCAAAACAATTCTGTTTTATCTTCAGCTTTCCCAGACTGGTTTTATTTATGTTGCATTATGTTGCACCACCTGGATGTCGATGTCAGCTCCATCCTGTGGTTGGCCAAAGAACCTCCAAACAAGGTCACCCTCCATCGGAATATCAAGGGTGACCTTGTTTGGAGGTTCTTTGGCCAACCACAGGATGGAGCTGACATCGACATCCAGGTGGTGCAACATAATGCAACATAAATAAAACCAGTCTGGGAAAGCTGAAGATAAAACAGAATTGTTTTGAAACATGTTCAAGAACAAATCAACATTAATATTGAGGTAAGATGTCCAGACCAAAAATAATATAATATGAACTATAGTTTGGATGTCGTGTGGGAGACCAAGATAAGTCATTTGCACCTCACATATGCTGCAATTCATGCTCTAGAAATTTGAGAAATTGGCTACAAGGTAAATGCAATGCAATGAAATTTGCTGTACTTATGGTTTGGCGAGAATCTCGGGACTATGTAACAGATTGTTATTTCTGTTTGGTAGATATAGAAGGATATACTTCAAAATCCAAAGGGCAGATCCAGTACCCTAATTTACATTTGAAAAGAAAAATTTTCGCCTAAACCGAGACTCGAACCCGGGACCCTTGGCTTTCCGGGCCAAGTGCTCTACCAACTGAGCTACCGAGGCGAGTTGCAATCTAGATGCAAATTTTTCTCTTATATACGTTATAATTCCCTCGCATCAAATGCTTGAAACCTTTGTTTTTATCTTTGCAAATGACGGCTTCTTAGTTAAAAAGACATTTATTGGGAATTTAACAGTACTTTATAAAGCCAGTAGGGCTCCTATTGACGTTTTTATTATTAATTTAACACTTTTCAATGAAGGAAAAATTATATTTGAAGAGAAAAATTTTCACCTAGACCGAGACTCAAACCCGGGACCCTTGGCTTTCCGGGCCAAGTGCTCTACCAACTGAGCTACCGAGGCGAGTTGCGATCTAGATGCAAATTTTTCTCTTATATACGTTGTAATTCCCTCGCATCAAATGCTTGAAACCTTTGTTTTTATATTTAATTTTAGGAAGTTATATTTTGAGGTTATTTTAATTATATTATTTTTGGTCTGGACATCTTACCTCAATATTAATGTTAATTTGTTCTTGGACATGTTTCAAAACAATTCTGTTTTATCGTCAGCTTTCCCAGACTTGTTTTTATCTTTGCAAATGACGGCTTCTTAGTTAAGAAGACATTTATTGGGAATTTAACACTACTTTATAAAGCCAGTAGGGCTTCTATTGACGTTTTTATTATTAATTTAACACTTCTCAATGAAGGTAGCTCAGTTGGTAGAGCACTTGGCCCGGAAAGCCAAGGATCCCGGGTTCGAGTCTCGGTCTAGGCGAAAATTTTTCTCTTCAAATATAATTTATCCTTCATTGAGAAGTGTTAAACTAATAATAAAAACGTCAATAGAAGCCCTACTGGCTTTATAAAGTAGTGTTAAATTCCCAATAAATGTCTTCTTAACTAAGAAGCCGCCATTTGCAAAGATAGAAACAAAGGTTTCAAGCATTTGACGCAAGGGAATTACGACGTATATAAGAGAAAAATTTGCGTCTAGATCGCAACTCGCCTCGGTAGCTCAGTTGGTAGAGCACTTGGCCCGGAAAGCCAAGGGTCCCGGGTTCGAGTTTCGGTCTAGCCGAAAATTTTTCTCTTGAAATATAATTTATCCTTCATTGAGAAGTGTTAAATTAATAATAAAAACCCTAATTTACCTTCAACCATCCGACCAGTTCCTCACAATGAACATCTTCCTGTACCTAAACCTCCAGAACTACACCGTTTCAGAAGAAGACACAACTAACGTCTCAGGTTGTAGTAGTCCTACTCGAGATTCAGAGTTTCAGCCATCTACATCGTCTTTACCCTGTAATCACCAGGTGTTCACACAAAATGCCCTCAATGATCTCGTGAGGGACTTAAACCTTCCCAAATGTCAAGCAGAATTGTTGGGCTCTAGACTGCAAGAATGGAATCTTATAGACATCAATGTTAGAATAACTTCATTTAGAAAACGACAAACTCATTTTATTGAATATTTTTCTGAATGTGGATCTTTTCCCAAACCGTGACTTCCTTTTGTTTGTTCCATTTGTTTATAAACAAAAAAAAAAAGGAAAACTTATGAACTTCGAAATTCCCGCAAATTCTGACCTGATCCAAAGGTTCATCGGTCCACCAACAGAGGGAAGAAGAAGAGCTTCTTCCGATCGACATAACATCAATCGCCAAAATAGTACTGAAGATGAGACCATTATGGTCTCGAAATCACGATCTACTTAGAAGATTTGTATGAGGAGAGGTAAGAAACATTTGATTTTACCATAATTTAAGCAGTATTTGATAATGCATAGGAATGCATATTTTACTCCTAAATTTGATATTAAATTATAATTTTCCCTTCAGCTAATTACTAGTAATTAATTAATTAATTATTTGTAAATTAATGAATCATTTTTTCACATCTTACCTCATATTTTATGTTTCTTTAAACACGGGAACTAGTTTTCAAGAGAAGAATCTCTCTCATTTTCAACCGACATTATGGCTCCGGATTTTCGTTGGAATCTCCATCAATAATGTTGCCATCTGGTGTTGATTTGATGAATGTTGAGAGAGGTCACGTTCATCAGGAATCTCGAAATTTATGGATCTAAATTTTTTGTTCTGAATATATATCTTCTCCCAAATTGTCAATTCTAGCTATACATTTAAATGCTGAAATCTGTTCATAAAATAATGACTGCCCTCAGATAGCAAGAACGAGCTGATAGCTATTATACCTGACTACAGAATATTCCAACATTGTTCTTCTACTTATTCATCTAGGCTCATGTTCTTGTTCTGGGGTTTAGGACAAAAACCTTCATCTAACACAATCACTCTGTGACTTCTCATCCAATTATTTGTTTTATAAAACCTATCTTGTTCAGAAGGGATACTGAAGAATTTTCACTTGTCTACCACATTACACTGTCAAAAATTACATAAATGCATTAATTTCAAAAATATTTTAATGAACTCCTAGAACTATTATTGAAAAAAAAATACTGGAATTTGAAAGTTGAAAAATATGAAGGAGTATGAAATTTTCACTAAAATATGAACATTTTGCTAAAATATTATAAAATATGAAGTTTTTTTGTTGGTCCTATTTGATTCTATGCATCATAAAATGTAAAGATATTTAGTCTCAGCGCTCTCTGACAAAAAGTTTAAAACATGAAATTTCATAAAATTCCTCGCTCTAGTCATAAGTATTTTCATTTCAAATCCTGGAAGATTCATAAAACAATACATAACGGAATCATTCACTGGTGACCTAGTTCAATATAAAATTAGGTCTGGACAGATTGTCGCAAATTTTAAAATGTGTACATATAGGTTAACTAGCTTACTGCCACTATCGAACCTTACGTTCATGGCCAAGTGGACATAGGCTCTACATACATCCCTATCCTGAGCTAATGCTTCCTAATCATCCTAGCTGTATAATTGACCTTCTTCAAATCATGGCTAATGTTGCTCTCCCACATCATTCTTACTGAACACTTTCCCTCTGGTTTTCCTACAAGGTGCTTTCCCTCTGGTTTTCTTACAAGGAGTTTCCATGACCCTCTTTCATTCCCCATTTGTGCCACATGTCCTGTCCATTGCAGTTTAAGAGAATTGCAGACTTAAGAGAATTAAGCATTAAAAAAAGTCTTGGTTCAAGCATTAATTTTGGAAAAACTGCACTTAAACTAGCGTGAAATATTTCCAATGTCCTATAGAACAACAGTGCACATGTGCCAGAGTTTATAGAGCCAGCGATAACCCACAATCGAACCACATATCAATTATCATCCTCGACAACTATCTGTCGCTATGAAATTTAAATGACCAATATTTGCAATAAATCCCCAAATCTATGTTAAAAATATATTAATAATATTAAAATTACCAAACGTTTATTAAAAATGGGTGTACACTTACTTATCACTCCCAAAACCCAAAACAGCGATAGAAAAATCATAGACTAAGTAATATACTCTATGGAGAAAATAGCAGTTAGCATCACAATATTGTCTAACAGTGTCATAATATTGTGATTTGCATATTTAAATAAATACTTCAAAATTGTCTAATAATGTTATAAAAATTGTTTGAAAAAGTTTAAAATATTAAATAATGTTAGTAAATACAGAAGAAGAACTATAGTTTACAACAATATAACTGAACAATCAAGCGCTAGTAGAAGTACAGTTGAGCCAAGAGAATTTAGCATTAAAAAAAGTCCTGGTTCAAGCATTAATTTTTCTCTCTTAAATACAGTTCTATCCAGGATTGGAAAGTGTTAATTTAAATAGAAACATAAAAATAAAAAAACACATTCAAAAATTTAAAAACAACTGAAATATTAAATAATAAATAGGGCCTAGACCTATTTTCGTAACAAAATATTTTCTCAAGTATTATATTTCAATCTATTAGCACAAAAATTTACTCAAGCTAGGGATTTTTAAATATTGCAAACAATACACTGACTTAAAACTCAACTTTCATTGAACTGAAATACAAATCAGACTTTATAAACATTAACTTTAATATCATGATAATCAAATAATTAGGCCTAAGTGTACTTTATATTTTTTTCTTTGTAGCATAAAGCATTCATTTAGCACAATATAATTATAAAATCAGTCATGTTGGATGACATACACTATGACATAATTGATCATGACACCCACACAATAGTCTCACCCTTTACCTCTGACATTTATAATATCCATGATCTAAAACATTTTGCCATTTGAAAGAGGACTTCAAATTAAAAAAAAAAATGTGTCAACTGTAGAAACACATGTAACATAATCCTATTAGAGCAGTTAGTATGTCCCTATGTACTTACTTTATAACTAACCAAATTATGAACAAGCTTGAGCAACACGGCTTGAGCAACATTTAATTTATGAATGTTCTTAATATATGAAAATATACATCTATATATATAAAAAATCAAGTTAGATATGACAGAAGAATAATTTAATAATTATAAAATGTTGAACTTACAGTGAGAAATAGTAACCGTGATGTTGAAGCTGCTACTTTTCTAACAGAACTTTCCAATTGTGAACTAGTGACTGGAGACCAGTCGAGTTCTGGTTCTGTATGGTTTGTTGATAAAGCAGTTCCTGTGATGCCATCATCGTTTTCAACATCCCCAGGTGGACCCTGGGGGTCGGTTCTTTCCATTAAGTGTAGATAATGTCACACAAGTTCATTAATACAAGTGATGCTAAAGAAAGAACAAAATACAGTATGAACACTGATTCAATTATGACATTGTTGTGAATTAAAATATATTAAGGAAAATTGGGCTTCCATGTCAGATGTCAGCCATACTTTCAAGGCCTGCTGTTTTCCATAGGGCTTTTAAAGCAATCTATAAGTATTGTTTTTAGTATAGTAACATAACCCAAATCGTAATTTATAAGAGAGAGTACAGGTCAGCATTGCTAGTTAATTTCAAGTCAAAAAGCTTCTGCTAGTGCGGAAAACAGAATGGACTGTACCATCTCGACAAAGGGAATTCGGGGTGAACTGCATTGTCGGTTAGAACGAGAATAGGAATTAATGGAAAAAAGCAGGCCTTTAGTACATAATTATGAGAAATAATAAATATAAGACCTCTTATAAATGTATTAAAGTGTAATAAAATCAACTTCACTAAGCATATAATGTATCAAAAATGATATTTTATCCACGGACCATACCCACCTTTGTTGAAGCCTGAAAATTTCTCGCGAATTACGAAATAAAACGAGATTATGCGGTACTCCTTAGCAACAAGCAGACGACGAAGATCGTAGTAACAGAGTGTAAACAACTTCATAAATATGAATTAATGATCTAGTAAAGTACCTGAAAAAAGCGAAAAATGACCATTCGTCAGAAAAATTAACACAAATAAACGGTATTAAGAATTTAACAAGATTCCAGGATCAGTTAACCAAGAGCCAATCAATGGAATATAACTGGAATTCTCAAAAAAATAGTGAGAAGACATCCGAAAATGTGAATGACATAATGAATAATTTATTAGAAAATGAACTAATATGCGATAATGCTTCAGCTTTATTGAAAAAGGAAAACGGATCTTTGTGTAATCCGCTACTTGTGATGGATCTCAGGCACCAAATGGTAACAACTGATTCTGAAAACTACTTATACTACAAATAACTCAATTATGGTATAAAATAGGCCTAAAGATAATTAGGTCCTAGTTTATTAGAATGCCTACCTGAAAAGTAATATAACTACTAATTAAGGACAAATGTAAGAATTGTGAGTTTGTCAGCCTTTTAAATTTAAGACTGATAAATACTGTCTACAAAATATATACTCGGTTGGCTTAAATAGGCTAAATGATGATTTGTATGTTAGATCCAAAATGTCATAAAGGAGTAACACATTCTAAGAAATTACTGATAATTATATCAAATATAAAAAATAAAATGTTATTATGGTATTTTATTCTGCATTGCTAAAAATGAAAAGATTTATTTATCCCTTCTGTTGCAATTTTAATGTTTACATTTAAACTTTCAACCCTTTTGATCTGGTTTGTTCATTTACCATCCATGGGCTAAGTATATTTGGAAACCTACCATTTTCTGCTCCTGTGACAAGTTAAATCAAATGCAGTATATACTCCTTCAGTTATATATACGATTTTGTTCTGATATAGCAATTGAACACCATAATGTGATCTGTTGAAGTGGTGCATAAATTTAAAAGATTAACATATTAACACCAACTATCCACCTAGTACAGAACCCAAAGGTCAAAACACTAGTAGCAATGACTATCTGCTTCTGACAATAAAGAGAATTGTATATGAGGAAGAAAAATTAGTGTTTACATTGGAAGCCTGAGATAGTGTAATGGTTAGCTCACTAGCATACAGGGATAGAGGTTTCGAGTTCAAATCCCAATTCAGGCATTCATTTTTCTTTTCAAAATAATAATTGTTCATCATTGCGAATGAAGTGTTAAAATTTAAATTAATACATTGAAAGATACCATTGTTGAATAATGTTGGGCTAGTTAATGTGCTTTGAGGAAGACCTACTTGGGTTTGTTTCCATTTGGATAGCTTTACACCCACCTTGTTTTTATCCATCTTTGGGAGATGAAGTTATACATATTTGCTGAGATGCCCAGTGTTTTTGTTTTCTGTAGTTTTTCTCTCTCCAAATAATGCCAAATGCAGTTTTGAAGTCAATGAAGCAAAGAGTAATGTAGATCCTGTCAGATATTATAGATAAAGGAGAAATTATAATAAAAAATAAGTTAAAAACTTGTGAATTCTCTTTCAGGTAAAAATGAAAAATCAGAAGATGCAAATTCAAAAAGGTTAAAAATGCATCTTCAGAAGCCAAAAGGTAACAAACAGTCTATAGAATTATTTATTGATCTTTCATACTTTTGGAAATATCAGCAATAAAAATTGTCTATGAGCTGATTCTGTAACATGTCTAACAGTTATTCTGGAAAATCTAAATTTAATTCCCAGGTGAACCATAGAAATTTTTCTTTGTGTAAGGTCTGAAATGTAATCCACTTAGCCATGTGAGGACAACTGAATTGTTGTTCTCCAACTCATTTATTAACCGAATTGTTATTTATAATCAGAAGTTGCAAATCAGTTTACTTAGGCCAGTATTCAAGAACCAAACTTTCTGCGAAGAGCGACTCTCAGCCCATCTTTCCATGGTTAATGATGTGGGTCATGCATAACCTACTCTAACTGGCTCACTCTATTCAACATCATGTGCTAACAAGATATTTACTAAAAAAAAGTTTCCAGGAACAACTGAAAGATGAGAGCCTCAGCTTACAGAAGACGGAGATAGCATGGCCTAGAGAGCTTGGTTCTTGAATACTGGCCTTAGTCCAACAATTCTTTCCCTTGTATTAAGTGTAGATAGATATCTAATGTTTTTTTAGTTAGTATTTTTTATTTAATGACACTCTTTCGCATTAAAATTCAAATCTGAACACGATAGGACCAAATAATTTTTTCTCAGAGAGTTGTAACTTATGGCTTTAGGTTCTTTAAAGTGACATAAATCTACTCACAGGCATGATACTCACAGGTTTACTTCCGTTCTGAAGGAAGCCACATTCAGAATTTTTATGACCTTAAAAGTCCTCTTGATTTAACAATAAAATTATTTTCTCTTTTTCTTTCTAATATTTGAATGTGTTGTCTTTGTTTTAATGAAGTGTTACACATGTTAGTTGATTTATATCTTTTCCTTCTCTTGTGAACATACCAAACTCTTTGGAAATAGATAAGATGCCAGTACCCAAACAATTATGACCTGTAAGAAGTCTGAATATAGCTATATGATTGAGGATTGTCTAATAGAGTTTTCCAATGAAATTTTTTAGAATTTTTTAAATATATAGATTATAAGATTTTCATTTCATTTTTAATAACCTGTTTTATTGAATAATATAGAAATTTTAATTTTTAATTTGTTGAATTCTAATATATTTCTTTGCTAGAATATCAGCCTCTTTCATTTCCATTTATGCTACAATTTGTAGGAATACATTCTAAAACTATGAATTGTTTAACTTTGGATTTCTTTAATCAGTGGATGATTTTTTTTCACATAATTTAATGACATTATTGATTGTATCGTGATTCTAGAGTCTGATGATATGATTATATTCTTGCAATGACTATTTAACTCATGCCCCTAATGGAAGTCAATGACCAATCAAGTTTCAAAGAATTTTGTTTTACAACCAATGGCAGTTATTTCACCTCACTCTTTATTGAATTATCTTTACCAGCTCCTGCTTTTGTGATAAAGAAAGCTCCTCCTTTTTAATATTCTGAACAGGTCAGAGCATTATTTTGCAGTGATTAACTCTCCAACAAATACGTTGAATATAGCAAATAATGAATAGATTCCTCCAAACTACACATTTGATAATTGCGTGTTCAATAATTGTGCTTTTAAATAATGATTTTACTGTGTTGTTTACTAAAAAATTAATTAATAACCTATAATGTTGGTTACAATATTCTGTTTGATGTGTTTAATTCTTTCTTCACTAGGGTGCGTTTTTACAATATTGTGATCCTATTGGGTAATAAATAATATGATCAAGTTGCAGTGAATAAACAAATGAAATATAAGCACATATTTTTTATTTGTTTTCAAATATCGTCATTTACATTATATATATACAGGGCTTCCAATATAAAACCGGACACGCCTCACGGGGTTTCACCCGTCAGGCTGCGCTCTCTCCTCGCCCGCATTTCACTCTGCCAGCCGCAGAGTGTCCGGTTTTATACTGAAAACCCTATATATATATATATATATATATATAGATATGAAAGTTTTCTTGGATTTTCCATGTCTTGGATTCAAGTTTGGCCTCACCACTGATTCCGACGTTTCGGCATGATCCCACATCGAACTTATCATTCCTTGATAATGGCATGTGGGATCATGCCAAAATGTCGGAATCAGCGGCCAGAGGCCGAACTTGAATCCAAGATGCGGAAAACCCAAGAAAGCTTTCATATTCATACTTATATCTGCGAAAATCTGCAATATAACATATATATATATATTTTTTTAAAGTACCAGTAACTGTATTTAAATAAGAGTGAATGATTTCATTGTCAAGTGCTCGACATTAGATACCAACCAACCATATTTAAATAATGATTTTTTTATCCATTAAATAGTCCTAACAAATGTCATTCTTGATTTCCAAATCTTGTAGATAAAGTCACAAAGTGACTCGTGAATTTATCGATGATTTAGAAATCACTCATGACGTTACTTATGATAAATATATAAATAATATCAACTTCACCATCAAAATTAGCGGTACTTATGTCAACTTTCTTGTAGGAGAAGAATTCACAAATACAATCTACTCCAACAGGATCCATCTGTTTATACAAGGGTCAAATTAATTAAAGGATACATTAACAATCCTTCTGACTAGGTTGGAGTATGTGTGGTCCATACTTGGACCTATAAGCCCGGAAGACGAACCAAATATGGATCAAGATGCCGGCCGTGAAAGCCTACAATTATAGTATGTGTGGTGTTTTTATTATTTCTCATTGAAGGATAAATTATATTTGAAGAGAAAAATGTTTGCCTAGACTGAGACTCGAACCCGGGACCTTTGGCTTGCCAGGCCAAATGCTCTACCAACTGAGCTACCGAGGCAAGTTGCAATCTAGATGCAAATTTTTTCTCTTATATATGTTGTAATTCCCTCGCAAATTTTTCTCTTCAAATATAATTTATCCTTCAGTGAGAAGTGTTAAATCAATAATAAAAACATCAATAGAAGCCCTACTGGCTTTATAAAGTAGTGTTAAATTCCCAATATATGTCTTCTTAACTAAGAAGCCACCATTTGCAAAGATAGAAGCAAAGGTTTCAAAGCATTTGGCGCGAGGGAATTACAAAGTATATAAGAGAAAAAATTTGCATCTAGATCGCAACTCGCCTCGGTAGCTCAGTAGGTAGAGCATTTGGCCTGGCAAGCCAAAGGTCCCGGGTTCGAGTCTCGGTCTAGGCGAAAATTTTTCTCTTCAAATATAGTATGTGTGGTACTCCATTCATACTGATGGTTTAAATTGAATTGTGCAGTTGTCAACTAAAAAAAAATTATGCCTCCCAAGGTAAAATATATTGCATTAAGTGTGTGGCACTTCCTCTATCCCCTTGTATAAATAGAGAGTGAGTGCCATAAAAATAATATTAAATTTTTGAAAAGTCAGAAACAAACATTTATTTAGAGAACAGTTTTATAAGAGTTAGGTGTAAATAGTTTTTTATTTATTTTTTTCAGATTGATTTTACATAAAGAAATGGAAAAGATAGCTATGGAAAATGAACTTCTAATTATAGACAAAGAAATAAATTCCTTCAAAAAACAGTTAGAATTAAATAAGAAGAGATTATCCAATAAAATTAAAAGCACCCAACTGACCTCCTACAAAAGGTTAAGACTTACTAGAAACAGACAACATGTAATATGTAATAAAATGTGTATTACTCAGCTCCCTCTGCCAAGCAGAAATATTCTTAAAGCAGGAAATAGCTTTCCAAATGTCAAAATTGAAGAGCAAATTTACATCTCTAAAAATTTTAAAAATAATACATCACCTGGAATAGTTAAGAAAAACACATTATCTAACATGAATACCAATCCAAAACTAAGAAGTGTCGAGATGTTTCCATGTAAAGATATAATAAGCAATAAAGTAAACAAGGAAGAAAGAATTTTAGATGAGAAACAGGAGGATAAATCGGAATTAAATGAGCATATGTATAATAAACAGAATTTGATACTTGTTCTGAACAAATGGAAGAAATATGCTTTAAATAAGAAAATTCTAAAAGCTGCAAACAAAATGGAAGAAAACAGAAATAAAATTCTCATGAGAAAATGCTGGAACACGTGGATTCAAAATGTAAATGAGAAGAAAAGAATTGTTGCTGCAGTTCAAGAGAAATATGAAACTGACCAAAAAATTGACAGATTCTTGAAGATTCTACAAGAACAGAAACAAGGATTGGTAGCACCTGCATTAGTAAAAGATTTAAAGAACATAAATAAAGCAAATGAAACAAAATCAAACTGCTTTCATCAGTCAAAAATTGTAAGGTTTAAAAAACAAACAACAGAACTTCATGGACGATTTGAAAGCAAGTCTGCTCCGAGTCAACTGAGTATTAAATATCATAACAGATTTCAAACTCAACAGAATAAACTTCAAGACCAAAAATCTAAATTAAAAGAACAAAGCAAATTAATTCAAGAGCTTAAATTACAAGAACTGGAATTTAAAACAGAAAATTCCTCAAAACAAGCTTACGAGGAGATCAGTCGGTCATTGAGTATTTATGATATTTCATTGAAGCCTAAACTTAAACAGATACAAATGAGACTGTCTACTGCAAATGGGAGGTTAGAAACATCTGAAAGAAAATATACTGTAAAGAGTTTAAGAATAACTCCACCATTACTACAAAAAATGGAAGAAAGAGCTCATGAAAGAGAAAAGAGGTGGCAAATGATTAAAGAAAGAAAACTTAAAAGAATTGAAGATAAAGAAAGACAAGAAAAGGAGCAAGAAGAGGAAAAGAAGAAAAATGAAAGATATGAAAAGATACATAAATTAGAGGAATTAAAAGAGAAGAGAAGAATGGAAAAAGAATTGAAACTTCAGAGGCAAAAGGAAAAGGAGAAGCTGATTGGATTACAAATAAAGGCAATTAATTTTCATAAAAAGAAGCTTATGAAAAATGTATTTAAGGTTTTACACCGTTTGATAAATCTTAGAAGAGAACAAATAACAACATCAGTAAATCATCATAGATTAAAACTTTTGATTGGCTATTTTTATGTTTGGAGGAGGAACGTGCAATCTATTCTCAGTTGGAAAATGCAGAGAGCTATTTTGATGTATAATAAACAACTTCTGAAGAAAGTATTTTTTGGTTTCAAAAAGGTAATTATAAAATTAGCAATTCCTATCATAAACTGTGAATTAATAACTGAGGAAGAATTCATATAATAAAGTTGGGAATTTTTACATTATGAAGTTTAAGAATCAAATGAATTGTGAATTCTTCTTACCTCATATATCTATGTTTTTTTAACACAGAATTGCAGTATTGCAAAATACATCATTCGCATAAAAAATTGACAGTCGTGAAAACAGCTGAAGATGTGAATGATGTATTTTGCTATACTGCAGTTCTGTGTTAAAAAACATAGATATATAAGGTACAAAGAATTGATGATTCAATTTATTCTTATCAAGAAAACCTCATAATGTTAAAATTCCCAAATTTATTATATTAAATTATGAGGTTTTCTTAATAAAAATCAAATGAATTGTGAATTCTTCTTACTTCATACAGCTATGTTCTTTAACACAGAACCATGGTATCGGAAAACATCATTCCCATCCTCAGCTGTCATGTCTGTCGATTCTTCATTATGCTGGTAATTTTCTAAACTGCCATCTGGTGTTGATTTGAAGAACTTTGTAATCAAATTTGGTTCATTGAGAAACTCAAAATTCATGGTTCTAATATGGTTTTTTGGATGTTTATCTTTTCCCAAACTGTTAATTCCAAAGGTCTAGATAGAATTGAAAAAGAAGCTAAACTTTTGAACATCTTTCTAAACCAGCACTCTTGACCATTAAACTACCAGGCATTCTGATTCTCTCCTTTATTACGTGAATTCCCACATGTCGAGGTTTGAACTTTTCATTACACAAAATGCCTCTAGCAGCTTCTTTAACAAGAAACTTTAATGAGAACACACCACATTCATAGCCTGTGAAGCTTATTTTCGAACTTAGATATTTAATTTATCACTTCTCACTGACTGACAAATTTTATTTAAAGAGAAAAATAAATCGGAATGCCTGGTAGCTTAGTGGTCAAGACCACTGGTATACAGAACCAGAAACATTGGCTTCAAATCCCAATTCAGGCATATATTTTTCTCAATTATATAAAAATAAAACGTAGTTTTATTTGATTTTCATATTTATTATATAATTCAGTGACAGCTGTTTCAGTACACTGTACCTTCTTCAGACATGTTAACAAATTATGAATTGTGTTCCAACCGATCTAAGCAACAATACAACAATATTTATTCAGATATGCTAACCACCTATTCCAATTTAATCATTGTTTTGATCCAAATTTTGAAATGTTACATATTTGTGATAAGGGTAAGAAGTTAGATCTTTTGGAGGCTGTAGAAATTAATAAATTTAAAAGTAGTAACAAACTGTTAAATTCTCAACTTGATTTGAATGAATCCCCTTTGTTAAATTTAAAAATTTAAATAAATATTGTTGTATTATTGCTTAGATCAGTTGGAACACAATTCATAATTTGTTAACATGTCTGAAGAAGGTACAGTGTACCGAAACAGCTGTCACTGAATTATATAATAAATATGAAAATCAAATAAAACTACGTTTTATTTTTATATAATTAATAAATATGGATTTTCATCAAGTAAACACCAACTCAATTGATTATATATTTTTCTTTTCAAATATAATAAACATATTTGTGATGGCCAGTGGATAACTTGAAAAGTGTTTGAGGACAGCATGCAGCTCATGGGATGTCTTGATCAAACAAGAACTAACAAAATATACAAGATTTATTTTGTACTTATAATTAATCTTAAAAAGTTACTGCTTACAATGCATGTTTGTAAATTATTTTAATATTGCAGATCCACAAAGAATATGTTGTTAAATACCAAGTAGCTGCTGATTTCTATGATTTCCATCTTCAAGAACATGTGTTCATTACTTGGCATAGAGCTATGTGTACTACATACATGGAAACTATTTACAAACTGGGGCAAGCAAGTGTGCACTACAATAGGTAATATACTTGTCTTGTTATAAATACTGATACAAATTATATTATTTTTAGTCTGGACATCTTACCTCAATATTAATGTTGATTTGTTCTTGGACATGTTTCAAAACAAATCAACATTAATATTGAGGTAAGATGTCCAGACTAAAAATAATATAATTAAAATAACCTCAAAATATAACTTCCTAAAATTAAATATTAATTACAACTGATACAAACTTTTTACATATGTTATACCACCTGTTTTGAGGATTGTAAACTACTCTTATGCTAATTCCACCCTTGTTCATTGTGAGTTGATTATTGATAGAGCAAATAATTACCTTAAAGAATGAGTTGGAGAAAATGTTTTTATATCTCGCCTCATAAAGTTGCGTGTTTTCACGATACGGTACCGGTTTCAAAAGTAAATTTTACTTCTATCTTCAGTCGAACTCCAACTGTCAAAATTTCATTGTTAACACTATCTTCTGAACTGCCATCTAGTGTCCATTTTATGAACTTGGAGATCAATTTATTCTCGTCGGTAATTTCAAAATTCATGGCTCTATATTTATTCTTCTGAATGTATATCTTTTCCCAAACCCTACCAAACTATGAGGCGCAATTTCTGATTTAAAATTTCACAATTTTTAATATTTCTAAAATGTTCTTTTGTACAAGTTTCTAAATTCCTTTTAGTTTTTTACTTTTGAAAATGGTATCATGAAAACATGCAACTTTATGAGGTCAGATATTAAAAACATTTTCTCCAACTCTTTCTTCTTCTTCTTCTTCTTCCTTCCAAGTATTAGGCCAAGGCCTGTTACGATCCTATAGAAAATTTTCCCTCCAGCGTTTCATAGGACGGCCCAGTGATCTTCGTCCTCTTGGTATATAATTATAAACAGCTTTGGGGATCCGATTTGAACTCATTCTTTCAAGATGGTGTTTCCAATTTAGTTGGTACTGTTTAATATAATCCAAAATTGGCGTAGTCTTCAATTCTTTTAAGATATCGGTGTTCCTTTTCCGATCCCATCTGGTGTAACCCGCTGTTCTGCGCATGAATCTCATTTCACAAGCCGTTATTCTGCTTTCATGTTGTTTTTTTAGTGTCCATGCTTCACTACCATAGGTCAACGCTGGTCTAGCCAAAGTGTTATATAAACGTAATCTGGTGTATTTTTGTACAAGGGATGGTTTCATAACTTGATTAATAATTCCTAAACTTTTATTATAACTAGTAACTTTTTCAGGGATATCCTTTTCATCCCAGATAGAGAGATAATATCCAAGATATTTAAATTGATTAGATCTCTCTAAAATTTTATTCTGGAGACAGATTTTACTTTGTATGGGGTCCTTCCCATGAATGCCATAATTTTAGTTTTGTTAATTGATATTTCCATATTAAATTTGGCACCTATTTTTTGTAAATTAAAAATTGATCGTTGCAAATCATTTTCGGAAAGTGCCAGGAGAGCTAAATCGTCTGCAAAAAGAATAGCATCGAGTTTGAGGTTCCTATTGATGGGTATATATCCTCGTTGTGTTTTCCTCCATTCATTTATTAATTTATTCATGTATATAATGAAAAGCACCGGTGAAAGTCCACATCCCTGTCTTACTCCAGTGTTGATCTTTTCCCAAGAAGATAATTTGCCATCTTGTTTAACAGAGATTTCATTATCTTTATAGATGTTGAAGATATTAGTAATATATTGTTGTGGAACGTTATCATCAGCTAAAATTTGTAGTAATATATTTCTGTCTACTTTGTCAAAAGCCTTTATGAAGTCAACGAAGGCGATATGAGTTTCTATATTGAATTCCTTGTGCTTTTCTAATAGTAGTTTTAGAGTAAAGAATCCATCTGTACAAGATCTACCCTTTCTGAATCCATTCTGCTCTTCTCCAATTATATTTTCATAAATTTTCCTCAATTTATTCTTAACAATATTAGCATAAATTTTATATCCAGAGTTCGACAAGCTAATTCCACGATAGTTATCTTTGATTTGGCGACTTCCTTTTTTGAAGATTGGTATTACAATGGATTTGTTCCAGCTTTGTGGTGGTTCTTGTCCTTCCCATATCATATTAAGGAGAATAAGAAATCTGTCTAAAAATTTTTTAGTTGAAAATTTAAATAATTCTTGATTAATGTGGTCTTCTCCGGGAGCTTTGTTACTTTTTAATGATTTAACAACATCAGTTAGTTCATCTATAGAAATTTGTTCCAAAGCAGTGTTATTAGAGATTGGTATTTGTAATAAATCATCCTTTTGTGTCCATAAATGATGAAAGTAATTAAGCCAACTCTTTCATAAATTGTAAATACCTCATAGTGTTACCTCCCACTTTAATTTTGATTAGTTACCTTAAGTTTTCAACATAGAGCGAATGATTTCATTATCAAGTGCTCAACATTAGATACCAATCAACCAACCAACCAGTTTTCAAGATGGAATGAGTAAAATACAGAAATTGTGTAGCTGTGATTGTCTTATATGAGGTAGAGAAAACTGTTGGTAAAATGTTCCAGTTTCTAAAGAAAATCACCAGAATATTTCCTACCAAACTATCCAGTGATTCATTCATATTGGGTCTGGCAAGAATTATCCTCAAGCTGTAAGGACTCAAATTGCACAGAAAGCAGTGACATATCGTATTTGCCAAAATGTTGTCCATAAATAGTCAGTGATGGCTCAGGAGCTGAACATGACAAAATATAAATGTCCAGAAAACTCACTGAGGACCCATGGACTTAAGGCTTACCAATGCAGTACCAGACATTTCTTAACTCCACAACTGATGAAGCTGAGAGCTGATGAACTGACGAAAAATTGTCACCTTTGAGGAGATTTTTAATTGGTAAAATGACAGGATATGTGCCTTACATTCTTGGGAACCTCATAAAATAGCTCTGGAAATTAAGTGGGGCTACAATGCCTCCTCAGTCATGGTTTTGTGGGGAGTGAGTTATTCTTCATATTTGAAAAGAAAAATTATATGCTCAGACTGGGACTTGAACCCGGGACCCTTGGTTCTCTAGACCAAGTGCTCTACCATCTGAGCTACCTGAGCAAGTATCGATCTAAATGCAAATTTTTCTCTATATATGTTGTAATTCCCGAGAAAAATTTGCGTTAAGATCGGTACTTGCTCAGGTAGCTCAGGTGGTAAAGCACTTGGTCTAGAGAACCAAGGGTCCTGGGTTCAAGTCCTGGTCTGAACGTATAATTTTTCTCTTCAAATATGATTTATCCATCATTGAGATGTATGAAATTAATAATAAAAACATAGTGAGTTATTCTGTTGATACCCAGCTTCATTTCTGTGAGAAGGGAGTTAAAACAAATGCAAAAATTTGTGAAGGTACAATACAAGGGTCTACAGTCAAGGATCTATGCACTTGCTCGACCAGTCTTGACTTATGGCAGTGAGGCGTGGACAATTAGGTGAGCTGATGAAAGGAAGATTAAAGCAGTGAAACGAGTTTTATGAAAAGAACATCTGTATGATCATTGCTTGAACACTGGATTCCACTAGATGACCTAGACAAAAGTTGCTTATATACCAAAAAGATGAATAAACTAGTGAAGACCTAGAAAATGCTGAATGAGACTATGGGATCCACCAGGGTCCAACATATGAAGTACATGGTGATGATAAATAAATACTAAATCATCATCATCATGATCCTGCCAGGTATTAATCCTAGAAGAACTGTTACGCCTGAGAAAGCGGTTTTCGTGCCATCTTTTCATAGGTCGACCAAGTGACCGTTTCCCATTTAGACAGTAGTTCATTATTGCCTTGGGGATCCTGGATCTAGCCATTCTTGAGACATGTTCCTTCCAGTTTAGCTGATATCTGGAGATGTAGTCCAGTATTGGTGACACATTAAGTTCTTGAAGGATTTCTACATTTTTCTTTCGATCCCATTTGGTGTAGCCAGCTGTTTGGCGCATAAATTTCATTCACAAACTGTTAGTCTGCTTTCATCTCTCGTTCTTATAGTCCACGCTTCACTCCCATAACATAGGACTGGTCGAGCCATTATTTGATAAAGACGAGTACGAGTTGATTTTTGCACTAATGAAGGTTTTAAAACTCTATTAATGATTTCCAATTTTTTTTGTTGAATTTCACAATTTTCTCTGGTAAATCCAAATTTTCAACAAAAGATAGTTTATATCCTAAATAAGTAAACTCATTAACTCTCTCTAAAATAAATACTAAATGGACATAGGATATTTCTAAAATGTATGATCTTTTCTTTTATCAAATGGAAAATGTCTGCTTTACATATTAAAATGTTAGTTCATAATGATGTGAAGGTATAAGAAAATCTGTAAATTTAAAATAGAATAAAAATATGAATCGTAAACTTTACATCTCAGCTCATAAAAACATTTTAAGCGATGAGACCAAATTATATTTTTATTCTTTTAATATTCACCTTAAGTGTCACTTCCCATTATTTTTTTTTTGTTAAATACTTTAAAATATTACTTTTATCAGAACATTAACAATAACATCTATTGATGTTTTTATTACACGTATATAAGAGAAAAATTTGCGTCTAGATCGTAACTCGCCTCGGTAGCTCAGTTGGTAGAGCACTTGGCCCGGAAAGCCAAGGGTCCCGGGTTCGAGTCCCGGTCTAGGCAAAAAATTTTCTCTTCAAATTAAATAACATCTATGTCTTGCAACAATATGTACTTATAATGTATGGATATCATGAAAACTGTAAATGATTTTTAAATGTTCAATATATTTAGTTACTGAACTTTTTTTTCTTAAAATGTATAAAATTAATTTTTCTCTATGCTCTATAAATACAGTAACAGGAATGTTTCCCTCCTTTTACAGGACTTTGTTAAGAAGACACATCAAATTATGGGAAAAGCTGCCATTTGTAATGCGACTAGAACGTGAGAAGGAAAAAAGGAAACAAATTTTACGAATGAAAGTACAAGAAATGTTACCAGATTACAACCCTATGTATTCCATTTTTGGAAGTGATAGTTTTTCAACATGAAGCTGGTACCAGCATACATTGAGCACAAGTGATGAACAAGAGCATCACCTGGAAAAATTCCATTTCATATCTGTGTTATGCTAAAGAAATTTAATTGGTTCTTTACATCTCAGCTCATATCTTACTGTCATGTAGTGCCATATTTTGGAGCATTATGCACGTCCATCTTGGAGGTCAACGGAAGGGAATATTTCCCTGCCGAGACACTGACTGCATCTCTCCAGGCTGATGGTATGAATACAGATGATTCAGCAAATAAAATATAAACTATAAACTAGAATTTATTAAAGCTAAGAGTACATGAAATAAAAGCATAATAAAATACAGTATTACAAGACATGAAATTTTTACTAAGCACATATACAGGCTAGGAGAGTGTGTGTGGTTATTATGCCGGGCTTCTAATCATTACGTTACTTAAGGGCTGTACAAATAACCAGCCAAAACAATATTACATATATAGATTAGGGGGAGAGAGCTATTTATTAATAGGTAGATATACCTTCTCTATACTTACGACGTAATATACCATATATCTCGGCAGCTAAGGTGACCTTCAGATAAGACGAGGTATAGATTTTGTCAAAGTTTTATAGTTTTAGCATATATCTGTCCTATAAGACAACCCCCAAACTATCAATGGCCTATGAATTTAGTTTAGATCAGCGATCATTACTAGCTTATTGTATAGTGTATACAAAATTACCGTTAATTTTTCAAATTAAATTTTATGTTATATATTGTTAATATTTTAACCCCTCATTATGATAAATAAATTCATTTTATTTTCATTCAACCAGCAACACTGCTACATTTTCAGTAAGTTGTACTAGCATGAGAGATGAGACCTGTCACATGGAAGGAGGTAGAGGGGAAAGGAGATTGTTATGATAAGAAAGGAAGACTTGCTGCGTGAGAAATTTCTTGTTACGCTACTATCGAACCCAAAGATATAAGTTATCCGCATATTTAAATGTTACACAGTGTCCTTTGCATCATGCATAATAATAATAACACTATAATAATAATTAAAAGAAACAGCACAATATAAGCAATAATGTCCATGTTTATTTACTAAACAGAACAGACTGCAAAAGAATTGAATAACCGGATGTTTGCAGGACTGGTTTGATAGTAGCTGTACTCACAGGGATTCACTAAATCTCTAACAGTTCCCCCCTCCCCCACATATCAACTGATCGGCTTGTCACTGCACATCATTACGTCAGTCGCAAACAGTGGTTGCATTGTTATTTGTGTGTCATGTGTTCAAGTAATTTTTAATTTTTTTCATTTTATAATGGTTTTATTTTATATAAATTTCAATCTAATGTTTTTGTATCTGTCCTATAAGATGACCCTGGATTTTGGGGGCTTTTTTTTTTATGGTTCAACTATCATCTTATCTGCCAAGATATACGGTAGTAATAATGATAACTGCACTGACAGTCTTCATGGTTCCTGGCTTATTGCTGGTTTCCTCCTGAGTTATTACTGGCTTCTTACTGGTGTTGTTACTGGCTTCCTCCTGGAGTTGTTGTTGGCTTCTTACAGGCTCATTATTGGCTTCCTCCTGGCTTCTTACTGGCTCATTATTGGCTTCCTCCAGGGGTTGAAACTGTTGTCTAAGTGCGAAGCCGGCCTCTAACTACTGACGCTCTTTTAGTGTCTCCTCTCTCTTATCCTGATATCTGGGTTACTAGACTTTTATACTAATGTATTAGGTCATGACATTCTTCTTTGTTTCATCATGCGAGGTAATTAACCTAGAACATCTACAAACCTGTGAAGTATTACCTGTTGGATCCACCATAGAGAAATATTGGAGAGCAAGAATGCTAATGGCTTCGTTGCCAAGGCCCAGCATTTGAAAACAACATTTCTTTGATAACATACCCCATAATGATACTTCCTTATCAATTTTGTATTTAAAACACAGCATGTTATATCACTTTTAAATACATATATACTATTATAATAAGCTGAATAGAAGATTTAAATTAAAATGTTTTATGCCTCACCTCATGTCCAGTCTTAAATTATACCAGTTTCAATGCTTAGGCAGCTTCATCTTCAGTCATTTCTTGTCGACTGATGTTATGTCGATCATGAGAACTGCTTCTTCCTCCCTCTGTTGGTGGACTGATGAACCTCTGGATCAGAATCCCTGGGAATTTCGAATTTCATAAGTTATTCTTTCTTGTTTTTTTTTAATGTGGATTTTTTTCCAAACAGTGAGTTCAAACAAAAAGAACTCACTGTTTGGGAAAAAAAAATCCACATTTAAAAAGAACAAGAAAGAAAAAGTTATGAACTTCGAAATTCCTGGGAATTCTGATTTAATCCAGTGACTTCTATTCAAAGTATTTTATTGAGAATTTATATATTACTTTTAAGTGGTAAAGTTTAATATTTTGATGTTATATTTTTAAATTAACATGGCAGAAAACAGAAACCTATTTTATGTACTGTGCTGCTTGCAGATAGGTAGACAAATGCACGGCTTTAATAGAGGACAATCTACACTGCCTCACCTATTCTTCCCTTTCATGCCAATACAGTTACATCATAGCAATTAAGGGTCGAATGTTTGAACGCATTAGACAGTAAAAGGCGTTCTCTGCTGAGAAAGTTTTATCCAAATACATTTTGCTTACTCATAAATATATTCATGAAATAATAATTGTAAGCTACCTGACGAGGTACCTTAAGATCATAGCTCAAGATAGAAACTTATCGTGAAAATCCCGAAGGGAACCGATGGTAACCGATGTAGTTTGAAACCTTTGCAGCTTTATCCAAGATGTCGGACTTTGAAGACTTCGATTATGTTTTCGGTATATGCGGAGAAGAGGAATTTGATAGAGTCTACCAAAGAATTCAACTGGAAGAACAGGAGAATCGGCGTAATATTGCGCGATGCAGACGTCGTTGTATATGGTATTATTTGCGGGACGCAAGCGTAAATGCGTTCCTCTATAGCAGACAAAAATAACGGAAGTGGTTTTATCGCTGAGAATTCTGGGTAATTCGTTGCCAATATTACAAAAACATCAACTTTCATACATGACCGGTAAGTCGGCCGTTAATTCGATCTCAGCAATTGCTCACGGTGAATCAGCTCACCAGTGATTGGAAGTAATTTGAGTAGAGACTAATGTATTTGCATACGACCCTAAATCTTTACAATGAGTTTTTTTAATCATTAATGAAACTAAATTAATTTTATTCTTTTCTCTGAAGTAACTGCCATGACCCTTGCTTGTTAGCTTAGAATTATGAAGCTAATGACTTAAGAGTGAAATAGTACAGTGCGATCAGTGGACAGTGGATTGGGTTTTCTATCAAAACTAAATACTGACACAAACATTAGATTTTAGCTTTCCAATATTAAACCCACTGTGCTTCTTGCAGTTAGGTAGACAAATGCAGGGCTTTAGTAGAGAAGGACAATCTACACTGCCTCACCTATTCTTCCCTTTCATGCCAATACAGTTACATCATAGCAATTAAATCTTTACAATGAGTTTTTTCTAATCATTAACGAAACTAAATTAATTTTGTTTTTTTCTCTGAAAAGAATTATGAAGCTAATGACTTCTTCTTCTTCCTTCCAAGTATTAGGCCAAGGACTGTTATGATCCTATAGAAAATTTTCCCTCCAGCGTTTCATAGGACGGCCCAGAGATCTTCATCCTCTTGGTATATAATTATAAACAGTTTTGGGGATCCGATTTGAACTCATTCTTTCTAGATGGTGTTTCCAATTTAGTTGGTACTGTTTAATATATTCCAAAATTGGCGTAGTCTTCAGCTAATGACTTAAGAGTTAAATAGTACAGTGCGATCAGTTTAGCACTGGACAGCAGATTGGGTTTTCTGTCTATCAAAACTAAATACTGACACAGACATTAGATTTTAGCTTTCCAATATTAAACCCAATATTTTCTAGAATAGGAAATAATTCTCAATTAAAGAAATATGCAGACATAACAATATTGCACAGCACAAATCCTGCGTCTGCTGTCCAAACCTAAACTGATCACACTATATTATCAAATACAGTGTCTTCAGTACAATTAATATTTTTATTACCTCACATCCTTTATACTTCTAGACTGCAGTATAAGTTACAACCCTAAGTGCCTGGCAACCAGCCAGCAGGTCAAGCGGTCAAACTACCTCTGTTTCCTGGTCAATGAACTAGCTGATGGGTAGGTGGCAAAACAGATTTTATTCACATCCTTTTTTACCCCTATTTAGTGTTACTTGTGTAACTGTAAGGAATAGACGTGTTTTCTGAAATTTTTCTTAACCAACTTGTGAATTTGTATTTAAATTAATGTTGGAAAGTAAACATTATGAGGTTATATCATTAATATTGAGTGGAGAATGTAATTTTAATAACTCACCTCATACAATTTCAAATTTCTTTGAGACCATTGGTATCAAACGAAAAATTCCTACCTACATAAGTTAATCTTTGTATTTATATCAATTGCTGACGATAATCTTCCTTTTCTTTATGTACAATGATATATTTTTTTACTGTAAGGTGATGGAAATTTACTTGATGATAAATAAGTTGAGTCTGTTATCTTAGCTCATATTACCCATTTGTTTCTTTTAGGACATGTTTCTGAATATTTCTGCTCTATCTTCAGCTTGTACAGACTTGTTATATGAGGTAAGATGACAACAGACTTAACTTATTCCTATTGTATTTCCAGAACTGTTTGACAATGCTGCAAAATATGTAAATAAATGTAGGTAAAATCTTTTATCGCTCACCTCATCTTCTTTAACTATAAACTAGTTTCATAAAATAGTTTCTGTTCCATCCTCAGTAACAATGTTTGGTCGTGATGATACTGAGGATGGAACAGAAACTATGTTCCGAAACTAGTTTATAGTTAAAGAAGAAGAATAATGAGGTGAGTGATAAAAGATTTCACCTAAATGAATATACCTCATAGTGTGAATTCTTAAAATATGTATGTAAATAAAATTCAATTTTATAAAATTTATACTTTTATACTAATAAGAATACTTACTTATTTAAGTAATAAATTAAGTGACTAAAAGTGTTCATTTTTATGCATAATAAATATTCTTTTATAGAGTATATAGACTCATACATGTACATTTATATATATATAACGGGCTTCCAATATAAAACCGCACCGGCCTCACGTAGTTTCACCCGGCATGCAGTGCTGTCTCTTCCTCCCGCAATTCACCCTGCCTGCCACCCGTCCTTGAACTGTTGTCCTCCCGCATTTAAACAGGCATTATACCGAGTAAACACATTTAGATTGACACGCTGTAGTTCGGGAACTGTCAAGTTTCTGATTTCATTTCTTATGTTGTTCTTCCAATGTGTGCGGATTTGTTTTGTACACTTTGTCTTTCAGGCTACCCCACAAATAAAAATCACACACTGTTAGATCTGGGGAGTGAGGGGGCCATACACCAGCACTAATCACTCTATCTTCAAACACTTCCCTAATTTTATTCATGGACTCCTCTGCTATATGAGCAGTAGCAGAATCTTGTTGATACCACCCATATGATTTCTTTTCAAATTTAGTCACAAGATTGTGGATTGTCGATCTGGAAGGAGGTAATTGTCCAGGGAAGTTCCGAATAAATTCCTCGCGAACGCGACAAGCTGATTCGTATTTATAATAACATTTACACACATAAATGCGCTGCTCTAATATCACCTGACGTCTCATCTTGTCGAACGATAGTAAACTGACTAGTTCAAGGACGAGCGGCTGCCAGAGTGAAATGCGGACGAGGAGAGAGCGAAACCAAAAATAAGTTTATCTTTTAGAACTTTAAGGAGGAGGCACCCCTTCATAAATCTCCAAAACTTATATTTTAAAATAAACTACTCCTTTAAATAATTAAATTGATTATTTTAGTTTCTAGCCTGAGAGCGCTGCCTGACGGGTGAAACCCCATGAGGCCGGTCCGGGTTTATATTGGAAGCCCGGTATATATATATTTCCAGTTTTAACGATGTTGACACATTTTTCCAGCACCAATGATTTGTCTTTAATTTTGTTTTATAATTTTATTCCATTCTTCCCTATTATATCACAATTCTTCCTCTATTTTATAGTCCTACAAAATTTTTCAAATTCTTTTGATCCATGTGAGATTTAGTCGTCCTTTCCTTCTCATTCCTGATGGCATCCATTCCATTATTTTTTCTGGTAATCTTTCATCCTCCATTCGCTTAATATGGCCGTAACATTTTAGTTGCTTTTCTTGGATAAATTTTAAAATCGAGTTTTGCACATTCATGTTCTCTTTTATAACATCATTTCTAATTTTCTCTCTCCTTGATATTCCAGCAGATCTTCTCCAATAGTCCGTTTCTGCTACCATTAGTTTTCTTTTCATCTGATAATTTATAGTCCAAACCTCTGAACCATAAGTCATAATACAGTGTGATCAGTATGGCATTGGACAGCAGACGTGGAGACGCGGAAATTTCACTGTCACTGCTGGCGCACTCGCAGCGGGGAACGGACAGCATAGGATTGCCATGTCCAATGCTATACTGATCACACTGTACTTCTATTGTTTTAAAAAAATTAACTTCAGGCAGATATTACACATAGGGAATTACAACGTATATAAGAGAAAAATTTGTGTCTAGATCGTAACTCGCCTCGGTAGCTCAGTTGGTAGAGCACTTGGCCCGGAAAGCCAAGGGTCCCGGGTTCGAGTCCCGGTCTAGGCGAAAATTTTTCTCTTCAAATTTAATTACACATTTTCCTGAATTTATCTTTGATCAATTTCCTTTTCCTGCTTCCCATCTTCTACAATTTTTACTCCCAAATATTTGTATTCCTCTATGTGTTTACCCCCATTTCATCTTCCAGTATCAAATCTTGATGAATGTCTGCTATGGTAATATGTACATTTTTATACTTCAATAAAATGTTCAATGATTAAAATTGTGTTCATTCATATTTTTCTTTCTCCTATACTTATTTTTTTTAGTTTTGAATAATCTCAGTTTGAAAAAGGAAATTTAATATGATTAAAAATGAATGATTAAAAATTGTACACCATCACCTGAACCCAGATTGAAAATTGTGCAAATCTTCTTAATTTGCACAACAGTCCAGGTGGGCCTCGCTTCCTCTGATCATCCTTGTCCCTTGATAGCTGTCTCCAACTTCCCATTTTTGCCCTCTACAGATCCCGCTACACACAGTCCCACCATCTTGATCTTGTTCCCTCTGGATTAAAAATGGATTTAACTTACCTATCAACCTCCATTTGGTTCACGTGCCCCAACCATCTCAACCTTTGACAGTCTGTGTGATATAACAATCTAGTCATAGTTAAATATGGGAAATAACATTGAGGTTCTTAATTCGTAAATTAAATTTTTTAACATCTTACCTCATATTTTATATTTCTTCAAACATGGGAACTAGTTTTCGAGAGAAGGATCTCTCTCATTTTCAACCGACATTATGACTACTGGATTTTCATTAGAATCTCCATCAATAACGTTGCCATCTGGTGTTGATTTGATGAACTTTGAGATGAGGTCACGTTCATCAGGAATCTCGAAATTCATGGATCTAAATTTGTTCTTCTGAATATATATCTTCTCCCAAATTGTCAATTCTAAAGGTTTTTCCAAATGTTTTAAAAGTAGGGCTTCTTTTTTCAATTTTATGATTCTCCAATAAACTATGTGCTGCAATAGCTGATTTTTCAATTTCACCATTTTTAATATTTCTCAAGTGTTCCTTAGTGCAAGTGTCCAAATTTCTTTTTGTTTTTCCTATGTATACTTTATTGCAGTCCTTACAATTAATTTGATAAATTCCAGATATTTTGCTATCTGGGGTGTTCAATTTCTTATTAGTTATTAATAGATTACCAAGGCTAAATTTATTTATCGGTGCCAATGTAATATTGAATTTCTTGAACATTTTTTGAAATTTGTTATGTATTTCAGGATGATATGTGTAATTTTCTTAAACTGTTTTCCTTTCTTTGAATCAGATTGCAGGGTAGTGTATTCTTTTAATCTTTTTTTGTTGTCTGAATTTCTGTAATTTATTTATAAATATTTCTTTTTCAAAACCATTTAAATTGGCTATGTTCAAAATGTTATTGTATTCTTTCTTAAAATCTTCTTCATTTAATGGAACATTTAATAATCTATATATCAAACTGTTGAAAATTCCATGTTTATTGCACATAAACAAGTTCCCGTGTTTGAAGAAACATAAAATATGAGGTAAGATGTTAAAAAATTACTCATTAATTAACAATCTAGTGATTAAAATTTGTACACCACCACCTCTCCTGTCCCTGAGATTGAAAATTTTGCAATTAAACTAATTTAATTAATTTAAAATATACAATCCTGCCAAGTATCGAAGCCACGCCCACTAATCAGAACATGTAAGCCAGAATGACAGACAAAAACAAATGTAGATCCATAAATTTTGAAGTTACACGTCATCACTAGGTTGGCAGTCCACGGATTCCACCACCTGATATGCAAGAACACAAAATTCCACGAACCAAATATAGACTGTAAATGTATGCTATACGAAAAAACATGTGACTGATATCACATTGAGCTGTGCACAAAAAGAAAAAAAGACAATTTGTAAATATGCAAAAATGTAAATTTAAAATGTACTCTTACTTTAATCCTGGCTATTTGGTTGCAATAAAATTATTAAATTAAATAAATTTTGAAGTTGCCGATGATCAAAAGTTGATCAAACTGGCACCATATGACAGTTGGTGCTAATGGCAGAAGTTTGACAGTTGGGAGTTTTGGCTGGGGATGGAAGGGATGACTTTGGAAACCTGTCCAGTGAAAATCAGGAAGTTTTATGAAGTGATATGTTATTTATATAAAAAGAATAATTAACATATATAAAAAGAATTCCAAATAATAAAAAGATGAAACAAATCTTCTGCTTGCAACCTCAAGGAACCAGATTAAGAGTAAGACCTAAGAATAGTGGGATTGTGTGCACCAAGACCTGAAAAAATGTAAAATAAGCAATTAGGAACAGATGATCTTGTAGAAGATTTCCGGGTTGTCGGTCGTGGTCTTGAGGCTTGTGGTTCCCCAACGTTTCGCCAGAGACTGCGTCCGGCATCCTCAAGGGTTGTCTTGAGACTGGCAATTTTGTCAACTACTTGCCCTATTTATAACGGGCTTCCAATATAAACCCGGACCGGCCTCACGGGGTTTCACCCATCAGGCAGCGCTCTCTCCTCGTCCGCATTTCACTCTGCCAGCCGCTCGTCCTTGAACTAGTCAGTTTACTATCGTTCGACAAGATGAGACGTCAGCTGACATTAGAGCAGCGCATTTATGTGTGTAAATATTATAAATACGAATCAGCTCGTCGCGTTCGCGAGGAATTTATTTGGAACTTCCCTGGACAATTACCTCCTTCCAGATCGACAATCCACGATCTTGTGACTAAATTTGAGACCACTGGTTCAGTACAAAATAAGCAACACACGCGAAGGCGTATGGTTCTCACCGAAGAAAAATCAGACGAAATTGGTGAAAGACAAAGTGTACAAAACAAATCTGCACACATTGGAAGAACTGAAGAACAACATAAGAAATGAAATCAGAAACTTGACAGTGCCCGAACTACAGTGTGTCAATCTAAATGTGTTTACTCGGTATAATGCCTGTTTAACTGTGGGAGGACAACATTTCCAGCATTTTCTATAAGGTAAGAAACAGTTCACGGATGGGTGGCAGGCAGGGTGAATTGCGGAAGGAAGAGACAGCACTGCGTGCCGGGTGAAACTCCGTGAGGTCGGTCCGGTTTTATATTGGAAGCCCTGTACATTTATCCGTGACGTGTTCTCTGTGCGGTCCGCTATGTTGTGGATAAATGTATAAATAGGGCAGGTAGTCGACAAAATTGCCAGTCTCAAGACAACCCTTGAGGATGCCGGACGCAGTCTCTGGCGAAACGTTGGGGAACCACAAGCCTCAAGACCACGGCCAACAGCCCCGAAATCTTCTACAAGATCATCATAATAACTCTGGCCGTGAAAGCCTAAGTCAATAAATTGGGAACAGTTTTCCAGGGAAAGGGGATGTCTGAAGGAGGCTCATCAAGATAGTTAAGGTCCTTATTGGACTATAGTGTCAATGAAGAAGAAATAACAATGGAAATAATTACCACAGATAAACTTATATGATCAGTAAATTGGGAGCAATGGAAATGGATGGTTGAAGGTTTACTTATTGAAAAAGAAGTAGGTTTTGAAGTGTATTATGGGAAAATTATCAAACCAGAGCCGGTTTCTGGAGATGCTTCTGCTAAGGTCCACAATAAGTACAACCAACAGTTAGCCAAATTTGACAAGGGTAGCAGAGCTGCATGTGGAATTTTTTGAAGACTATTTAATAATTTTTTTTTTATTTTCCATATGCAAAACAGCAAAAGAAATAGGGTCAAGTTACATGAAATAAATTTGAAGAGAAATATATGCCTACATCGGGATTTGAACCCAATATCTCTGGTTCTGTACACCAGTGCTTTAACAATTTAAGCTATTAGGTATCACGATTTAAACATAGATTTTTCTCTTATACTAATACGATTACCCGTGTGCCAGGTAGCAGTGAACTCTTGTTCCACTAACGCCATCTAGCATACAGAACCAGAGATATTGGGTTCAAATCCCGATTTAGGCATATATTTTTCTCTTCAAATTCAATTTGTCATTGAATGAGAAATGGTAAATATAATATTAAATATTGAATATTAATTTAACTTTTACAGGAATTAATCACTATGAGGTTTAATTTATGGTAAAATCAAATGTTTCTTACCTCTCCTCATACAAATCTTCTAAGTAGATCGTGATTTCGAGACCATAACAGTCTCATCTTCAGTATTATTTTGGCGACTGATGTTATGTCGATCGGAAGAAACTCTTCTTCTTCTCTCTGTTGGTGGACCGATGAACCTCTGGATCAGGTCAGAATTTGTGGGAATTTCGAAGTTCATAAGTTTTCTTCGTTTTTCTGAATGCGGATCTTTTCCCAAACCATGAGTTCCTTTTGTTTGTCTATTTGTTAAATCAAAAGCCAGTCTAATTAAACAAATAAAAAAGTAAAGTGATCCCACGACAGGCCCGGAGGACCTTGGGGTAGTAGGAGGTTAAGGCTCCCACTTTTTCTAGGCAATCGGCACTTTATGTCAGCCGGGTTGTCAGCCCTGCGTGACGGCCGCCTTTACCCCCAGAACAAGCGCCTGGTACTCATTTCTGTTAGAGGCTGAGTCGACCCCAGGGCCATAGTGCCGCCAGAGGGTTTGGGTCAGTTTCAAAATCTTAGCCCCAACGGGACTTAAACCCTCAACCCTCCGGCTTGTAGCTCAGTGCCTTAACCACTACGCTACGGCGTGCCCCAATTAAACAAATAGACAAACAAAAGGAACTCACGGTTTGGGAAAAGATCCACATTCAGAAAAACAAAGGAAAACTTATGAACTTCGAATTTCCTGCAAATTCTGGCCTGATCCAGAGGTTCATCGGTCCATCAACAGAGGGAAGAAGAAGAGTTTCTGCCGATTGACATAACATCAGTCGCCAAAATAGTACTGAAGATGAGACCATTATGGTCTCGAAATCACGATCTACTTAGAAGATTTGTATGAGGAGAGGTAGGAAACATTTAATTTTATCATACATGTGACGATATTCACTCAATCAAATTAATAGAATACCAGCAGATGCAGACACAGACTATGAATATATTAAAACTAAACTCCAAAATGCTCTACATAAACCAGTTTTATTTTTAAGAACAACAATTATTTAGACTAAGTGTTTTGTACATCATAAATTTCACAATTCAAGTTTTAATCATAATATTGTTTACATACTGTATAATCAATCTGTAAAGCTGCTATCTATGAGACAAATATGAAGTTTATATATTAAATTTGGGAATTTTTAACATTACCTCAATTGAGGTAAGATGTCCAGACCAAAAATAATATAATTAATAATAATTAAATGAATCGTGATTTTCTTCTTACCTCATACTTCTATGTTTTTTTAAACACAGCACTGCAGTATCGGCGACACGTTGTCATCATCAGCTGTTTTCACGACTGTCAATTTTGTTTGGGAAAAAATATATATTCAAAAAAACCATACTAGAACTATGAACTTTGAGATTCCGGACGAACCGAGCTTGATTACAAAGTTCTTCAAAAATACAACAGATAGCAGTTTAGAAAATGATTCATTCAAAATAACACCAGATGGCAGTTTGAAGAGTAATTCCTTCAAAAGAACACCAGATGGCAGTCTAGATAATTACCGGCAAAAGGGAGAAAAAATTGACAGTCGTGAAAACAACTGATGATGACATCAACGTGTCGCCGATACTGCAGTGCTGTGTTTAAAAAAACATAGAAGTATGAGGTAAGAAGAAAATCACGATTCATTTAATTATTAAATATGAAGTTGTATATTTTTGATCTTTTTATTTCAATTAACATTTTCCAATTCTGGGTAGAATCTAATTTAATAAAGAAAATTTAATGATTGAACTGGGATTTGAACCCTGGACCTCTCATTCTCTGTATGAGTGTGCTGTCCATTACACCATTCAAACGACAATACAAACATTAACATTTCTTTCAACTTATACAATTCTTGATTTTTTTATTATTAATTTAACACTTCTCACTGAAGGATAAATTATATTTTAAGAGAAAAATGTTCGCATAGACCGAGACTCGAACCCGGGACCTTTGGCTTTCTGGGCCAAATGCTCTACCAACTGAGCTACCGAGGCGAGTTGCGATCTAGACGCAAATTTTTCTCTTTATACGTTGTAATTCCCTTGCACCAAATGCTTTAAAACCGTTGCTTCTATCTTTGCTTATGACGGCCTCTTAGTTAAGAAGACATTAATTGGGAATTTAACACTACTTTATAAAGCCAGTCCACCGCTGTGGTCTCGAGGTAGCGTGCTGCCTTGTCACACAGCGGGCCCAGGTTCGATCCCTGGTCAGGGCAGTTTTTCTGGGTAAGGTTTTTATCGGGGTTTTTCCTCACCTGTAAGACAAATGTCGGGAAAACTTTAAGGCCCAAATGGTCCCCGAAATCATATGGCCATCATCCTTATCAATATCATCCTTACCATTATCATCATCCTTCACCAGTGTGGAAAGCAATAGGAAGCTACCACACCTACACAATTCCCTAGTAAAGCTGCAAGCATAGCATGAAAATGCTATGATTGCAGTGAAGGACCTGCCTTCGGGATAAATTATATTTGAAGAGAAAAATTTTCCTGGGTTCGAGTCTCGGTCTAGGCGAAAATTTTTCTATTCAAATATAAATTTAAAAAATTAAATTATACAATTCTCGTTCGTCCGAAGGCTAATTAATAGCTGTTGCTACCATCACGCCAACTGACGGCTTCTATTCAGAAGTATTTTAATGTTAATTGATATAAAAACATCAAAAAATATGAAGCTTTACTGCTAAAAAGTAATGTATAAATTCTCAATAAAAGTAATTCTGAATAGAAGCCATCAGTTGGTGTGATGATAGCGACAGCTATTAGCCTTCAGACGAAAGAGAATGGGGGCACGCTGTAGTGTAGTGGTTAAGGCACTGGGCTACAAGCCAGAAGGTCAAGGGTTCGAGTCCCAGTGGGGTCAGGATTTTTAAACTGACCCAAACTTTCTGGTGGCACCATGACCCAAGGGTCGACTCAGCCTCTAACGAAAATGAGTAACAAGACGCTTGTTCTGGGGGTAAATGTGGCCGTAATGCAGGGCTGACAACCCGGCTGACCTCGAGTGCCGATTGTCCAGAAAAGTTGGAGCCTTAACCTCCTACTACACCAAGGGCCTCCTGAGGCCTGTAGTGGGATCACTTTACTTTTTATGAAAGAGAATAGTATAATTATATTATTTTTGGTCTGGACATCTTACCTCAATATTAATGTTGATTTGTTCTTGAACAAGTTTCAAAACAATTCTGTTTTATCGTCAGCTTGTCTTGAACATGTTTCAAAACAATCAAACATGTTCAAGAACAAATCAACATTAATATTGAGGTAAGATGATCAGACTAAAAATAATATAATTAAAATAACCTCAAAATATCACTTCCTAAAATTAAATATTAAGAATTATATAAGTTGAAAGAAATGTTAATGTTTCTATCATCGTTTGAAGGGTGTAATTGGACAGCACATTCGTACAGAGAAAGAGAGGTCCAGGGTTCAAATCCCGGTTCAAACATTAATCATTAAAAAAAATTTCTCTTCAAATATAATTTATCTTTCATGGAGAAATGTTAAATAAAAATTTTCTATAGGATCGTAACAGGCCTTGGCCTAATACTTGGAAGGAAGAAGAAGAAGATGTTAAATAAATAATAAAAACATCATTAGAAGCCCTACTGGCTTTATAAAGTAATGTTAAATTCCCAATAAATGTCTTCTTAACTAAGAAGCCGCCATTTGCAAAGATAGAAACAATGGTTTCAAAAGCATTTGGCGATAGGGAATTACAACGTATATAAGAGAAAAATTTGCGTATAGA
Organism: Diploptera punctata; assembly: GCA_030220185.1. Classification (NCBI taxonomy): domain Eukaryota; kingdom Metazoa; phylum Arthropoda; class Insecta; order Blattodea; family Blaberidae; genus Diploptera; species Diploptera punctata. The sequence goes on along the minus strand of JASPKZ010007286.1, from coordinate 1,247,359 downwards.
TCGTAACTCGCCTCGGTAGCTCAGTTGGTAGAGCACTTGGCCCGGAAAGCCAAGGGTCCCGGGTTCGAGTCCCGGTCTAGGCGAAAATTTTTCTCTTCAAATATAATTAATCTTTCTTTCTTAAATGAAGTATAATTATTATTTTAGGAAATAACACTATGAGGTTTTTAAATAAACATTAGGAATTGGAAAATTGGCACCTCATTTCATAATTATGGAGGTTGTCAATTTTCTGATTTTTTTATGTTTATGAAGTTGTATCTAAAAGCCTTCGTTGGCTCAGTTAATATCTGCAACTCTAACCTTGGAAGCCTTACACACTTAAACAAACAGTCTTTTAAATAAATATTGCTATTTAAACAGGCCATCCTTACGATACATTGAATCAGTTATTAACACCTGATCTCATATTAGCTCTCTTTCTTGGGATTGGTTTCAAAGAAAAATCTTCTTTATCCTCAGCCAACAACCTATTGTTAAGATATCCATTGGAAGATTTTTTCCCAATCTGTGAGTTCTATTGGTCTTTCCAATTGTTAAGCAATTCTTTGATTTTTTTGTCCACACATGAGCTGCCATTACAGATTTTTTTCATTTCTCCATATTCAATATTTTTAATGTATTATCATCATCATCATCCTTCACAGATTAGATCTTTGCCTGTTCCGATCTCACATCTCTTCAGCCCAGCTCTTTTTTGGTCTTCCTACTGATCTTTGTCCTCCAGGATTATACATCAGTGCCATCTTTGGTATCCTATCCTCTGTCATTCGTTGTAGATGTTCTATCCAATTGTTCCTGTGTTCTTCTATTTGTTGAAGAAGTGGTTGTACTTTTAGTTTCTCTCTAATATTCTCATTTCTAATATGTTCTTCTCTTTTACAACCTTTCACAGCCCATAGGAAGCTCATTTCCACTGCCTGAATTTTACAAAAAAAAAAATTCTAAGGTTAAATTAATATTGAGAAGTTAAAGCTATTACTATGATAGAAATAAGTAAATTAATGAACACAAATAAATTATTGTAATCAATGGTAAAGAGAAAAAAAAAATTTTTTTGCCTGTGCACGGAAAGCTAAAGGTTCGGGGTTCGATTCCCGGTTCAGGCAAACATTTTTCTCGTTACCATTGATTTACAAAATTCTAAGGTATTATTTCATATATAATTTCAGTTTTAAAAATTTTTTTAGTCTTTCATATATATTTTTTTTACATTTCTCATGTGAATGGGAACGTGGAAAAAAGTATATATATATGTGTGTGTGTGTGTGTGTGTGTGTGTGTGTGTGTGTAGGAAAAAACTTAAATCTGAACACCAGAATGAAAGAGCATCTAAAAATATTAAATATTGGGAAATAGAAAAATTGGTAGTAGCTACTCATGGCAAAAAATCGTAGAAATGAGAAGTCAAAATTGCTTAAACAAGTGGAAAGAACTCATACTTGGGAGAATATCTACAATAGAATTTTGAAATTTTCTGGAAAAAATGATTTGGTTGTTAGATTTGTTTGCTCGACAATAGAGGGAAGGGATGTACAAAATTTCAATAGATATCTCAAGATGGTTGTTAGCTGAGGATAAAGGAAATTATTCTTTGACAATGGTACCAAGAAAAATGAACTAACATCAGGAGAGATGTGAATGACTGATTAAATTTATCGAAATTTTTCTTTACCAGCTCCTACTTTTGTGATAAAGAATGCGCCTCCTTTTTAATATTCTGAACAGGTCAGAGCATTATTTTGCAGTGACTGACTCTGCAACAAATACATTGAATTTAGCAAATTATGAAGAGATTCCTTTGAACTACACATATGATAATTGTGTATTCAATAATTGTGCTTTTAAATAATGATTTTACTGAGTTGTTTTCTAAATAAATAAATTAATAACCTATAATGTTGGTTATAATATACAGTTTGATGTGTTTCATTTTTTCTTCACTAGGGTGCATTCTTACAATAGTGCAATCCTATTTGGCAATAAATAATATGATCAAGTTGCAGTGAATGAACAAATGAAACATATGATGATCTTGTAGAAGATTTCTGGGCTGTTGGCTGTGGTCTTGAGGCTTGTAGTTCCCCAACGTTTCGCCAGAGACTGCATCTGGCATCGCCAAGGGTTGTCTTGAGACTGGCAATTTTGTCGACTACCTGCCCTATTTATACATTTATCCGCGACATGTATAAATAGGGCAGGTAGTCGACAAAATTGCCAATCTCAAGACAACCCTTGAGGATGCCGGATGCAGTCTCTGGCGAAATGTTGGGGATCTATAAGCCTCAAGACCACGGCCAACAGCCCGGAAATCTTCTACAAGATCATCATAGTAACTCCGGCCATGAAAGCCTAAGTCAATATATAAATGAAACATAACCAAACATTTCTGATTTGTTTTCAAACATCGCCATTTATTAATATAATAAAGTTGGGAATTTTTACATTATGAGGTTTTCTTAATAAGAATCAAATTAATCGTGAATTCTTCTTACCTCTTACATCTATGTTTTTTTAACATATCATTCCCATCTTCAGCTGTTTTCAGTCTGTGTTAAAAAGACACGGATGTATGAGGTAAGAAGAATTCACAATTTATTTGATTATCGCCATTTATATTAAGTATATGAATATTTTAAAATACTCGTAACTACATTTAAATAATGATTTTTTTGAGTAAACACCTTAATTTTATTCATTAAATAGCCCTAGCAAATGCCACTCTTGATTTCCAAATCCTCTAGATAAATTCACTTGTCACTTTGTCTTCTCCCTTTCAAGTATTAGACCAAGGCCTGTTACGATCCTATAGAAAATTTTCCCTCCAGCATTTCATAGGACGGCCCAGAGATCTTCGTCCTCTTGGTATATAATTATAAACAGCTTTGGGGATCCGATTTGAACTCATTCTTTCAAGATGGTGTTTCCAATTTAGTTGGTACTGTTTAATATATTCCAAAATTGGTGTAGTCTTCAGTTCTTTTAAGATATCGGTGTTCCTTTTCTGATCCCATCTGGTGTAAGCCACTGTTCTGCACATGAATCTCATTTCACAAGCCGTTATTCTGCTTTCATGTTGTCTTTTTAGTGTCCATGCTTCACTACCATAGGTCAACACTGGTCTAGCCAGTAACTAGTGAATTTATCAATGATTTGGAAATCATTTATGATAAAGTGCATCATAGTGTGAACTACTGTCATTTACGTCCTATTGATATTGCTTTGCAAATTCAATATCTAACAAGTATTTTAATACGGAAACAAAAGTTTCTATGCCAGACATATTACTACTACCAACCTATGCTGTAGTTAATAATCCCCCTTCTTTAATATGTCCATCCTTTAAACATCTTCGACACGAAAGAAAGTCTTGCCAGTTGTATATAAAACCTTGACTGTAAGGTCTTTCAGATCGCAGGGCAGCACACCACTTGATACCTGCACCAGGCACACAGCGCCATTCTTGCCCAGTCATACCCAAGGAAATGAGCCAACTCTGATGCAAAAGCAACAGCAATAATAGAAATGCCATTACGATGCAGTAGATGGAGCTCACGAAGCACAGAGCAATCCTGTAGCAACAACATAAATATTAAGTTATGTCGGTAGGAAATAACGCTATGAGTTTTATTTTAATTTAGTTGGGTTGTTTGTTAACTCACCTCATACTTCTTAACTCCCTTGCGATCCAGATTTCGTCACTCTATTTGTGACATTCTCAATGTTGTGAACGTGAACAGCATTGAGAATGTCACAAATAGAGTGACGAAATCTGGATCGCAAGGGAGTTAAGAAGTATGAGGTAAGTCAACAAACAACTGAACTAAATTAACATAAATATTTTTTATTTTTGAAGAGAAAAATTATATGCTGAGACCGGAGTTTGAACCTAGCACCTTTGGCTTTCTAGGCCAATGCTCATGGCATTCGGCTCTCGGGAATTAACAATGTATAAGAAAAAAATTTGCATTTAGATTGTAGTGCTCAGGTAGCTCAGCAGTAAAGCATTGGCCTACAAAGCCAAAAGTCCTGGGTTCAAACCCCAGTCTGAACGTATAATTTTTCTCTTCAAATATAATTTGTCCTTCAGTGAAAAGTATTAAATTAATAATAAAAACAACATACATATTAAGAATTAAATTAATGATGTTTTTTATTATTAATTTAACATTTCTGATGAAAGATAAATTAAATTTGAAGAGAAAAATTTTCGCCTAGACCGGGACTCGAACCCGGGACCCTTGGCTTTCCGGGCCAAGTGCTCTACCAACTGAGCTACCGAAGCGAGTTACGATCTAGACGCAAATTTTTCTCTTATATACGTTGTAATTCCCTATCGCCAAATGCCAAGGGTCCCGGGTTCGAGTCCCGGTCTAGGCGAAAATTTTTCTCTTCAAATTTAATTAAATTAATGTTTTTATTACCTCACCTCGTATCCTTTTTCTTCTATACTGCAGTTTCGGAGCTTATCTCCATCATCAGTAGCCTCTGGTTGACTGGTGTTATGTCGAGGTAAGAAAAAACCGCCAAGAAACAACATAACACCGATCGACCAGAGGCTACTGATGATGGAGATAAGCTCCAAAACTGCAGTATAGAAGAAAAAGGATATGAGGTGAGGTAATAAAAAACAATTTAATTCTTAAATTAAACCTCATAGTGTTCTTTCCCTGTGAAAGTTAAACATAAATATTATTTTGTGTGTAATGTCAACTCGGTGAACTTATCATGTTTTAGTACACAATTGATCTTCTTGGTGATACAATATTAAAATATATATACAGTCAATATGCCCATTTCACCAATAAATATTTAAAATGGTCAACTAGTTTCTACAGCCAAGCTGTCATTCTCAAGACCAGATATCAGTCAATATCTGGTCTTGAGAATGACAGCTTGGCTGTAGAAACTAGTTGACCATTTTAAATATTTATTGGTGAAATGGGCATATTGACTGTATATATATTTTAATATTATCATGTTTTAGTTTCCTTATGCAATGAAAGATAGAGGTCGTTTCACTAAGGAAGAAGCATGACCTACAAAACTCACGCAGGTAAACGTAGAGTCTTGGGGAAACGATCCCTATCAGGAGGCTTTGTCCGTATCTGCAAAATCATGGTTACTAGTCGTAATGAAAATATTAACCCTGAGTAGGAAATTATTATAATAACTATGTATCACGTCAAATTTCTTAAGGGCATCCGGTACTAATTTTCTTGCAATTTGGTTTCAAAATCGGGCATACAAAAATAATTATTTTTTCAGCTTATTCTTAAGTTATGTGTACAAAAATTATGTCACTAATTAAACAAGTCTTCCTGAACATAATGACACTTCAGTCAACTTTTTAGACATATTTCTTTATGAGTAATTTAAAATACAAAAAAAAAATCCATTATGTTAAAAGTATTGTCTTGGTACAATTTTTTCACAAACTACTTATCCAATTGTTTCCAAAATTTAGTGTTATTGTCCATGGTTCATTTGACAAAAATAAGGTTTGCTTGTGTTCAGATATGGATTGTAATTTATTTTTTTAAAAATTCAAAGACCAATTTTTTGTTAAAAATGTTGCATAATTTCTTTTTTTTATTTCAAACACTACCAATAGCACAAAGATAAATTTAACTTATTATTATAGAGCTCTTTAAACTGCACATCCGAGCCAAAAATAATTCTCCTATCTTTCATAGTTTCAGAGAAATGTGTACCAAATATTAAAAAATACAAATTATGGGAAAATGCAAAAAAAAAAAAAAAAAGTGCACATTAGAACACAGAGACGCCATTTTTAAGGGTTTAAATGTTCAAAATCGACAAACTAATATTACACATCGATAAAATAGACCTTACTGGATTTTTTGAAGCAAAAAAAAAAAAAAAGATTTTTTAATCCAAATAAGTACTAGGTGTCCTTAAAACTGGAAGAAAATGAGAATAAAATTATTGTAAACCAATTTCCTGGCGCGACAAACCTACAAGGCCCTTAGCCTACCAGCCGGCTGCTGGCCTCACATCTACATGTGTCAGTCACAGATGTAGATGTTAATCAACCAGTGTAGGGGTGATATGTGGTCAGCATGTCGAGTCCCCCAGCCGTTATAGCTGGTTCCTCAACCTGGAGCCGCTACTTATTGTAGCTACCCAATTGCCTCACGATGCTGGGTGGGCACCGGTCCCATACTGGCCGATATACCATGAGAAAATTTTCTTCCCCCATGGAGACTCGAACCAGCGCAAGTCCCGTAGCTCTGCGCCAAGGCTTCCTGCCTTAACCACTCGGCTATGGCGCGGGACATTGTAAACCAATAATTTATCAAATATTATTCATGTTAATATTAATATTATTATTTTTAAATCAAACTCATCACTTACATTAATTATATTGGATACGAGAACTCCATTAGGCCTATAGTAAATTTCCAAACCTAATGTAATAAAAATAAAAAAAAAAAAAACGAAAATAATGATGAAATAGGTAGGACATGTGGCACAAATAGGGAATGAAAGAGGTGTAGGCTATGGAAGCTTCTTGTAGGAAAACCAGAGGGAAAACGGCCAGACGGTAGATCAAGAATCTTACGAGGTTTTAGAAGTAAGGTGACGAAAACTAATATTTTTTAAACTGACAGTACACTATTTTGGAATTGAATGTGTATGCCTGTACGTTAGACTACCTGCATCAAGGGGATGAAACTGGTCTTCTGCGCATCTGAGGACATGCTTCTTTCTTAGTGAAACAGCCTCTAGCATTAATGTAATCTATTTTCATTTAATGCCCACACTCATATAAATTAGGAACTGTGAATCAAAGGTACATACCAAATTCAGTTAAGTTTGGATTGGAATCATTGGAGATTCGGGTCATTCATTAATGAATGCAGTACTGAATCTCCACATTCCAAAAACCTTACAGTGAATTTTAGTTACCCATTAATAAATTGAGTTACATTTAACAATTCACCTCATAATTGTAGATTTCTTGAATATTAGTTTTGATATATAATTGTATCATTTTCAGTTCCATCTAAAAACAATAGTTAGATGTAATTGAAAATGATATGAAGATGTATTGAAACTAGTCTTCAAGAAATCTACAATTATGAGGTGAGTTTTTATTTATTCACGGGCCCACAGTTTTATTCCTTTTAAGAAGAAAGCTATATTCAAGATTTTCACTTTGTGTATTGACTGAAGGTGGAAGTAATACTATACTTTTGAAACCGGTATCGTGAAGATACGCAACTTTGTGAGGTGAGATGTTAAAACATTTTCTCCAACTCATTTATTAATTTTCATGCTATGCTTGTAGCTTTACTAGGGAATTGTAGGTGTGGTAGCTTCCCGTTGCTTCCCACACCGGTGAAGGATGATGATGATGATGGCCATATGATTTCGGGGACCGTTTGGGCCTTAATGTTTTCCTGACATTTGTCTTACAGGTGAGGAAAAACCCCAATAAAAACCTCACCCAGAAAAACTGCCCTGACCGGGGACCGTACCTGGGCCTGCTGCGTGACAAGGCAGCATGCTACCTCGAGACCACAGCGGTGGACAAGTCATAATAATTAAAAGAAAAAAACCTCATAGTGTTACTTCCTTCAAATATTATATATATTTTCTTATTCATATTTGAAGAGAAAAATTATATGCCCAGACTGAGACTCGAACCCAGGACCCTTGGCTTTCCGGGTCAATGCTCTACCGACTGAGCTACCAGGGCGAGTTACAATCTAAATGCAAATTTTTCTCTTATATACGTTGCAAACTATTTTGTTTTTCTCTTCAAATATGACTTATTCATCATTGAGATGAATGAAATTAACAATACATTTTTTTTTAAATGCCCCAGGTCTGTCTTTCGGCATTCCTGGTTTCTTTCCTGGCATGGCGTACTTGTAACCCACTTCTGAGGTTGGGGCGCCTGGAAGGCAGGGTTACGTTGCCCCGATGATATGATGGATGATGATGATAATGGTGCGCCAGGAGAGTCCCTAATCCTAAGCTTAACCTAAGATGAATATGAAATGATGATGATTGCAATGGCAATATGATTTCAGGGACCGTTTGAGTCTTAAAGTTTTCCTGACATTTGTCTTACAGGTGAGGAAAAACCCCGATAAAAACCTCAGCCAGAAAAACTGTCCTGACCGGGGATCAAACCCGGGCTCGCTGCGTGACAAGGCAGCATGCTACCCCGAGACCACAGCAGTGGACTACAATAAAAAAATATATTGTCTTATTATTTGTTCAATTGTTTAAACTTACATAAAGTCATGATAAACATCGCTGCAGTCATCTGGTAACAAAATCATCTCCATGAAGTAGAATGACGGGTGGCATACAGTTGTTAATGTTAAAATGGCACCATATATCAAAGCACCAGCAGACAAAAACACACCAAGGATAAACAGCTGGTGATTATGTTCTCCAATGCAACAATCTAACCTACAAACATAAAATATAACTGTTCAGCTGCAAAAAAATAGTAGTAGCAGATAATATTTCATATAATAACACCGTTTAACATTTTATAAGTAAAAGCATCAAAATTATCGAATGTCACAAAATTATAAAACAGTTATCCCATCTACATAAAAAAGTTGTACTTCAATGGATTCCGGCCCATTGTGGAGTGACAGGCAATGAAATAGCCGATTTTCTGGCCAAGAAGGGTAGCAAAATTGTTTCAAATCTAACTTCTGCTCCAGTTTCCTTTCACTCTATCAAAAGAATTATCTCAAATAAATACATCAATAAACTTAGAGAAGAATACACCACCAAAACATCTGGAAAGGAATGGGAAAATCTACAAGCTTATGACATTACTACATTACAAAGAAAATCTGCAGTAGCAACATTCAGACTGCTAACGGGACATGACTGCTTGAATAAACACCTACACAGAATTGGCATAACAGATTCACCTAAATGCCCTTTTTGCAATTTAAATGAAGATATGGAAAGAAACCATCTCCGTTGTCCAGCTTTTGTAGAAGAGACAAGCCTTTCTGCTAAATATTGGAGTGCAAGAGAGCGAATGATTTCATTATCAAGTGCTCGACATTAGATACCAACCAACCAACATTTCATAAGTTAATTATGGGAAATAACATTATGAGGTTCTTCAATTAAAGAGTCGATTCTAATCTTACCTCATATTTAATGTTTTTTATCATGAAAACTGCAGTTCCCATGTTAGAAAAACATGAAATACGAGGTAAGTAAGAATCGACGCATTCGTTAACGACCGTGTTAACTTTTTGGAATTCTTGGCCGTGTCTTGTAGTATTGTCTTCTCGACGTTTCATCATCTTCTGTGGGTGACATCTTCACGATATTTTCAGGAGATTTTGGTTTTGTAGATTTTCAATATAACTGGTAATTAGTTGTTAATTTGTGTGATTTTTCCATAATTATTATTTTTAGTAAATGAACATATTCTATGTTTAACTCAACCAATTAGAAATTATTTACTAAAAATCATAGTTACGGAAAAATCACACAAATTAACAACTAATTATCATAATCAAATGGTAAAGAGAAAAATTTATGCCTGAACCGGGTATCGAACCTCGAACCTTCAGCTTTCTGTGCTGATGCTCTTAACCATTGAGCTAATTCAGGCTTCCTTTCCATCCAAGCATAAATCCTTCCTTTACCTTACTCTCTTGGTCCCACATTCAAATGCAATAAATCATCATTCACAAGGTACATAATGAATGGCTTCTACATTAAGGGCCGCATGCAAATACATTAGTCTCTACTCAAATTACTTCCAATCACTGGTGAGCTGACTCACCGTGAACATGTGCAAAGATCGAATTAGCTACCCACAAACTGGTCATGCATGAAAGTCGTCGTTTTCCTAATATTGGCAAGAAATTACCCAGAATTCTCAGCGATAAAACCACTTCCATTATTTTCGTCTGCTATAGAGGAACGCATTTATGCTTGTGTCCCGTAAATAATACCGTATACAATGACGTCTTCATTGCGCAATATTACGCCGATTCTCCTGTTCTTCCAGTTGAATTCTTTGGTAGACTCTATCAAATTCCTATTCTCCGCGTATACCCAAAACATGATCGAAGTCTTCAAGGTCCGACACCTTGGATAAAGCGGCAAGGTTTCAAACTACATCGGTTCCCTTCGGGATTCTCACGATAAGTTTCTATCTTAAGCTATGATCTTAAGTTACCTCGTCAGGTAGCTTACAAATTATTATCGCATGAATAGATTTCTGAGTAAGCAAAATCGTATTAGGATAAAACTTTCTCAGCAGAGAACGTCTTTTACGGTCTAATGCATTCAAAAATTCGACCCTAAGAAGACATGAAGGGACTCCACATAGCTAAAGCATTATTTATTAAATTAATAATAAGAAGCTAAAGCTGTTACTATGATTGAAATAAGTAAATTAAAGTGCACAACTGAATTATAGCAATCAAATGGTAAAGACAAAAATTTATGCCTGAACCGGGAATCGAACTCTGAACCTTCAGCTTTCCGTACTGATGCTCTTAACCATTGAGCTAATTCAGGCTTCCTTCCCATCAGTTACTACGAAAATCTACAAAAGAAAAATCTCCTGAAGATGTCACCCACAGGATGTGATGAAACGTCAAGAAGACAATACCACGAGACACGGCCAAGAATCTCGAAAAGGTATTTTAAAATAAATCATTCATTAATTCTTGTAATGAAATGGTATAGAGAAAATTTTTTTCTGTCATGTCAAAATGTCGATGTCCGCTCCATCCTGTGGTTGGCCAAAGAACCTCCAAACAAGGTATTTCTCCATCGGTATTTCAATATTCATAGCTCTGTTTTTGTTCTTCTGAATATAGATTTTTTGCCAAATAGTCAGCTCTTTTGTATTTTCTAACTGTTTTAATAATTTAGTGTCCGAATGTATATTATGTTTTTCAGACCAAACATGAGCGGCAACTGTAGATTTTTCTATTTCCCCATTTTTAATATTTCTTATGTGTTCTTTGGTTCTAATTTTTAGGTTTCCTTTTGGTTTTCCTATATATATATTTTCACAACCCGTGCATTCAATTTGATATATTCCTGATTTTTTATTTTTATCAGTTTTTTTTCATTTTTTTAGTTTATTTAAACTGTAGTTATTTTTCGGTGCTAATTTAATATTAAACTTCTCAAATATCTTTTGGAATTTATTGTGTACCCAAGGGTGATATGTGAATTTCCTATATTTTTTCATAGGTGGTAAGATGATCAGACTGAAAATAATTTAACCTCATAGTGTTACCTCCCACTTTAATTTTGATTAAAAACCAATTCAATTTCTTTACAAGTTATTGAGTCCATAATCAGATGCCTTGATACCTAGATTACCATATACTGACTATATTTTATATATATACTAGAAGTCCCGGCCACGCGTTGCTGTGGCCAAGGTATATGTTAAAAATTTTAATTAAGTTGCTGTCTTTCAGCCAGATTACTTAAAACTAATACTTACACACAAAATTAATAATATTGAAAATAAAATAAACACTGAACACACTTAAATTATGAAATAATCAATATTTGTAAAAATAAACCAATTACCTTACACTGCCATCTGTAGGAATCGTATGGAACTCACATATAATTATAACTCTTTGTTAAATAATAAACAAATAATTTGCAATAAAAAAATAATGCAACTATAAACTTAATTATAAACTACCCTACGTCTCAAGTTGGATCAAACTGCACACAGTGTGCAAAATTTTATTAAAATTGGTTCAGTAGTTTAGGATTCCATTGCGGACAAACAACGTGACACGAAATTTTTATATATTAAGATAGAAAATGATAGAATGATATAGAGAGTATTAAGCATACCAGACACAGTGATGATCGCGCTTTATGATGCACGCTTGACAAATGCGACAATGGAAGGTTCGAGGTGGAACTCTTCGCCTGCATACAGCACACACTAGTTCAGTTTCTTCAATCAGTTCAGAATGGACGACATGACTTTGTTCAGCTTTATTTCGTACCTAAAATACAAATATTGACATATTCACAACTCAAACGTGCTACTGTGTTAAACTGATTACACAACCCATACAATCCTTATGTTATAGCAATATACCATTAACTTTGACTTAGGCTTTCACGGCCGGAGTTTCTGTGATGATCTTGTAGACGATTTCCAGGCTGTTGGCCGTGGTCTTGAGACTTGTAGTTTCCCGTTTCGCCAGAGACTGCATCCGGCATCCTCAAGGGTTGCCAGTATCAAGACAACCCTTGAGGATGCCGGACGCAGTCTCTGGCGAAACGTTGGGGAACTACAAGCCTCAAGACCACGGCCAACAGCCTGGAAATCGTCTACAAGCTCATTATACCATTACTACTATTATAAAATTACACTAGCAAGTACAATTATGTGGTTCTTCTTAATAAATAAACTGAAGGATAAATTATATTTGAAGAGAAAAATTTTCGCTTAGACCGAGACTCGAACACTTCTCACTGAAGGATAAATTATATTTGAAGAGAAAATTCTTTTTTGGTAGAGCATTTGGCCCGGAGAACCAAAGGTCCCGGGTTCGAGTCTCGGTCTAGGCGAAAATTTTTCTCTTCAAATATAATTTATCCTTCAGTGAGAAGTGTTAAATCAATAATAAAAACATCAATAGAAGCCCTACTAGCTTTATAAAGTAGTGTTAAATTCCCAATTAATGTCTTCTTAACTACGAGGGTCATACTGAAAGTCATGAGCAACATTTTTTTAAACAATCATAATATTTATTTTAGACAAATCAAGTACACCATGTTAATGCTACTTTTCAACATAGTCTCCATTTCTTTGCACACATTTTGTCCAGCGTTCTACAAGCTTGAAAATTCCCTTATGATAGAAGTCCGTTCCAGCTGCTCGAAGACACTGACGCACTGCTTTCCGAATATCCTCCAGTGTCTCGTAGCGTTGGCCTCTCATCTGCTCCTTCACAGAACCGAAAATATGGTAGTCGGAGGGTGCCAAATCGGGACTATAGGGAGGATGTGGAAGAGTTTCCCACTCTCCACAGTGGCACGAGCAGTGTGAGGACGCGCGTTATCGTGTTGCAGAATGATCTTCCTTCCAGGGCGTTTGTTGTGCAATGCACGATGGAGCTTCACAAGTGTCTGGATATAGCGGGCAGCATTTGGTTTGTCCAGGTTCAAGAAATTCAACCAGAATGCAACCTTGCGCATCCCAGAAGACACTGCCCATAACTTTCCCAAAAGATTGCACTGTCTTCGCTTTTTTCGTTGATGGCGAATTCAAGTGGTGCTATTCCATACTCTGGCGTTTTGTTTCAGGCTCGTAGCGATGAAACCAGCTTTCGTCACCTGTCACAATACTCGTCAAAAAATCATCACCTTCATTTCAAAATCTCTGAAGAAGGTTATGGGTGATGGTTCTTCTCTGAAGTTTGTGGTCTTCACTCAATAAACGTGGAATGCAACGGGCACTAACTTTTCGGTAACCTAAGCTGTGAATCATTTCTTGCACTGCACTGTGTCCTACTGCAAGTTTCGTAGCGATTTCATTCACTGTTATACGCCTGTCGTCTCTAATGAGCGCATCAACTCTTTCCTTATTGCAATCCGTGGAGGCAGAGCATGGGCGACTGCTATGAGGCTCATCTTTGATACTCGTGTTCCCATCTTTAAAATGTTTCACCCATCTCCTAACACTGCTGGCACCATGCAGGAATCTCCGTAAGCACATTGAAGTCTTTGGTGAATATCAACTGCAGATTGTTCCTCTTTAACAAGGAATTCAATGATAGCGCGCTGTCGAAACGAAACATTGATGTCTGCCATTTTGGAAACACTGCATGTGGTCACATGATAGAAGCTATGATGCCACAAAACGGCAATGTTGTGGTATAAAGTCTGTAGATTACGATCCTGCAGTTGTTTTTGTTACATTGTTGAAATCTGAATTTTAACAATGGGTTGCTCACGACTTTCAGTATGACCCCTCATAAGAGGCCGCCATATGCAAAGATAGAAGCAACGGTTTCAAAGCATTTGGCACGAGGGAATTAGAACGTATAAAGAGAAAAATTTGCATCTAGATCGCAACTTGCCTCGGTAGCTCTGTTGGTAGAGCATTTGGCACGGAAAGCCAAAGGTCCCGGGTTCGAGTCTCAGTCTAGGCGAACATTTTTCTCTTCAAATATGTTTTTTCGTGTTTTTGTTTTAATGTTTTAAAAATATTTTTTTCAATTTTTAACACAATATTTTCCAAATTCTGTGAAATTACCTTATATAAACAAATTCCGGAAGCAATAACCAGAGCAATCAGCACACAGTTTTCATGAGGCATAATCTCCAAAAATGGTACTACATTGAATTCAAATACAAGAAGCAGAAGTACAGTGGATGTCAAAGTCCAGACAAAAAAGAACTTTGTCCTTGGCAAAAATCGTACAAAAATAGAATATAAATACATAATACTAAGCAACACAAAGACAGAAACTACAGCTGTGCACCACACACTCTGAGCTGCAATATAAGCTAAAAGAGGCTGAAGAAATATAGGTAATGCTGAATCTATAGAGATCTGTTTAGCACCTCCTCTCCATGGAATTCTTAGTCTATCTTGAAAAGTTGCCATTACGTTGCTAATTCGCTGAAACGGCACGCGTTCACACACAACAATCCTAAAGACAAAAAGAGAAAAAAAGTCTTAAATTTAATTAGCATTGGCAAGAAATAACAAGATTTAAATTAAAATTCTTTATATCTCACTCATATCCAGTCTTCCAAGTATTATTAATGGGTTGAAGCAAGGAGATGCACTATCTCCTCTACTATTTAATTTTGTACTAGAGCATGCCATCAAATCTTTAGAGGATGAGGAAGGCTTACAACTCAATGGTATTAATAAGGTGTTAGTTTATGCTGATGATGTAGTACTATTGGCCGATAGCAAAGAGATACTAAGCCAACTTGCACACAATATTGAGTAACACTAAGAAATTAGGACTGGAAGTAAATATCAATAAGTGTTGTGAGTAAGCCAAAATGCTGTTTCCATTTTTTTGACATCTACTTTCAATTCCATTTTCCTGAATTATTTCACCAAGATATTTAAATTGTGAAACTTGTTTAATTTTTCCATATTTGGTTTCCATGTATTTTGGTGCTTGTTTATTGCATGAAATATATTCCGTTTTTTCAAAAGAAATCTGCAGGCCAACTTTCTCTGCAATGTCATTTAATAATTCAATCTGTTTTTGTGCTGTTACAACGTCACGGGTTAAGATTGCTAGAACATCAGCATATGCTAGGCAATCAATCTTCAATTTTCCTCTTCCTAATATGATTGGTTGATTACATTTAAAAATTGTTTTCTGTTTATTATTATTAATATTATTATTATATACCGCTATCATTATTTATATAAATAATTAACTAAAATTATTTACAATATTCATTACAGTAAAACTTGTTTAAACAGAAACATGAATAATATGGAAATCTGTCCAATGTGAACAAATTTGTTGGTCCCAGCAAATAATAGTAATTTTACATATATTTATTTTGCATAAAACGGAATCTGTCCAACATGGAAATGGAAGGATATTTCTACACAATTCATAAAAAAATTTATAAGCGGAAAGGTATATATATATATTATTAAACATCGGCAGTTATTATTTTTTTTACTGAAGGCAGGTGCCAAGACAGCTTTTACAAATAGTGATTCAAACCAAATGGACAAATAAATATCAAAACAAAACAAACCTAATTGTCACTGATTCTAAAGTTCATTGTTAAAGGCTGTTGTCGTATTTCACATGCCGATATGTACTTTGATAAATGCCCCCTTCGCCATGATCGGTATATTATTGTTTCAACTTGTTCATTGCAATAATTTTGATTGAATAACACGTGTCTCTTGTGCTTTGTTCCCAGTTTATAATGTCGACTAAAAGGAAAGAAAAATAATTAGTACCGAAGTGAAAAAAATTTGTGTTGTCACTTAAAGTATAAATAACCGATTATATGTGACAAATCATTTGCATCTACATCACACTGTTTCAATGTTAATGAATCAAGAAATCCGAAGACAAAATAAGGAATTATATCGCAGAATTCACAGCTGAATATCAATCTTAATTGAAAGAGGAATAAGCATTTTAACTGTAGGCTATAAAATATACTCAAGAATCTTAACATTTAGGTTAAAACAAATAGCAGAGGTAATGTTAACAGAAGAACAAAGTGGATTCAGACCAGGGCATTCATTTATGGATAATATATTTACGATAAAAGAATTTATAAACAAAAGAAGGGAATATAACAAGGAAACACATATAGCTTTTATTGATTTTGTCAAGGCATTTGATAAAGTAGACAGAGGAAAACTTTGGAAAATTTTAAAAGAAAAAGGAATTCTGAAACACTTAATAGCAGCTATAAAGAGTTTGTACTGGAACACAAATTTTGTTATAAAAACTTGAAATGAAGTAAGTAAAAATAAAATTCATACTAATCAAGGAGTTAAACAAGGATGCAGTATCTCTCCAGTTTTGTTTAAAATATACAACAATGATATAATAAAAAAAATGGAATAAAGAAACAAATAAAGGAATAAAATTAGATAAAACACACTACTTGAAAACATTATTATACGCTGATGACCAGGTAATAATAGCAAATATGGAAGACAAACTTCAAAGGAATATTTTTAAACTACATAATATATGTGAACAATATAATCTCAAAATATCCATAGAAACTAAGGTAATGGCATTCCAAGGGAAAAATCACATCAGATCTAAAATAGTAATAGGAAACAAAATCATAGAACAGGTGAACCATCTCAATTATCTAGGATGTGACATTTCATTTAATTATGCTAATGATATAACTAATAAAATAGCAAAATTCCAGGGAATGTGTGGTACGATAAAACGATCACTAAATAACAAAACAACAAGAGAGACCCAAGTGAAAATTTAAAAATGTTGGCAGTACCGGTACTGCTCTATGGTTCAGAAGCCTGGATACATAAAAAACAAGATCTAAGTAGGATAACGGCGGCAGAAATGAAATTTTTGAGATCTGTTAAAGGGTGCACTAAGCAAGACATAATCAAGAACACAGAAATAAGACAGGAACTTGAAATATTTGCAATAACTGATAAAATAGATACATATAGACAAAAATGGAAGCAACAAATAGACAGAATGAATGAACAAATAACAAAATACAAACCTAAAGGCACCCGAGATGTGGGCAGACCTAGAAAGAGATGGGCTGAAGTCGGAATGGGTCAACAGACCTAATCCATGAATGCAGATGATGATGATGAATTGAAAGATCTTTCAAAAGTGGCAAAACAGGAAAAAATTACTAAGTTCTTTAAGTCCTATAAAGACCACGTAGTTCATTGTTAGTAGTCTTCTCCATTCGCCTGTCTGTTCATCTCTCTTTGGTCCAAAAATATTCCTAAGAACTTTATTCTCAAAAACTCGTAATCTCATTTCATCCCTTAAAGTAAGAGTCCATGTTTCGCACCCATATAATATAACTGGTAGAATAATAGTTTTATATATTTTCAGCTTAACATTTTTTGAAAGGAGTTGGGACATCAAAAGTCTCTGCAATGCATAATAGCATGCATTTCCAGAATTGAGCCTATGTTTAATTTCTGCATGCATCTCATTCCTATTTGTAACTATTGTTCCTAGGTATTTGAATTCAGCCACTTCCTCAAAATTTCCTCTATAGTTGAGTCAAAACTTTTCAAATCAAAAGATCAGTATTACTATATAAAAAATCACAATGCATGACAATCTAATAAAGTAGAAAGAAAAAATCTATATGACACTTGTATTTTGTCACATCCATAACAATAGAATAATCCAGCATCAGCAGCATCAAGGATTGGACCTGCTGATCTGTTCCGATCTCATGTTAGAATTGGTCTATCCACCTTTTATGGGTCTCCCAACATTTTTTCGTCCTAGTGATTTGTAATGAATGTTTCGGAATTCTATTGTTATCCATTCTATTGATGTGGTCCATCCATTCATCTCTGTATTGTGTAATTCTATCTAATAGTTTGAATATATTCAGTTCTCTTCGTATATCCACACTTCGCCTTTGATCCATTATTGTATAGCCACCCACACTTCTCAGAAACCTCATTTCTGACATTTCTATTCTTCGTTCCTGGTTTTTGGTTAAGTCTCGTTATACCTAAATCTATATACCTATTCCTTGCTTTGGTTGTCAACGGTTGAATCTACCGGCATCTTCTACCATAAGACTTGAAAGTATAAATATTGATGTCCCCTGAAGACGTTACTGGCGTCTCGCTGGGTAAGATATCTGATGGGGCTGCCATCTACGACTCAATATCAAGCCGCCTGCTGTATTAACCCCAATAGAAGGGGTAATAACCCAACTAGCACATAATTTATTAATTTACTTTGACTACACAAATCACTGAAAAAGTTCGCTGAAAATGAACTGAGTTAAAGAAATAGTTCAACAACAGTGGTGCATCAAGTAGGTGAACCCTGGACATCCCAAAAATTTGCGAACATTCCGGATAAAAATTATACCGGTAATACGTATTATTTATTTATTTCTATTTTATTTTACGGAAAACACTCGACATTAAAACTAAACCAAGGATCCAGAGCAATAGTTACAATCTACAAAATTAAAATAAGTAAAAAATACGAAGAAAATGCACTTTATAAACACGTAATATATGGGCCCAGCCGAAGTAAGTGGTCTTGCTAACCCACTGCACAATAACCCACCAGAGATAAAATGTCAAATTACAACACCTAACCAATAAAATAACCGACTGTGTACTTAATTTTACCTTTCTACACTTTCGTCAAAATCCTCACAATTACAACAGCACCCTAGTAAATGACTTCTCTCTTGTTGAATATTCCAATATTCGCAACAGCACAGTGTGCTACTGTCCTGCCATTCTTGTTTGCCCATTACATTATTTTCTTATTGGTTTTCCTGACATTTGACAGCTTAAAATCTTAGAAAACATCAATCTTATTAAACGAGAGCGATAACACTACCTGATTCTTACCTATAGGGAAAATGGAAACAATTTTATTGACCACGTAGTACGAGGGTCATCTTCAGATTGCGCTGCAGTCGCTATTTTATCGATTGTAGATGAGAGAATCAATCAAACAAATCGTTCTCTTGTACTCTATGGTAATCTTAGGTAATATTTTGTTATGGCTCTTCTCAGGGATTTGCTAAAATTGAAAACCAAGCGCTCTTTTACCGACATTTTGCATGAAATCTTCGTTTGTTTTTAGCCTTTTTAGCAATGAGTACGGATAATAGCCTTTATATTTCTCGTTTGCACTGGCAAATTGCGTCCCGGATTCAAGTGATTCATGACGTGACATGTCAGCGCAAAATATTTCGCGCCAGCGCTTTGCGTTGTAGATAAACCACTCGTTCTCTATGTAAACCACGGTTATCTCTGGGTAAACCACATCCATTTAAATACACGGGGAGCAATTTCTGCGCTGGCGCTTTGCGCCGTAGATAATAGAGAACCGATATACGCGCTTCTCACTTAAATTTTACAATGGCCGCAACGTCATCTAAATATGACTGACGTGTAATTTCAACCGCTCACGCTGACTCGCATGAAAAGTATCCTATCCATTTCCATCCATTTAAAAATAAAATTGAAAGCTCAACACAAGCAATGCCATTTCGTAAACAATTTTCGCATGTTTCATTTCTTGCTATCTTCAGAGAAAAATACAAGGACTTTGCCAACTTTTCGGATGTCTTTAACTATAAATTATTTTTGAGTTTTTTTTTCAAAATTCATTTTAAAAAAGTTGACAGTAATAATAATACCAAAATAGTAATACTTTCCAAATAGGTAGTTAGTTCTTTCTTTAAGAGTGGACAGACAGAATAAGATAGAAAGTATTGTAACAATTAAAAAATTTAACCTCATCTTGCATAGAAAACAAGTCATAAGGCTAAGCGTTCGCTGGTTTGCCGTGCAAAGAAGAAAGGTTTTCATTGGAGGAAGGGGACATATTGTAGCTCTACTGTGCAATTAGTTTACTCGTGTGAATCGCACATTAAAACTTGGAATGTTTGAGATCAAGAGTCCGCTCATTTTTTTTTTTGCCAAGTGTACTTAATTTATTTCACATTTTAAAGATAAAGTTATCCCACTACAGGCCTTAGAAGGGCCTTTGAGTAGTAGGAGTTTAAGGCACCCACCTTTTGTAGACAATTGGTATTTTATGCCAACCAGATTATTAGCCCTGCATTACGGCTGCCTTTACCTCCAGAACAAGCGTCTGGTACTAATTTCCATTAGAGGGTTGGTCGACCCCAGGGCCATAGTGGCACCAGAAGGTATTGATCAGTTTAAAAATCCTGACCCCACCATGACTCGAACCCATGACTTTCTGTCTTGCAGCGTAGTGCCTTAACCATTATGTAAATAAACATTAAAATGTACTGTATTCAACAAGTGATACAAAGCAACACCCCTAAACATATCCACAATTAACTAGCTTGTATGGAATGATAAGATTATTTCAATATATTAAAAAATACAAATGAACATAATACAAAGTGTAATAAGAGAATATAGCAATTTTTAAAGGTGTGGAATTATACTTTAACTACGACAACAAAACTCATGTTAAATGGAAGAGTAACATCTCCAGTTTACATTATAAGTTCATAGGTGTTCAATGTGAGCCCCATTTGTTACATAACACACATCCAACAACCTGTAGGCTAATTCTTCCCATACATTAATAAGCATGTCTGGATTGATGGCAGCAATAGCTTCTCGAATCCTGTCTCTCAACTCTGGCAGGTTAGCAGGAAATGGAGACACGTAGACTGTCCTTCACAAAACCAGAAAGGAAAAGAATAGCATGGGTGATCTATTTATTTATTTATATTTTTTTTATTTATCTAGTCTGGTAGAGTTAAGGCCATGTGGCCTTCTCTTCCAGGGGCACGACAAACATCTTACATCAGAATATAACAATCATAAATTACTCTAATATTAAATACTAAATGAAGATTTGATCAATAAGATAATATCTATTATACTTGCTTACTTACTCGCTGGCACTATCGAACCCGTAAGTTCATGGCCAAGCAGACATAAGCTCTCCATACATCCCTATCCTGAGCTAATGCTTTCCAATCATTCCCTGTATAATCAACTTCTCCCACCTCATTCTTGATCTACCAACTGGGTGTTTTCCCTCTGGCTTTCCTACAAGAAGCTTCCATGCAAGTCTTTCACTCCCCATACGTGCAACATGTCCTGCCCATCGCAGTCTACGAGACTTAACTGTTATTATATCTGGCTTCCTATAAAGACCATGTAGTTCATTGTTATGTAGTCTTCTCCATTCACCTGTCTATTCATCTCTCTTTGGTCCAAAAATTTTCCTAAGTACTTTATTCTCAAATACTTGTAATCTCCTTTCCTCCCTTAAAGTAAGAGTCCATGTTTCGCACCCATATAATATAACTGGTAGAATAATAGTTTTATATATTTTCAGTTTAACGTTTTTTGAAAGGAGTTGGGACATCAAAAGTCTCTTTACTACAATCTATAATACAACCAGTTAATGAGGGTTAATATTAAGACAAACTAATAATAAAATGTGTTCAAGCAAGATAAATTAAATTGTTAATGGACCGTCCTTCTCTAATGTATATTAAAAAAACAAAGAAAAATAATGAGATATAGAAAACTAATTTTACAGTTATATAATATTTAAACAAATGAAAATATTTAATTTTAATATTATTTTCATAAATTATTTATTAATTGTTAAAAGAATACTATCAGTGGGGTGTATAAGTTAGTTTGTTATTAAATAATTCTTTAGCTAGGAGGCCACTGAAGATAAGCCCTGTTATCTGGACCATGACAACCGATCCAGTAATTACAGTTTGGAAGGTTTTATGAAAATGCTTACATATGCATCCCTACTGTTTACAATTGTTACAGGTTCTAAAGCCTACTGATAATGCTGACTTTGTGCATGAAATGTTGCAGCAGCAACATTCTCCTCAGACAGTCTTGGTCGCTCCACACTTTTGTCTTTACACAGGCAACCAGTCATTGCAAACTTATGTCATCAACAAATGTTGTTAGCATTGAAGGGCTCTAGATTAAACTGCCTACAAAACGTATGTTGAATTGTCACAACTGATTTACAACTCTCTAACTGTAAACATAAAACTTTTTCTGTTGAGTTGCCATCTTTGTTATTATTGTTGCCATAGAAACAAAACAAAAAAAAGATAAAAAATCAGGAATTTATCAAATTAATTGTAAAGATTGTGAAAGGATATACATAGGAAAAACAAAAACGAATTTAAATACAAGATTAAAGGAACACCTTAGAAATGTTAAAAATGGAGAAACAGAAAAATCTGCAATAGCTGCACATGCCTGGTCAGAAAAAAACAGAATAGAAACCAAAACAAAATTACTTAAACAATTGGAAAAACTGAAGGAACTCACAATTTGGGAAAAAAATTTACATATGCAAGAATAAAAACATAACTATGAATTTTGAAATACCCGGTGATAAGGAGAGGGGATTGATTTGGAAGTTCGTTGGTCAGCCATCAGATGGCGCAGAGGTCAGTCTGCAGGAGAGGAGGCCGTTGGACTTCAGTCGTGAACGTGATACAGCATGTCACAAATGCAGTGAAAAAACTCGAGTCTGCGAGGGAGTTAAGAAGTATGAGGCAAGTCAAAAACAACTCGACACAAATTAAAACAAAAGAAAGATATCTGCTCACTCACACAACTAAAACTACCTTATTTCCTGTTTCATTTCAGACTACACACAACTTCCAAACCTCATCTGAGTGATAATATTATTTGAAACTACTATATTCTTTTATGTACACACTGTATATGCAAAATATATACCAACAAAAATTAATGATTGCATAAACTTACAGTTAAGATTGAGTTAAGTTATGTAGATAGGAAATAACACTATGAGGTTTTTTAATATTGTTTATTTTTTATAAAAAATAAACAATAAGATTGAGTTATTTGCATTTTATTATAAATTAAAGCAATTACCTGACATTTGACAAAATGAAGTACAAATTCTAACACAATAATTAAAAATACATTTTTGTAACATGAAATAATTTATTTTTTATTTATTCCTAAAATTAAATAAATACTGATATAAATTTATGTCCATACAGTTTCTACTGATTACACTTGCTTGTTTACTTATAAAATTATTAAGTGCAATATGAATTTATTATGAATAATTATAATGGTCAGATGGTGTTCAGGGTACATTTGGACCTTAAAGTTTCCTGACATTTGTCTTACAGGTTAGGGAAAACCCTGAAAAAACCTAACCCAGGAAACTTGTACGAATGCATTTAGCTCCAACAGCATGTTCCTCAGTGTCATTGCATCATCTGCTAGCAAAGCCATATCATCCGTTAAGTATAGATAATTTTATTAGCATTTTCTTTGCATTTTAAAACATTTTTTCCAGCATATTTTAACATAAAATATAAAAACCAAAGCTTCAGCATGAAATTTGGAATAAACAAGCAAGTGAAATGGTGTATAAAATACATCAGTTGTTTCTTAATGGGGCACAACATACTTAGTACATAACTTCATATTATATATATATATAACAGTGTTGCCAAAATGAAAGCTGCAAGTGTGAAATAGGACATCCACTGTTTAAAAACACTACCAAAATAGATGTTTTTCTGGTGTAAAAATCATTTAGAAGGAATAGCACAATGGTTAGTTACAATTGTTTGTTTTCATTTCAGTCTAACATTCACTCAAAACTCACAAATTAATGTTAAAAAAACTTCAATATTAGAAAATAAATTAAGTAATAGTCACATTTTATAATTTAAAGAAATTCAATGTTTATTGCTTAAATATCACAATATATAATTTTTTTCTAAGACACTCGGGAATTATAAGAGAAAGATTTGTGTTTAGATTGGAATGCTCAGGTAACTCAGCTGGTAAAACATTGGCATAGAAAGGCCAAAGGTTCTGGGTTCGAACCCCATCTGAGTGTATATTTTTTCTTCAAACATTTGTCACTTTGCAGTAAGTTTTTCAGTCACATGCTTCTTATCAGCTGTTGTGATGTCTTCCTGAAGAGATGACCAATATTTAAACACTGAAATAAAAAACAAGAACAAATTTCTGAAAATTAATTACTATGGAATTATATATATATATATATGTATATGTATATGTCCACCGCTGTGGTCTCGAGGTAGCGTGCTGCCTTGTCACGCAGCGGGCCCGGGTTCGATCCCCGGTCGGGGCAGTTTTTCTGGGTGAGGTTTTTATCGGAGTTTTTCCTCACCTGTAAGACAAATGTCAGGAAAACTTTAAGGCCCAAACGGTCCCCGAAATCATATGGTCATCATCATCATCATCATTCTTATCCTTATCATTATCATCATCATCATCATCATCATTCACCGGTGTGGAAAGCAACGAGAAGCTACCACACCTACAATTCCCTAGTAAAGCTGCAAACATAGCATGAAAATGCTATGATTGCAGTGAAGGACCTGCCTTTGGGCAGAATTACTATGGATGGACATATATGTATATTGTACATCGCTGTGGTCTTGAGGTAGCGTGCTGTTTGTCACACAGCAGGCCCAGGTTCGATCCCCGGTCAGGGCAGTTTTTCTAGGTGAGGTTTTTATCGGGGTTTTTCCTCACCTGTAAGACAAATGTCAGGAAGACTTTAAGGCCCAAATGGTCCCCGAAATCATATGGCCATCATCATCATCCTTATCATCACCATCATCCTTCACTGGTGTGGAAAGGAACGGGAAGCTACCACACCTAGAACTCCCTAGTAAAGCTGCAAGCATAGCATGAAAATGCTATGATTGCAGTGAAGGACCTGCCTTCAGGCAGAATTACTATGGATGGATATGTATATTATGACATAAGAAAAAAAAAATATATATATATATGGAGTTTCTCAGATAGCTCAGTTGGTAAAGCATTTGCCTAGAGTGCAATAGGTCCTGGGTTCAAACCCCAGTATGAGTGGGTAATTTTTCTCTTCAAATATAATTTATCCATCATTGAGTAATAAAAATATTGAAAGAAGTAGTACTGGCTTTATAATGTCTTCTTAATAAAGAAGCTGCCATTTGCAAGATAGAAGCAATGGCTTCATAGCATTTAGGGTCGAATGTTTGAACGCATTAGACAGTAAAAGGCGTTCTCTGCTGATAAAGTTTTATTCAAACACATTTTTCTTACTCAGAAATCTATTCACGCGGTAATAATTGTAAAGCTACCTGACAAGGTACCTTAAGATCGTAGCTCAAGATATAAACTTATGTGAAAATCCCGAAGGGAACCAATGGTAACCGATGTAGTTTGAAACTTATCCAAGATGTCGGACCTTGAAGACTTCGATCATGTTTTTGGTATATGCGGTAGAGGAATTTGATAGAGTCTACCAAAGAATTCAACTGGAAGAACAGGAGAATCGGCGTAATATTGCGCGTCGCAGACGTGTTTGTATACGGTATTATTTGCAGGATGCAAGCATAAATGCATTCCTCTATAGCAGACGAAAATAACGGAAGTGGTTTTATCGCTGAGAATTCTGGGTAATTCGTTGCCAATATTACGAAAACGTCAACATTCATGCAAGACCGGTTAAGGCGGCCATTAATTCGATCTCAGCTCACCAGTGATTGGAAGTAATTTGAGTAGAGAGTAATGTATTTGCATACGACCCTTAGTGTGCAGGAATTAACAGCATATATAAGAGAAAAATTTACATTCAAATTGGAGTTTCTCAGATAGCTCAGTTGTTAGAGCATTCACCTAGAGTGCAAAAGGTCCTGGGTTCAAATCTCAGTCTGAGCATATAATTTTTCTCTTCAAATATATATATTCTAACCAAAACAGCCTCATGGGCTCGTGGTCAGTGTTTCTTACTACAGTTCATGAGGTCCTGGGTATGATTCCGGTCAAACCATAGGAATTTTTCCTTAAAGGGTTCCTGTGGTTGCCCATGAATTTAGGTTAAGTTTAGGTTAAGGACACTCCTGGAGCTTCATTATCACCCATCATATCATCGGGGTAACATAACTCCACCTTCCAGGTGCCCCAACCTAAGAATGGATTACAATTCCGTCAATGCCAGGGAAGAAAGCCAGAATTATCATAAAAAACAATCAGGTGGCATTAGACAATTAATATATATATTTACACTGGCTCTTCCAACTCTTTTGTATGGTAGCGAAGTATGGACGTTGAAACAGAAGGATATACAGAGACTTAGATCTGCTGAAATGAGATACCTTCGGAGGACTGCAGGATACACACTACTAGACACAAAAAAATGAAGACATCTTAGAAGAATTACACATGGAACCTTTAGAAAACAAAGTTTCTGATTATAAGTCAAGATGGATGCAACATGTTCATCGAATGGAAGATCACAGGATACCCAAACAAATGTTAAGATATCAACCTGCAGGAAGAAGAAGAGCAGGACGTCCACTCAAAAGACTTTTGGATGGTGTTTCTCTTGAGGCCGAAACAGGTCAACAAATGGCCTAAATTCGTGAATGTACTATGATGATGATTTATTCTGTCCCTGGAACATACTGCAGCATAGTTGGTTAAGGCAATATACTACAAGCCAGAAGGTCAGGATTTAAACTGATCTAAACCTTTTAGTGGCACCACGGCCCAGAATTGACTCAGCCTCTAACAAAAATGAGTACCAGACATATCTTGTGGGTGTTAAAGACAGCCGTTATGTCATAATGACTGGTTAAGGAGGTATGAGTATTATCTCAAAGGCCTGTACTAGGATCATTTTGCTTTTAACTTACCTGGTTATTGCATTTGCCATCTTTCTATGAGAGAAGTTGTACTGCTGCAGGAATATCCATAAGCTGGTGTCTCAGGAACATTCATATGTATATTTAATCACATGGTGGACATTTCAAACATCTCTATGATGTCAAGTTTCTCTGGGAATACAGCCAGCATCATACCAAACTCTGAAAACACAATTTTAATGTCATTAATTCTAGTTACATCAGCTTCAATAGTCAAGGGGCTAAGTTCCATATCTTTATAGATATAATCCTTCTGTACATCTGTTTGTCACTCTACTCCTTCTGAACGACTGGACCAATTTTGATTAATTTTTTGAGTGCATCTGATTGGGTCCTCTGACGGTTTAGATTTACAATGGTCCCTCTAAAACCATTACGTATAAGAATTCACCTTAAGTGAATGTTTAAAAATCGCTGTAGCGATCTCATTTTTCGACATTTCACAACGAAACTCAGTATATCCTATTAAAATAAACCGAGGTAGGTTATGTAAAAATGAGCAAAATTAGACAATTAGAAGAGGAGGTTACTTGAAATCCAAAATTAGAATGTGCCTAAATGACTGGATCGATTTTGATAAAATTTTTGTGTGTTTGAGTTGGTCCCTGGATGGTTTAGATTCACAATTGGACCCAGTAGGTGATGCCACAGAGTAATAGTATAGGTGGCACTACGATCGGGTTATAGGAATTTTTTTTATGTCAGGTGTGTAGTCATCTGCATTACTGACATTCTGTGTGACAACAATGTGATGTCACAATGCATGCTTCTTGAGCCACAACAGATGGCAGTGAGGAGTTTCTTGCAAAATTATTAATTAGTGAATTTTATTGTAAAAGAGTAACTTATAGCTACAAGCCAGAAGGTTCAAGATATGAAACCTGATGAAGTTAGGATTTTCAAACCAATCTAAGGCTCGTATCTATGAATGCATTAGACCATAAAAGTCGTTATCTGCCTGTACTCTGCTGAGAAAGTTGCATCCAAAGACGTTTTTGCATACTCAAAAATCTGTGATAATAATTGTCGAAATTCCTAAGCTACCTGGCAAGGTGACTTAGCAGAGAAATTAATCGTGAGCAACCTAACAGGAACCGATGTACTTTGAAACCTTGCTGCTTTATCCAAGATGTCGGACCTTGAAGACTTCGATCATGTTTTCGGTTTACGTGGAGAAGAGGAATTTAATAGAGTCTATCAAAGAATTTAACTGGAATAACAGGAGAAATCAGCATAATATCGCACGATGCAGACGTCGTCGTATACGGTTTTATTTGCGGGACACAAGCGTAAATGCATTCCTCTAGCAGACGAAAATAACGGAAGTGGTTTTATCGCTGAGAATTCTGGGTAATTTCTTGCCAATATTACGAAAATGACGGCTTTCATGCATGACCAGTTAGTGGGTCGCAAATTCGATCTTTGCACTTGCTCATGGAAAGTCAGCTCACTGGTGATTGGAAGTAATTTGAGTAGAGACTAATGTATTTGCATGCGGCCCTAAGAGTGGACAGGTTATACCTCCGTGATCAACAGCAAACTGTTAGGCTAAGGGCCTTCTAAACCTGTCAATTCATTTATTTTTTTTTGCTAAGAGAGGAAAAAGAGAATCAATTATTCACACCTCACCTCATTTACAAGCTCGTAAGCTCGCTCTCTCTTGGTCTGCTTTCAAAGATCTCTCCTCATCCTCAGCCAAAAATCAACTGTCGAATTTCCATTGGAACATGTGGACATCCTCTTCGGCTGGTGTTTGGCAGATGAACCTCATCATCAAATCCTTATCCTTCGTAATATCCATTAATAAAATATTTTTTATTATCCTGTTTTCTTCTATCTTTATTAATAAACAAGACATTTCTGAACAATGTATTCACTATATAGATACTCTGAAAATAAAATATCTTATAAAAACTGAACATTTCTTTCAATATTTATGACTCATTATTTAGTGCTGAAAATAAAATTATTATTATCCTGTAAGAAAAGTTATGCCCTGGAAATAAATATTAGCATTTTTATGAATTATATATCTTACCATTACTTATATATGTCTTCATGAAATTAGGCCTTTTGACCTGTTTTCACATCAAGTGGGATTTAAGTAATCTTCCCATCTAGTAAATCGGCATCCAACACTCCTAAATATAAATAATACAATATTTTAAGCTGAAAATAACAACATTACTATAACCTGTGAATAAAAGAGCATTAAATAACAGTCGGAGTTATCTGTCTCATTCATTTCCACATCTTGATTTTCCTTACTTTTATTTTAATGAGACAATATTCATAAACCTGAAATACACTCGAGAAAATGGATTATGTTATCTTCTGTAATTTGTACTAATCAAAATAAAGTAAACAATAACAGTGTACAAGATTATGTGCCGTACAATTTCATAACAATTTAACAACAATGAACTTAATAATAAGAATTAAACAAAGACATAAATAAGACATTTAAGTAAATATTATAATACAACAGTGAAACAAGCATTTTACAACAAAATGAGGTAAGAATAAATTACAATAAGGTACCGGTACCAGCAATGTAAACACTAAATCAAAATATTAAAATAAAGATAATATTCCACAAAATTTTAAAAATATTACAGTACAATATATTTAACCCAATTATTAATAAAATATACATTAAAATACACATAACATATTACAATAAAAATATAACTGAAATTAATTTTAAACAATAATATAATTTAGACATTTAAAAAAATTGTAATCGCTTGATAGCAAAAAATGTTAAAATCCTGTAAAAAAATACATTTGTCAAAATTGTATTAAAATTCTGTAATAAAAAAAATCAAAATTATATGAAAATATCAGTCCCCACTGGACTAGAAGTTACCATTCTCACCTATGGTACCAGGGTTCAAACCTGGCTTTGGACAATGAATTTTTTTATGCTGTAAAAATTTTAAGTTTGGCATCCATCACAAGGTCCCATGATGTAGATTCAATGTAGCCTAAAAAACCAGATCTTTGAGCAAATTTTATTTATCTGTTGATGGCCAGCTATGAATTGTGGTACCTCTTGCCTGAGCTGTTATCTCCTGCAACAAAAATAATCAATGAGCATGATACATTTTACTGTGAAATTAAAATACCACATAATACTTAACTTGATTTGTGAGTTTTAAGAATATCTTCATGTTCTTCGCAGCTGCAGTATGGCAACAAGTGTTAGGTCAACACATCTGAAACAAAACAAAACTCGTATGTTTTTATTATTCATTTCATACATCTCAATGATGAATAGTAAATCATATGATTTATTCATCATTGAGATGTATGAAATGAATAACAAAAACATTGAAAGAAGCCGTACCGGCTTTATAATTTAATTTAAAATTCCCAAATAAATGTCTTCTTAATAAAAAAAAAAGCCACCATTTGCAAGATAGAAGCAAAGGTTTCTTAGCAGTTGGTGTGTGGGAATTAACAGCGTATGTAAGAGAAAGATTTACATTTAGATTGGAACTTACTCAGGTAGCTCAGTCGATAGAGTATTGACCTAGAAAGCCGAAGATCCTGGGTTCAAGCCCCATTCTGAGCATATAATGAAAACTCATATTTGAAGAGGGGGCACGCCGTAGCATAGTGGTTAAGGCAGTGTGCCCCAGGCAGTGCGCTACAAACCGGAAGGTCGAGGATTCAAGTCCCGGTGGGGTCAGGATTTTTAAACTGACCCAAACCTTCTGATGGCAACATGGCCCTGGGGTCGACTCAGCCTCTAACTGAAATGAGTACCAGATGCTTGTTCGGGGGTAAAGGCGGCCGTCACGCAGGGCTGACAACCCGGCTGACATGAAGTGCCGATTGTCTAGAAAAAGTGGGAGCCTTAACATCCTACTACCCCAAGGGTCTCCCGAGGCCTGTAGTGGGAACACTTTACTTTTTTTACATATTTGAAGAGAGAAATTATACGCTCAGATTGGGGTTTGAACCTAGGACCTTTGGTTTTCTATACCAATACTCTACCATTGTGCTATCTTAGCTCTATATAAAGTAGTGTTTAAATTCCCAATAAATGTCTTATTTAAGAATCCGCCATTTGTGTGATCAAGCAAAGGCTTGTAGCATTCGGTGCTCAGGAATTAACAATGTGTAAGAGGAAAATCTTAAAAGAGCAACATTAGCAATTGGGTTCAATTGGAGACGGAACCTAAAAAGTATACTTATGCAGTGACTAGGAAAATGGAAAGTTGGAAGACAAAAAAAAAAGCGTTGGAGTGAAGTGCTTAAGGCTCGAATCTATGAACACATTAGACCTGTAAAAGTCATTCTCTGCCTGTACTCTGCTGAGAAAGTTGCATCCAAATATGTTTTTGCATACTCAAAAATCTGTTCATGCAATAATAATTGAAGGGTCCAGGGGAAAAACGATGAATGTCACAAAATCACAAAAAACTGAGGTTTCATATTCTTAGTGTTTGTACTGTTCCCTAGTAACATTTAAAAGGCGAAAACTGTTTAAAGAAGCTATGGGTTACGTTTTATAAGGCTTTGAAAATAATGTGTACAGGGAAATGATATAGCGTTTCAAAACTTAAAATTCATTTATCTCAGTTTGAGTTTAATGTGACATTCATCGTTTTTCCCCTGGACCCTTCAATTGTTGAAATTCCTAAGCTACCTGGCGAGGTGACTTAGCAGAGAAACAAATTGTGAGCAACCCGATGGGAGCCGATGGTAACCGATCTAGTTTGAAACCTTGCTGCTTTATCCAAGATGTCGGACCTTGAAGACTTCGATCATATTTTCGGTACATGCAGAGAAGAGGAATTTGATAGAGTCCACACCAACACATCTGAAACAAGACAATAAAACTGTATCGCATGTAGGTACTCTTGGAAATCCCAACATTTTTAAACACATTCTAGACTTGAGACACTTACCTTAGAAGAAAGTTCTGTTCCATCCAAAGGAAACATTCTGCAGTTAACAATCCATCCATCCAATGGCTGATTGGCTCAAATTTGAGCTTTGGCCTCCCTTAAATTCCGCCTCCAATCATTTCTATTTTGCGCAGCAAGCCTCCAATAGCAACACTTTAAGTAGGTTTGCAGCATCTTCATTAATACCATCCTCCCATTGTTTTTTTTCGGTCTTCAAAATTGTCTATTCCCCATAAAACTTGCTGTAAGTACCTTTTTTGGTGCTCAGTCTGTTGAGAGCCTTTGTACAGGGTCAGTCCATTCCAATTTCTTTAATTTAATAAAAGTTACAAAGTCAAGTTCATTGTATTTGTCGAATAATTCTTTGTTTCATCGTATTCTTCAATGACCGTTAATATCTATTGGTCCAAATATTATCTTGAGTAATTTTTTTCAAAATTAGCTATTAACAATAGCATCATGAATTCATTCCTTCTGTAATTCACTAGCCATCTTCTCTCGTAACATCATGCTTTAAGCTCTCGTGCATCTTGGCGACTTAATTCCTGGCTTCATGGGACCTGGTGCCTTCGTGTTCTTTAGAGAAACAATAAGTCATAAAATTGTGAACAGATCTGAAACAAGATATTAGAAAACACTCAATAATGAATAGGAAACACCCTTCCATATAACAATTCAGCATTTTTTAAATTTATTCTTCTTGGTATCATGGGTTATGGGTCTCCCTCCGGGCATCTTTCTTCGGCATCATGGATACCAGTGTCTTTCCTGGGACCTCATGTCTTTCCTCAGGCATACTTTTGACTAGAATCATGGGTCCAGGCATTTATCCACTTCAATTCATAGTTCCTGACACTTATTTTATCTACCTTCAAATCTTCTTTATTTCCTCGTGTCTTCCTCTTATTATATTCCTTCCAGCCTCTTCATTCATGGCCACTTCATTACCTCTGTCTTCCTCTCAGTGTATTCCCTCTAGCCTCTTCATTCATGGCCACTTCATGTTCTGTGTCTTCCAACTGATGTATTCCCTTCCAGCCTCTTCTCTTCATTCATGGCCACTTCAATTTTCTGTGCCTTCCTCCTGGTGTATTCCTTCCAGCCTCTTCATTCATGGCCACTTCATTATCTGTGTCTTCCTCTGGTGTATTCATTCCAGTCTCTTCATTCATGGGCACCTCATGTTCTATGTCTTCCTCCTGATGAATTCCTTCCAGCCTCTTCATTCATAGCCTCTTCATGTTCTGTGTCTTCCTCCTAGTGTATTCCTTCCAGCCTCTTCATTATCTGTGTCTTCCTCTGGTGTATTCCTTCCAGCCTCTTCATTCACGGCCACTTCATTTTCTATGTCTTCCTCCTGGTGTATTCCTTTCAGCCTCTTCATTCGAGGCCCTTCATTTTCTATGTCTTCCTCCTGGTGTATTCCTTTCAGCCTCCTCATTTGTGGCCTCTTCATTTTCTGTCTTTCTCTTGGTGTATGGCCTTTTCATTTGTGTTGTTTTCTTGTCTTCAAATCTGATGTTACCTGTAATTTAAAACCTTTTTTATAGGAGTGATGGGGGACATGAAAGTCCATTTAGATGACTGTAATGAAAACAGAGTCAATAATGGGTAAACACTGAATAGGAAAAAATATTAGCAATGGATAAAGATTTGTGGATCTATGTTGAAATTGTAATTATCTGAAATGCAAAAAGATGTCAGAAAAATCATAGGTGTCTCCCGAGATCAAGACACAATATAATTAATAATTTTGCATTAGTTAAAAGTTTGGATTCTCGCTGATGGATGTGCGAAATAAGGGAGGTGCTGTTTTTGGAAGTGACTACCATCTTCTGGTAGCAAAATTGAGGTTGAAAATTATGACAAAAATAGCACCCAAGTAAAAAAATGGAAAATTCAATACAAACAAATTGAAAGACAGGAAGATTAACACAAAATTTTCTCTTGAACTGCAAAATATGTAAATCACATTATCACAAGAAAAGCCATTGAAAAAATCTGGGAAATCCCATGTATGTTGAAGTTAGGGAAGACATTCCACATTATAGAGAAACAGAAAACCCTGTATCTCCAAAAAATCATAGAATTTAATTGAGAAATGGAAAAAAAATGAAGAATAAATTAAATTCTCTCAAACCTGGAACAAAAAAAAATAGATTTTTAACAAGGAATATAATTCCAAAACAAAGAGTAAAATGTAATATTAGAAAAGATAAAATGAGAAGATGTTTGAGCAATAAAACCACAAGAGAAACTCGATTGAAATTTTACAAAACAGTAGCCGTTCCAATGTTAACATACTGTTCTAAGACTTGGCCTATAACGATCTCTGATAAACATAAAATTGAGACAATAAAAATGAGATTTCTGAGATCTGTTGCAGGTGCATCTTTAAGAAACCAAAAAAGAAGTCAAGATATCAGATGAATTACAAGAATATAATATAAATGAGAGAATATACAGAAATAAATATAAATGGTTTGAACATGTACAAAGAAAGCCAAATAATTGTTTATCAAAACAGTTTATTATAGACATGAAGGCCGCAAATTTGCATTTAGATTGGAGTTTCTCAGATAGCTCAATTGGTAGAGCATTTGCATAGAAAGTGGAAGGTCCTGGGTTCAAATCCCAGTGTGAGTGTATATTTTTCTCTTCAAATATAATTTATCCATCATTTATATGTATGAAATGAATAATCAAAAGCATTGTAAGGGATAATAGTTAAATCCTCAAAAAGGAGATGTATCTATATATGATAACTGGGGAGGCATTGTACTGCTATCAGTACTATAAGCAAAATTGTTTCTAGAATAATCTTAAATCATTTACAAGGGGCAACTGAAAAGTTACTAAGTGGAAAACAATCCACCTTTAGACTTCAGAGATCATGTACTGACTTTATAAATATAATCAGAATCATCATTGAACAGTCTTTAGAATGGAGAAGTCTCTTATGTTTAGCTTTTGTGGACTTTGCCGAAGCTTTTGTCTTTGAAAAGACGAGAAATATGGAGAAATCTGACACAAAGTGGAATGTCAGAAAAGATTATTACTCTTATTAAAAGTACGTATCTCCACTTGCGGCGTATATCTGCTTCCATGTTCATGTGAAAAAAATATATATAGGAACTATGAAAATGAGCATAGCTATATATTTATCAGAACATAGAAGAAACTGCAGACTAGGAGAAACAGAAATCATAATTTTATGAAAAATGGACATCAAATTCCATATGAGGATACTCAGGTTATAGCCACAACATGTTATTTCCATAGACTATACAGAGAGGTAATAGAAATTCATAACACAAGGACAATTTCAATAGAAAAGATGAAGTTATAAAACTGGCTAAAGCCTGATATCATGAATTAAATAACAGGCATATAAGCCGACTTAATAATGAAGGATAGACACAAACCAATCAGATGGCCATCCAGTCAGCTTTGACTTTGTTCAGCCATTCACGAACCAGTAGAAGTGTAAATACCAGGTTCATTACAACGTATATAGAGAAAGATTTCCGTTTAGATCGGTACTTGCTCAGGTAGCTCAAATGGTAGAGCACTTGGACTAGAAAACCAAGGGTCCCGGGTTCAAGTCCCGGTCTGAGCGTATAATTTTTCTCTTTAAATATGATTTATCCAATAGTATGCCACTCATACATGGCTGAACTTCCTACCAGGAAACACTATTTAGAAGAACTCTCCACTGAAGATGCCCTCGGTATCGAAGGTGAAACACCAATTATGGACTATGGTTTTATAGCCTGGAATCTTCTAATGTCATGAATATTTGTCATGAAAGGCTGCATTTTACAATGTGTATGAAATCTGTGTATGTTTTTCATCACACAATCTCAATCTTTTTCCTGTCGGAGTGGAGTAAGACAAGGTTTTTGCTATCGTCATTGTTATTTATATTGGTCTCAGATGACAATGTCAAATGAATTTAATTGAAGGTGTAGAGAGATTCAGTGGGATCTGAAGATAGACTTGGAAGATTTAGAATATGCCGATCTTTATTTATTGGCATCCAGATTCTCTGACGACGAAAGAAAATTGAGATATCTGGAGAAGGCAGCAACCACAGCTGGATGTGCCTGAATATACAAAAAACCAAAATAATAAGACTAAATAATGTAATTGAAATGTGATTGCAGCTCAATGGTACAAAAATAGAGGAATCTGAAAAATCCCTCAAGAATAAAGTAAATGGAAAATAGCTAAAATTACCCCCAAAAAAAAGGAGATGCATTTATATGTAATAATTGGAGAGGCATTATACTATTATCAACTCCAAAATGTTTTCCAGAATAATCTTGAAACATTTACAAGGGGCAACTGAAAAGTTACTAAGTGGAAAACAATCCACCTTTAGACTTCAGAGATCATGTACTGACTTTATAAATATAATCAGAATCATCATGAAACAGTCTTTAGAATGGAGACGTCCCTTATGTTTAGCTTTTGTGGACTTTGCTGAAGCTTTTGTCTATGAAAAGACGAGAAATATGGAAAAAGCTGACACAAAGTGGAATGTCAGAAAAGATTATTACTCATATTAAAAGTACGTATCTCCACTTGTGGCGTATATCTGCTTCCATGTTCATGTGAAATATATATATATATATATATATATATATATATATATATAGGAACTATGAAAATGAGCATAGCTATATATTTATCAGAACATAGAAGAAACAGCAGACTAGGAGAAACAGAAAAATTGGCTGTAGCAGATCATATTTTTATGAAAAATGGACATCAAATTCCATATGAGGATACACAGGTTAAAGCCACATCATCTTATTTCCATAGACTATACAGAGAGGTCATAGAAATTTAGACAATTTCAATAGAAAAGATGAAGTTAAAAAACTGGCTAAACCTTGTATCATGAATTAAATAACAGGCATATAAGCCGACTTAATAATGAAGGATAGAAACAAACCAATCAGATGGCCATCCAGTCAGCTTTGACTTTGTTCAGCCATTCACGAACCAGTAGAAGTGTAAATACCAGGTTCCAATAGTATGCTGCTCATACATGGCTGAGCTTCCTACCAGGAAACACTATGTAGAAGAACTCGTCACTGAAGATGCCCTCCGTATCGAAGGTGAAACACCAATTATGGACTATGGCTTTATAGCCTGGAATCTTCTAATGACATGAATATTTGCCGTGAAAGGCTGTATTCTACAGTGTGTATGAAATTGATGTATGTTGTTCATCACATTATATGAATCTTTTTCCTGTCGGAGTGGAGTAAGACAAGGTTTTTGCTATCATCATTGTTATTTATATTGGTCTCAGATGACAATGTCAAATGAATTTAATTGAATATGTAGAGGGATTCAATGGGATTTGAAGATAGACTTGGAAAATTTAGAATATGCCGATCTTTATTTATTAGCATCCAGAATCTCTGACGACAAAAGAAAATTGAGAGATCTGGAGAAGACAGCAATCACAGCTGGAGTACTCAATAAACAAAGAACCAAAATAATGAGAGTAAATAATGTAATTGAAATGTGATTGCAGCTCAATGTTACAGAAATAGAGGAATCTGAAAAATCCCTCAAGAATGAAGTAAACTGAAAATAGCTAAATATCCCCAAAAAAAAGGAGATACAACTATATGTAATAATTGGAGAGGCATTATACTATTATCAACTCCAAAATGTTTTCCAGAATAATCTTGAAACATTTACAAGGGGCAACTGAAAAGTTGCCAAGTGGAAAACAATCCACCTTTAGACTTCAGAGATCATGTACTGACTTTATAAATATAATCAGAATCATCATGAAACAGTCTTTAGAATGGAGACGTCCCTTATGTTTAGCTTTTGTGGACTTTGCTGAAGCTTTTGTCTATGAAAAGATGAGAAATATGGAAAAAGCTGACACAAAGTGGAATGTCAGAAAAGATTATTACTCTTATTAAAAGTACGTATCTCCACTTGTGGCGTATATCTGCTTCCATGTTCATGTGAAAAATATATATATAGGAACTATGAAAATGAGCATAGCTATATATTTATCAGAACATAGAAGAAACAGCAGACTAGGAGAAGCAGAAAAATTGGCTGTAGCAGATCATATTTTTATGAAAAATGGACATCAAATTCCATATGAGGATACACAGGTTAAAGCCACATCATCTTATTTCCATAGACTATACAGAGAGGTCATAGAAATGTAGACAATTTCAATAGAAAAGATGAAGTTAAAAAACTGGCTAAACCTTGTATCATGAATTAAATAACAGGCATATAAGCCGACTTAATAATGAAGGATAGACACAAACCAATCAGATGGCCATCCAGTCAGCTTTGACTTTGTTCAGCCATTCACGAACCAGTAGAAGTGTAAATACCAGGTTCCAATAGTATGCTGCTCATACATGGCTGAGCTTCCTACCAGGAAACACTATGTAGAAGAACTCGTCACTGAAGATGCCCTCCGTATCGAAGGTGAAACACCAATTATGGACTATGGCTGTATAGCCTGGAATCTTCTAATGCCATGAATATTTGCCATGAAAGGCTGCATTCTACGATTGGTATAAAATCTATGTATGTTGTTTATCACATTATCTGAATCTTTTTCCTGTCGGAGTGGAGTAAGACAAGGTTTTTGCTATTTGATATTTATATTGGTCTTAGATGACAATGTCAAATGAATTCAATTGTAGTTGTAGAGAGATTCAATGGGATCTGAAGATAGCTTGGAAGATTTAGAATATGCCGATTTTATTTATTGGCATCCAGATTCTCTGACAACGAAAGAAAATTGAGAGATCTGGAGAAGGCAGCAACCACAGCTGGAGTACTGAATAAACAGAAAACCAAAATAATGAGAGCAAATAATGTAATTGAAATGTGATTGCAGCTCAATGGTACAGAAATAGAGGAATCTGAAAAATCCCTCAAGAATAGAGTAAATGGAAAATAGATAAAAATCCACAATAAAGGAGATACAAATATATGTAATAATTGGAGAGGCATTATACTATTATCAACTCCAAAACGTTTTCCAGAATAATCTTAAAATATTTACAAGGGGCAACTGAAAAGTTGCCAAGTGGAAAACAATCCACATTTAGACTTCAGAGATAATGTACTGGCCTTATAAATAAAATCAGAATCCTCATTGAACAGTCTTTAGAATAGAGAATTCTTATATTTAGCTTTTTTGAACAGTGCTGAAGCATTTGTCTATGAAAAGACAAGTAAAATGGAAAAAGTTGACATAAATTGGGATGATAGAAAATATTATTACTCTTATTAAAAGTATGTATCTCAACTTGTAGTGTATTTCTGCTTCCATGTTCATGTGGCAAAACATGTATAGAAACTATGAAAAGCATAGTTACATGTTTATCAGAACATAGAAGAAACTGCAGACTAGATGAAACAGAAAAATTGGCTGTAGCTGCATACATTTTTATGGAAAATGGACATCAGATTCTACATGACAATACTCAGGGTTTAGCCACAACATATTATTTCCATAGACTATACAGAGAGGACTTTGAAATTTATAAACACAAGGACAATTTAAATAGAAAAGATGAAGATATAAAACTGGCTAAAGCTTTGTATCATGAATTAAATAACAGGCATACAAGCCGACTTATTAATGGAGAGACAGAAACAAATGGCTCGACCAGTCCTATGTTATGGGAGTGAAGCATGGACTATAAGGACGAGAGATGAAAGCAGACTAACAGCTTGTGAGATGAGATTTATGCGCCGAACAGCTGGCTACACCAAATGGGATCAAAAGAAAAATGTAGAAATCCTTCAAGAACTTAATGTGTCACCAATACTGGACTACATCTCCAGATATCAGCTAAACTGGAAGAAACATGTCTCAAGAATGGCTAGATCCAGGATCCCCAAGGCAATAATGAACAACTGTCCAAATGGGAAATGGTCACTTGGTCGACTTATTTAAAGATGGCACGAAAACTGCTTTTTCAGGCTGTAACAGTTCTTGTAGGACTAATACCTGGCAGGATGATGATGATGATGATGACAGAAACAAACCAATCAGATGGCTATCCAGTCAGTTATGACATTGTTCAGCCAATCACCAACTAGTAGAAGTGTAAATACCAGGTTCCAATAGTATGCTTTTCATACATGGCTGAGCTTCAGACCAGGGAACACTATATAGAAGAACTCGCCACTGATGCCCTCTGTAGTGGAGGATGAAACACCATAGCTTTATAGCCCAGAATCTTCAAATACCATGAATACTGGCCATGAAAGGCTGTATTCTACAGTACAAATGAAAACTATGCAAATTATATATCACATCAGGACAAACTTCTGAATCTTTTCCCTGTCAGAATGCAGTAAGACAAGGTTTTTGCTGTCACCATTGTTATTTATATTGGTCTTGGATGACAATGTCAAATAAATTTAATCAAATATATAGAGGCATTCAATGGGATCTGATTGGTAGACTTGAAGATCTAGAATATGCCGATGATCTTTATTTATTGGCATCCAGATTCTCTGATATTGAAAGAAAATTGAGATATCTGGAGAAAGCAGCAACCACTGCTGGATGTGCCTGAAAAGTTGCTAGTGGAAAACAATTCTGCTTTAGACTTCAGAGATCATGTACTGACTTTATAAATGTAATCAGAATCTTCATGGAACAGTCTTTAGAATGGAGAAGTCCCTTATGTTTAGCTTTTGTGGACTTTGTTGAAGCTTTTGTCTATGAAAAGACAAGAAATATGGAAAAAGTTGACAATTGGAATGTCAGAAAAGATTATTACTCTTATTAAAAGTATGTATCTCCACTTACGGCATTTATCTGCTTCCAAGTTCATGTGACAAAACATATATAGGAACTATGAAAATGAGTATAGCTATATATATGTTTGTCAGAACATAGAAGAAACTGCAGACTAGGAGAAACAGAAAAATTGGCTCTAGGAGAGCACATTTTTATGGAAAATGGACATCTGTACGAGGATACTCAGGGTTTAGCCACAACATCAAATTATTTCCATAGACTATACAGAGAGGGCATAGAAATTTATAAACATAAGAACAATTTCAATAGAAAAGATGAAGTTATAAAACTGGCTAAAGCCTGGTATCATGAATTAAATAACAGGCATATAAGCCGACTTAATAGTGAAGATACAGAAACAAACCAATCAGATGGCCATCCAGTAAGCTTTGACTTCGTTCAGCCATTCACGAACTGGCACAAGTATAAATACCAGGTTCCAATAGTCTGTTACTCATACACGGTTGAGTTTCCAACCAGGGAACACAACGTAGAAGAACACTCCACTGAAGACGTCCTCCATAGCCGTGGATGAAACACTATGGCTTTATAGCCCAGAATCTTCTAATGCCATGAATATCTGCCGTGAAAGGCTGCTTTCTACAATATGTATGGAAACTATGTATGTTTTACATCACACTAGGGCAATCTGAATCTTTTCCTGTCGCAGTGGAGTAACACAAAGTTGTTTGCTATCACCATTGTTATTTATATTGGTCTTAGATGACATAATACCAAATGCATTTAACCAAAGATGTAGAGGTATTCAAGAAGATCTGAACAGTAGACTTGAAGGTCTAGAATATGTTGTTGATGTTCATTTATTGGCACACATATTCTCTGGCATTGAAAGCAAATTAAGAGTTCTGGAGAAGGCAGCAGGCACAGCTGGACTGTGCCTGAATAAACAAAAAAAAACCAAAATAATGAGAGTAAATAATGCAACTGAAATGTGATTGCAGCTCAATGGTAATGAAATAGAAGAGATAGTCAAAGTCCATAATTTAGGAAGCATGATATTAAAAAAGATGATCAGAGGAAGATATTAAGGTTAGAATTAGAAAATCAAAAGCTGCATTCTCACAATTATCACCCATATAGAGATCTAAACAAATCTCAATTAGAACTAAATTAAAAATTCAATAGCAATGCAAAAAATGTATTGCTGTATGGCTGTGAGACTTGAAAATGAACAATTACAAGTACATATAACAGATGCTGGAGATTTATTTCGAGAATCTGGTGGTTAAAAACCACATCAAACGAGAAATTGTGGAAGATAACATCACAGAATGACATCTGGGTGAAGATTAAATGTCGCAAATGGAAATGGATTGGACACACTCTCAGAAGAGAACTAGACAGTGTGCAGAAGAGAGCAGTGGAAAGGAATCCACAGGGATTGCCTAGAAAAAGCAGAAGACCAAAAATTATTCGGTGTACCACTGTAACAACAGAAACTGAACCAAAAAAACTTTGGAATAAAGCCATAAATTTGGCAAGAAACAGAGTCCAGTGGTTTGCTTTGACAAAAGCCCTATGTTTCCAAGAGGAGTGATGTTCTCCAATGAGCCATAATGTGAATTCTGTAAAAAACGAGAAATTGTGGAAGATAACATCACAGAATGACATCTGGATGAAGATTAAATGTCGCAAATGGAAATGGATTGGGCACACTCTCAGAAGAGAACTAGACAGTGTGCAGAAGAGAGCAGTGGAAAGGAATCCATAGGGATTGCCTAGAAAAAGCAGAAGACCAAAAATTATTCGGTGTACCACTGTAACAACAGAAACTGAACCAAGAAAACTTTGGAATAAAGCCATAAATTTGGCAAAAACAGAGTCCAGTGGTTTGCTTTGACAAAAGCCCTATGTTTCCAAGAGGAGTGATGTTCTCCGATGAGCCATAATGTGAATTCTGTAAAAAAAAAAAACAAAAAAATTATTAATGAAACAAATTATGAGAGACATGTTTTTGAGCAAAATAAATGACAATCTAATCCCTTCTTGTAGAGCTGCAGTAACTGGTGACCTGAAACAAAAAGCAAACAACATATTAGTATATGAATGTGGTTTGAGGAAGATGCATAATGCATCGTCCTCTTTTTATGCAAGACGCAACTATATAGTCATGCCTTGCGAACCACAGACCACCCTGCACATAAGCACAGATAGGAGTGATAGAGCCAGCATCATTGTCAACTTCTTAAACATAAACCCTACCTAAACACACTCTGGCCGACAAATGATGCCTGAAATGCAATATCGTAACAACAAAGATCCGTGCAGCAGACCAGGACAGACGTGGGTCAGGTGGGGACTTACCTGGTGGACTACATCTGTCCTAGTCTGTGCACAGATCATGATGGTTGCAGCATCATTTCAATGATCATAGCAGCAGGTGCGCAGAGATGTAGTTCAGGGGGGGACTTGCCTGGACTCCATCAGTGCTGTTTAGTGCGCAGACCAGATGCTTGCAACATCATATCTACGAAGCTCCTAGCACCATACTTGCAGAGACATAGCGTCAGGGGGGAACACCCTTTGCTATGTCAGTACTCGTTCGGTGCTCAGATCTTTTCCCCGAGTGTCAGTGAGGTCTGCAAGTACCAGACCAGCCAAATTGTTAGATCCAGAAAACAGAATTATTTCATTCCGTAATCTGGATTTGGTTTAGCTCTGTTTTAACCTGGGCATTAGCAGCATTAAACCAGAAGCACTGACGCTCGTACGCGCAATGTACTGCTGTGCATGGTTGTCTGTGGTTTTTTGTTTTCTGTTCTCCTACTATTCGATGAGGATATTTCCCACGATGTTTGTTGTTTTCCAACGATGGAAGGCTGCTACATGGCCTCGGTCACAACCGAGACCGTTTTCACCCCTTAAAAGGGGCCCTAACTGCCATTAAAAGACTAGCTATCTACACCACACCTGCAAACAAAGAAATGCACACATTATAACACAACATATTGAACCATTAAAGGCACAAATTGAATAGTTGCCCTGAAAAGATATCTAACCCACAAGTTACAAATTGTTGGGGAAAAAAAAAGTATAATGTTCATTTTGAGGTTATTACCTTTATTATATCATATACATTTTAATCTAATCCAATTGAGATTTCATAATGTCATAGCCAAACCTGCTCTATTATACGGAAGTGAATGCTGAACACTTTGTGCAAAAGATAAATCTCACATTAATAGTTCACAAATGAGATTCCTCCGATCACTAACTGGAG
The DNA here is from genome assembly GCA_030220185.1 of Diploptera punctata. Classification (NCBI taxonomy): domain Eukaryota; kingdom Metazoa; phylum Arthropoda; class Insecta; order Blattodea; family Blaberidae; genus Diploptera; species Diploptera punctata. The sequence goes on along the minus strand of JASPKZ010007286.1, from coordinate 1,203,429 downwards.
TAACATTAAGGGATAGAATGAAACGTGATGAGATAAGGATGCAGTGGAATAGTAGGGAAATGGTTGAACATATACAAAATTATCAGATTAAATGGTTCCAACACGTCCAGAGAATGTCAAATTCCCGTTTACCAAAGATGATTTACCATCTCAACCCTAAAGGCAAAAGAGATCTCGGAAGACCCTTCAACCGATGGAAAGATCAGTTTTTGTAGTCGCAGAATGGGCATCATCACCCAATACTGCATTCGGAAGAAGAAGAAGAAGAAGAAGAAGACATTTTAATCTCTCATCCTATTGAAATCATATACAGCCAATTTGAATGCAAAATAACATGCTACTAACTAAATATTAACAATTTAATACAGAATTTAGTGCAAAAGTGATCTATCTCTATAGAGTGGAAAAATGATCTAACACATATTTAAATAAAAATGCTATAATAAGAAATAGAAAATACATATTGAACACTGATTCAGTTAGAAAAATTTCTAACTTAATCAGTTTTCAGTATTGATTTTCCATTTAATGTTATTTTGTTACATTCTTTGTGTCTTTCTTATTTTCACTCAATTTCTCTAAGATTCTGATTAGAATTCACGTAACTGTCGTGGAATGAATTTGCACATGTGCAATAATTGTTTTTCTGCACTGATACTCATGACTTGACTAAGTACTTCTGCCAATTTGTTACATATAGATCACTATTCACTTGAAAGCCAACTTAAAAATGTATAGAAGTGGTCTGGAAGAGATAGTAGATAATTTTACATGCACCATACCATGATACTATCCAGAGAGATCACTTATCCACTGAAAACTCAAGAACCACCACAAAGCTGGAACAAATCCATTGTAATACCAATCTTCAAAAAAAGGAAGTCGCCAAATCCAAGATAACTATCATGGAATTAGCTTGTTGAACTCTGGATATAAAATGTATGCTAATATAGTTGAAAATAAATTGAAAAAAATTATGAAAATATAATTGGAGAAGAGCAGAATGGGTTCAGAAAGGGTAGATCTTGTACAGATGGATTCTTCACTCTAAAACTACTATTAGAAAAGCACAAGGAATTCAATATAGAAACTCATATTGCCTTTGTTGATTTCGTAAAGGCTTTTGACAAAATAGACAGAAATATATTATTACAAATTTTAGCTGATGATAACGTTCCACAACAATATATTACTAATATCTTCAACATCTATAAAGACTCCAAGATGTACAGGTATATAGAGGCTGCGATATTGATTCCGACCATTTTTTTGGTTATGGGCAAATTTAAATTATGGTCAAGATGGAGAAAAAGTAAAATCAGGAATAAATCAACAAATGCAGAAGTATACAAAGTATACCTTTTGAAAGAGGAAAGCATAAGAAAATTATATCAACAAAGACTACAACAATACCTCACGCACACACCAACTAGTGATATATTAGATGATGAATGGAATAATATTAAAATGTGCATTGAGGAAGTCAGCCCAAGGAAGCAGTAGGGAAAAAAAAAGAAAAATTAGAAGCAGAAAAGGAGTAAGAATTTGGAATGAAGAAATAGAACTGGCAAATTAAAGAAAAACAAAATTCATATAAACAATGGCTTCAACAAAAAACAGAAGAATCGAGACAACAATATGTAGAAAAAAGGAATCTAGCAAAACAAATTATTAGGACAGCTCATCAACATTCTTGGAATAATTTTATATGTGAAATAGAAAACGATATTCATGGCAGACAAAATTTTGCAATAAATCAGAAAAGGATACTGCAAAGATAGATGTTATTAACAAAGAAAGATGGATAGAACACTATAAAAATTTATGGTGTAAAGAAGAAAAAGAAGAAGATGAAGAAAAACAAGAATCGTATCCAGATAATGAAACAGGAGAAATTCAAACTGATATGATTACATTTGATGAACTTCAAGAATCCTTAAAAGAAATCAAAACAGAAAAGCAGCTGGTCCTGATCAGATAAATATGGAGCTTCTAAAATATGGTTGAACATTTCTACATTGGAGAATATTGCATTTATTTAATGAATGTTCGAGAAATTGCAGAATACCAAAAAGTTGGAATATAGCTGAAGTCATATCATTATTTAAGAAAGGAGATAGAAGAGAATATAAGAACTATAGAGGAATTTGCCTACTTAATTCAATTGATAAAATCTATGCAAGGGTTATAAATAAAAGACTTAAAATAATCGCAGAAGCAATACTTGTAGAAGAACAAAATGGCTTTAGAACGGGGCGATCAACAACAGATAATTTATTCATATTACAGCAAATATTTGAAAAAAGAAGAGAACATAACCTACAGACGCATTATATTATTTTTGGTCTGGACATCTTACCTCAATATTAATGTTGATTTGTTCTTGAACATGTTTCAAAACAATTCTGTTTTATCTTCAGCTTTCCCAGACTGAACAAATCAACATTAATATTGAGGTAAGATGTCCAGACCAAAAATAATATAATTAAAATAACCTCAAAATATAACTTCCTAAAATTAAATATTATTTACTACAGACGCATGTTGCTTTTATTAATTTTGAGAAGGCATTTGTTCGTGTTGATAGAGATCAGTTATGGAAAATTATGGAAATACATGGCTACCCCAAAATTAATTTATGTGATAAAAAGTTTGTGTATAAAGTCTCAAATTATAATAAATGTAGGCACATCAAAGACCAATGCTATTTTAATAAATAGAGGTGTAAGACAAGGGTGTAGTTTATCACCTACTCTTTTTAATCTATATATTAATGATATCATCCAAAATTGGAAAAGTATTGTTAATATAGGTATAAGAATAGACCGTTTAAAAATATTAAACTTTTTAATGCATGCTGACGATGTGATACGAAATTCGTATAACCAACCTTTGAAATAAATTCCCAAATGTTTATAATAATGGATGTACATTAACTTCTCCCTTCCTAACCTAACAAAATTAATTATATGCATATTATTTACTGAAGTTTAGGCTAACACTAACCTAACAAAATAGGTTAAATGAGTTGTTAATGGTGGAAAGATTGTAAGAGGAGAGAAAATAGCAAGTATCAGAATATTTTCTAAGAATGTCGTAATGTTGTGTTCTGCATAAATAAATAAATACATAAAAATTGTAAATGAATGTTATAAGCATCATTGAAAAATGTTTAAAATATTAAAAAATACTAGTAAAGACAGAAGAAGTACAAAGAGTAACAGTAGTACAAGAATATACTACGGAAAATGTAGAGAAAGGTAATCTACTGTTGAGCCAGTTTCTTAATAATTCCTTGATAATGACATGTGTGATCATGTTAAAACGTCGGAATCAGTGGCCAGAGGCCAACCTTAAATCCATGATGCAGAAAACTCAATAAATCTTCCTTAATCATTCTTAATTTCTGCGAAAATCTACTATATATAT